>CM076580.1:957320136-957614932 GCA_034641835.2 Pinus albicaulis | reverse complement strand
TTTCACCCTGCTCTGAAGAGCAGTGCGTCTCACCCGAGGCGTGCCGCAACCACATGCAGGAGGGGATGAGATCAATGGCAAGGAACAACCCTGCAACTAAGGAAGGACAGTGCATCCATTACATATACAAAGTTATATACGTAAGATCACTTAATAAGCATTCAGACATTCGCAAATAAAATTTTAAACCAGTATAAATACATTACAAGCACATGAACATCTTATTGAGACAGAAACCTTCCATTGTATTAATCTCTTGGCCAAACACATGATTACATGGCATTCTCACTGATAGCTCACAAATCTGATACAGATGGATTACAGAACATAAAGGTAGAATAGAGAAGATAAGAAACCCTATGAAGAACATGCATGATTCCTCTGTAGCGGCTCTGTGCGTCCTTCCTTGTCTCGAGCCTCGCAACCTCTTCAGCATGCATTCCACATTCAACATCCTCTTCTTTTCGGTCGGGTGACTGTTATTTATTCACCCGCTCTTGCGACTATCAGTTCCTCTGTGGCTTTACTTCAGCTTCTCTCAGCTTCTCTTCTGATGTCTGCGTGTTCCACTTTCTGTCTTCTGCTATGTTTCCTTCATCTGCGCTTGTCCCTGTTCTATCTCCAGCTATCGCGTGCTTCCGCGCCACCTTGGTAGCTCTGCGACTCCTGGTAGTTGCGGCGCGGTCTCGGTTGCCATGTGTATTCGTACCGCAACTCAAAAAGGGTCAAAATTCAAAATGTCTTAGCCAATATTTCAAAACTAAACAAAAACAAGGGCCCCAATAGGCCCCGACCACAATTCTTTGACTCGTCCACGAGTCAATCACAAATAACGGTCTCTACTTCCATTGCCCCGCTGGCTCCCATGCTCTGTTCTGCTGTGCCTTCACCCTGCGCCCTTTCCTGCTGTGCTCCGCCACTTGGTTGTTAAAACAAGGGCCCCAACTCCGGGACCCTGCGGAGCGCTGTATCTCGAAGCTCGGTGAAGTCTGCCACCGCTTGCTGCCATTCCTGCACAAGCAAATCGGCTTCTTGAGAGATCCGGGTGGCGGCGGCTTCGTCTATGGTCGTCGGGGCAGCCCCGAACAGCGTGGCAAGTCCGGGACCCGGCGGAGCGCTGTATCTCTAAGCCTGGTGAAGTCCGCCACCGCTTGCTTCCATTCCTGCATAAGAAAGTAGGCTTCTTCAGAGATTCAGGTGGCGGCGGCCGCGTCTATAGTCGTCGGGTCAGCCCCGAACAGTGTGGCAAGCTGGGCTTCGGCCTTGGCATCCAGCTGGTGTAGTGAGTCGGCACAGGCTCGGATGGGTGAACGAACTTCCCGGATGACGTGTTTGGCCGCTGCCGAGTCGGCCTCCGTCTGTTTCATGTGAAGTTCAACCTCGTCCGACTGGGCGTAGAGCTGATCAAGCCATGATGGGTCCGTGGTTGCCTGAATGTCACGGGAAATTTGTTGCAGTTGGGCAGCGATAGGTTGCGTCTTGACAGTTAGAGCGAGTGAGCACTCCTGCAGACTTCGCAGAAGGGCGGAAGCCGTGGCCGCAGTGGAATGGAGAGTTGCTTGCATACTAACTGCTTGAGTCTACTTGGCAGTTACCTATTCTGAATGGACACTCGGTGGATCTGGAAGGGTAGGCCGTGCGGCTAACGCCGTGTGGAGTTCCTGGTTCTCCCTGCAAACAAGAGTGAAAACTTCCCTGAGGTGGTGAGCCTGAAGTGCTATACTGTCCTCTGCTATATTGGCAGGAAGTGGGGCATAATGAGCCCTGGCAGCGGGCTAGACGTTGGAGATCGCCTGAGTAGCAATGTTGACCTACTCCTGGAGGTAGGTCTTCTCCCTAGTCAGCCGATTGCACTGTTCAGTAAGCGCCGTGAGCTGATTCTGCTGCTCGGTACACTGCTGCTCCAGCCCTGTGTGAATCTGTTCGGCCTTTAGGGCCGTCCGCTGAATAAGTAGGTATAGTTGTGTTGTAGTCCATGGTTCTGCATTGGTCGTGCTGGGTGCACCCTGCTCCGGCATCGGCTCCTGCGAAGGTTGGCCATTGACCCTTGATCGGTTGGAGGTCTCCGGAGGATGGACCGGCGTCTGCTACTACACCGAAGTGGCCATATCGGGCTCCGGCCGGTCTTGCTACGTGGTCTGCTCTAGGGGAGGGGCGCCCGAATCAGCCCCAACTATGGCTGGCTGGACAGATATAGTGGAGACAGGATCCCGGGATGTGGCCACGGGGTCAACCGGCGGTACCACGGCTGCAGTACTGGAGGTGACTTCCACCCCATGGTCGCCTCCGAAAAGATCCCGGATCAGAGAATCTGACACAGTGGCTGATGAATTGGATGGATTGGGGGAGGTAGCAGGTGGTCGACCAGTGGGGAGAGTGGTGGTGTGAGGGAGGCGAAGGTTGAGGAACTCTGACGGATCGATCAGAGGTTCCTCCGAAATCAAGGTCGTTGTGGGTGGAGTGGCTGGTGGATCCTCGTCGATAAGATCCACCACTGGATCTGTGACAGCGGTGCGTGGCCTCTTGGATGGAGGGGGGTCTGATGAATCAGGGTCTGGGCCCGGTTCGCCCATCGGTGTGATGATAGGGGTAGTAGAAGTGAATAGATTAGTGGGGATGGGAGAAATGAGGGGGGCGGTATTGGAGGGAACACGAGACCGACCGATATGAAATTCAGCAAAAGAGGGAAATATAGGGGCACCACTTGAAGCAACCTGGGTTGCCACGTTAAGTCGTCGTACTTGGTCATTGAGGTGCTGGACGATGGGGACCAGCGACTCGGGCAGGTCCGGTGCGGTCTCAGCTGCATCCTGTGGAGGGTCCGCCGCAACCTGTGAGGACCCCGCTGCGCCGGTCGCGGTAGGCCCCTGTGCCGGCAGCATCTGCTCAAAGTTATAGCGGGTGATCCCATCGCGGACGTGCTTGACAACCCCTGGCCACGCAGAGACCTCCCGGTGAAAAATGTCTTCGTTCAACTGGAATCAGAGGGGCGCCATGTGAAAGGTGGTGTCCGGTACGCAAGTTGGCCAGAGGAAGGTGTGCCTGTGGCTGACCCCAAACCACACCTGCTCACTGTACTCATCCAACAGGTGCCTGGGCACCCGTTGCTGGTAGGTGACCACATCTGTCATCATCCCATACCACGCCCGAAACGCCTCTGCGTTCACCTGCTTGGTGCTGGGGTCCGTGGACACCTGCCAGGGGGAGTATTTCATCGCGAGAGGCTGGCTCGCGGTGGTCTCCGCCGGCGTCCGGACAGGAGGAAGGTGCCATTTCCACATGGCGAAGGCTAAAATCAAGTAGCCGTAAATGAAACTGGTGGTGCGCTTGTAGTTTTCTTCACAGGTCGCGAAGAGTTCCTTCAGCACAAACGAGCACCAATTCAACTTGGCGCCCTAGATGCAGTGCTCTGAAATGGAAATTGTATCCAGGGTGCACTCTCCCTTCGTATAGTGGCGCATCGTCTTGCTAGCGATCAGGTAGCAAGTGAACCGGATTTCTGGGATGTTGATCAAATCAATTTTGGCACCTTTGCCACCCCAGCGAGTGCCATACTTGGTGTACAGGTCTGAGTCACCCATCTTGCGGGCACGCTTGGAGGATGTCTGGCCAGCAGTGGAGACATCTGCACCAGTTTGAGACAGCCCTGTAAGCCGATGAATGTCTTTGGCATGAATTGGAATTTCTTCATTGAGCCACAGGGACCTGTTCTGTATCCGACTGAGGAGGAACCGGGTACATTGCAGAGCCGGTCCCGTAGTTCCAAAAACTGGAAGAGTCCTCAAATGCATCAAGGACGACTGTTGTAGTCCCCTGAATTCTGGTCGCATTCGACTGTTGGAACTGCTGCCTGGCGTATAATGGTGTTCCATGTAGGTCTGCCAATGGAGATGGGGGAATTCAGCTGGGTCCGACAGGTTGGCATCCATACATGCTGCATTGTCATACTTTCCAACGAGCGATTCCACCCGGTGAATTCGACTATCTAACACTAGTTCAGGGACTGATAGGAGAGCTCTCGGCATCTTGGCACGCTGCTGGTAGACTTGGAGGATTCTTCTGGAGTTTCCTTCGGGGTGTTGTGTGCTCTGATACTGCAAATTCTCCGGAGTCGCTGCAACTTCCAAAGTGAATTGGTCCGTCATTCTCGTGCTGATAGCCTTCATGCAAGTTAGGCCATCTGCTGGCACACGCGGAGTTGATGAGACTCCATAACGGCAATTAATTCTTGCTATATTTCTTGCCTGCGATAATCGTGTGATCAATCGCAGGCCTGTGTGTAGTCTGACAGTTGCTGACAGCGTCATGGGGAGATGGGCGAGCGCGGCGGCTGAGGGAACTGTGGTTGATGACAAATGATTACAGTACGATTACTGTCTACTAATGGTAATTTATGACACAGATCTGAGCGATCCTACGGACTGACAAAAGGACTGATGGAAATGACCTGGACTGACACTGGCATGGGGATGGATCCTACGCGAATGACAAGCTAGACTGACGTGGTGACACGCTGGACTGGCGTGGTGATACGCTGGACTGGCCCGCCCCGACCCCAGTTGGTTGCGGTGAGGTACCCGCAACTGACTAGTTATTTGACTGATTACCTATGAACGGAAAAGACTACCTACACTGATCCCGGTTGCGGGAGAGTTATTCAACTAAGCTATTCTACGGGTTCTCTCGGTTGCGAGAGTTATTGATGAAAAGTGAGAAGTACCTACTCCTGGTAGGGTTTCAGGCATGCGCCATTCACCCACCTAGGAAGAACTGTACCATCCAGCTGTGCCAACCGAATGGCTCCTGAGTCGCGGATCTCGATGACAAATTAGGGTCCCAACCAGTGCATCTGGAGCTTGCCTGGAAACTTCTGGAACCGGTTGTCATACAAGAGAACTTTGCCGCCAACTTGGAAGGCTTTGGTTTTGATTTGGCGGTCGTGCCACGCTTTCTGTCTGGCCTTCTGAACCGTCTGGTGGAATTCCGCTAGGAATCGGGCCTCATCCAGTTCCTGCAGCTCCTGGAGGCGTTCCCGAAGTGACTCCTCCTCTGAGAATTGAAGGGACGTTGCGATCAAAAGACTGGGTACAGTGAACTCAGCGGGAATCACAGCTTCCCGGCCATACACCAACTGGAATGGCATCTAGTTGGCCAAACGCTTCACTATGGTCCGGTAGGCCCATAATGCCGCTGGGAGATGTTTGTCCCAATCATCCCGCTGAGCATTGCAAATTTTAGCCAAGCCCTTTTCAAGAATCTTATTGAATGCTTCTACAGTACCATTGGCCTGTGGGTGGTATGGGCTGCTTTTATGATGTTGAAACATAAATGTGTCCAGTAGCGACTTGACCGTAGCATTAATGAAATGCGTACCCTGATCGCTAGTCAAGCTCCGTGGGCAGCCAAAGCGGCTGATGATGTGTTCAAAAATGAACCGGGCAGCGGTCTCCGCCAAGCAGTCGCGTACCGCTGCTGCCTCAGCCCACCGTGTGAGGTAATCCGTAGCGGTAATGATGTACCGGGCCTTGGAGTGTTTGGCGACCGGTGCGATGGGACCTATGAAATCAATAGCCCACTTTTCGAACGTCCGCAACACATGCACTGGGTGTAGCGGAAGCTCGTCGCGGTGCGAAGGCCTTCCCGTCCGCTGGCAAACATCGCAACGCTTCACATAGGCCTTACAGTCAGCATGGATCGTCGGCCACCACAGGCCAGCTTGGAGCACCTTCCGTGTGGTGGGTTTCGCACCCACATGCCCTCCCACAACACCACTGTGACATTCCCACATCATGGCTTCCCGCTCGTGGTCGAGAACACACCTGCGCAACACCTCATCAAGGCCCAGTTTGTACAGCTGCCCTGCGATCAATTGGTAGTCAGCCGCCCGGACAACCAGGTGGTGTTTCTGAAGCAGGGTGTAATCCTGAGGGCACTGTCCCGTGGTCAGGTAAGTGGCAATGTCAGCCAGGTAATCTGGTACTGCTTCTACTCGGAAGAGGTCAGCATCCGGCAGCTGATCGTCCAACGAGCCTTCATTCTCTCCCATCTCCAACCTGGATAAATGATCGGGACCAACATTCAACCTGCCAGGCTTGACAATCACCTCAAACGTGAATTCCTGAAAAAGTAGAAGCCAGCGACAGATCCGTCCTTCCAACACCGGCTTATTTACCAGGTACTTCAATGCAGAATGGTCTGTAAAGAATGTGAATTTTCCGCCCAGAAGATAGTGGCGGAACTTCTGGAGAGAGTACACCATTGCCAACGCCTCCCACTCAGTCGTGGTGTAATTCTTCTCTGCATTCGACAACCGACAGCTGGCGAAGTACACAGGGTGGTCAACTGTCGTCTCCCCGGGTTGCGCCAATACAGCTCCAAGTGAAATCCCGGACGCATCAATATGCACATGGAACTGCTTATCCCAGTCGGGATGAACAAGTATGGGTGTCGTCGCCAACTTCTCCTTCAATGTGTCAAGTGCTTTCCTGCACTCCGCCGTCCACTCAAACGCTTCTGACTTCCGCAACAGTTTCTCCAGAGGGGCCGTAATTTTGGCGTAGTTGTGGATAAACAGCCTGTAATATCCTGTGTGCCCAAGCAGTGCCCGCAACTGCTTCACGGTCTCGGGGGCCTCCATGTGGACGATGACCGCGACCTTGGCGGGATCAACGCAGACCCCTTGCTTGCACACCACGTGGCCCAGGAGTGTGCCGAATGGAACTGCAAAAATACATTTATTCAAGTTCAAGGAAATCTGCAGCTGTCGACACCGGTCGAACATAACACCCAATAGGGAGGCGTGTTTCTTCAGCAGGCTGTAGACAGTCCAGTCGTCCATGTAGACCTCCAGGAACTTGTGAATGTACTCCCGGAAAGCAGCAATGACAATCCGGGAAAACACAGTCGGTGCGTTCTTTAGACCAAACAGCATAACGTGGTATGTGAATGATCCCCACTCAGTGGTGAATGTCGTCTTTGCTTTGTCCTCCTCGGCGATGCGCACCTGATGGTAACCCGAAAACCCATCAGTGAAGGAATAAGCTTCGTTTCCCGCGACATGATCTAGAACTTCATCGCTGAAGGGAGTGGGAAACGGATCATGGATGCAAGCATTATTCAGGCTCCGGTAGTCTACACAGACACGGATCTCTGCTTTTTCCTTCTTGTTCTGGATGACAATGGGACTCACCCACTCTGCTTCTTCTACTGGAAAGATGAGACCTGCAGCCAGCATCTTGTCAATCTCCATCTTAACCTTCTCTTTTATACGTGGGTTCAACCGGTAGGGTCGGTGCTTCACCGGCCTTGCCCCCGGTTTCAGCGCGATGCGCATTTCGCCCAGATCCCCCTTGATCCCCTTCAGGTCCGCAACTGAGGACAGAAACAAATCTTCGTATTCCCGGAGGAGGCTGAAAATTTCTTTTGTTGTCTCCTCGTCCCAGTAATCTCCCACCGTTGCGAGCTTAGGTTTCTCGTCCGTTCCAATGTTCAGTTTTTTTGTCTTCAGCAGCTGTAAATGGACTCCCTCAGTCGTCGACTCTTCACTGATGCTCCGCTCACCTTCCTTTTCGTCAAAATAGAGATGCCTGAGGTCCTCCAAACTATCGTCCTCCGGATCGCCATCAATCCGGTGACAAACCAACTCGCGCCTGACCTCAGGTCGTGACACCGCCGGGCCCTCGTCGGGCTCGGGCTGGCGGAAAAACAAGACCTCCTTGACTGCCTGTAGGGCCTGAGATTCCTGCACCGTCTCCCCTTCGAACAAGAAGCACCGAACGAACTTTTCTGCAACTGCCTGCCAGGAGCGAGTTCCCCGTTTCCGCTCTTCCTCCAGGTACCAGGCCTGGGGAATTGTACCCAGGGAGTGGATAAACCGGTGGACCCACAGCTCCTTAGGGTACCGGGTGCTACGCCATTGTTCCTCGCATGCCCGCAAATGCTGTCGCGGGTCGGAAGTTCCCTGATACTTAAGCGTGTTGCAGGATCCTTCATCCTCTTTGAAGCGCGCCCGCAGAGCATCCGCCACACACTCCCATCGCAGCAGAGTGTTGCGGTGATTTTTCCACCAACGTGCCGACGTTGACTGCAAGGCCACATCCAAAAGTGGGATCCAGCTTTCAGTTGGGACCCGGTCTTCCACCTTGGCAATAAAAGTATTGACTTCTTGCATGTTCGACAATGTTGGGTATCCGCGGATCTCAGTCCCTACCCACCGGACTTGGGCAATGGAGGCACATCTCCGCGTGGTGGTCTCATACCCCCCTTGCTGCCAGTCTTCCCATGCGAGTTCGGATCCGAGCTCCGAGCTCTGCACACTCCACCAACTGATGGAGCCAGTCGCGGTCGGGTTAATATAATCATCCCGCTGTCCTGCAGTCATCTGATAAAGGTGGTCCATCATCTGAGCATCCTCCCGATTGTCCACTGTCTCGGTATATCGTGGGCCTTGATACGGGTCGAGAGGCTGGGTGACCCGTACCTCCCCATCCTCAAATATCATCAGCTCCTTCTTAAGATCGATGATGGCGTAGTTTTCAAAAGCCCAATCAATGTCGAGTAAGGCAGGATAGGGATCCTTGTCGCCCATGATATCAATAACCTCAAAATCGGTGTATGTCTTCACCCCACAACGTCGACCTCGACACCCTCGAGTCGGCCGATTGGCAGAATGCAGTACTAGTTTGCCATCCTGACTTGGATTGGGGAGTAGGCTAGCCGTGGCCTTCCAAGAGCCTCCCATGTCTTTCGTGGCAGTATGTTGACGTCAGACCCCAAGTCCAACATGGTGTCGCTGATTTGGAACCCTGCGACCTGCGTGTTAAGCCAGAATTCTTTGCCTGTTCGTTGCTTGTTCCGCTTGACACGTTGCACATATTGAGGGCCAACGTCCGCCGGATCTCTAAGTTCTGTGCACCCCTGCAGTGCTCCTTCTAAAGTATGTTTGAGCTGCTGCTGCAGCGCAGCGTTATCAACAATCCTGAGGAATAGCCGGAGCCTATCCTCGACCACAGTACTTGCGACGTCCTGCGCACCAGATTCTGGCAGCATGAGCTCCTCCAAACCTCCCTTGTTCCACAACTGGGCGAAGGCCTCAACTGCCTCCTGGAAATACTTCTTCTGGACCTCGGGCCTGATCAACTTCTTCGGGGATGCCGGCTGAACCACTCGGGCTGGCCCCTTCTCGTGGGCATCCTCTCCAGTCTTCTTTCCGCCCCTCGTTACTATCACGACGTTCTGCATGTCGGGGGTTGTGGCCCCCCGCAGCTCTGAGTTTATCAGATTTTCTCCCCTCTGCCTTGCCCATTCTTCCCACTTCTTGATAAGCTCCGGACAGTCTTCTGTAGCGTGGGCGTTGACCCGGCACTGGGAACACCAGGGTCGTCGCGGAAGGGGACATTCTCGAGCCACGTGACCCTCCTGGTCACAGTTGTAACATTTTACCGAGCCGCGTCCGCCTGTTCGGCCTCCCCGCATGCCGCCACCTCTTCCCCTCGGAGCCTCGTTCACCCTGTACGAGGGACGATCCAGTCGATCCGCAAGTGCGTCAAGCGCCCTGCATTGCTCTGTGTTGTGAGTCGTGGACACAAAAAATTCGCAGTATACATTATTCGGGACAGTGGAGTACTTCTGTAATATCGGGCACATTAGAGGAGGATGCCCCAACGTTCGGCAAATCTCGCAGTACTCTGTGGTGGAGGAACCCGGTTGCGGAGGGAACCCTGCATAAGCCTATTGCGGCTGGTAGGCTCCCTGCGGGTTCATCGCCACGCCACCCCCTGGTGGTGGACCCCCATGGATTGCTGCGATCGAGGGTTCTGCTCCTGTGCCGCGCAACCGAGGACATTCGGTTGCGACGTGGCCCTCGACCAGGCAATGAGTACACCAAACATTCGGTCGCGCTAGTCTCACTGGCTGAAACTCCTTGAGCTTTTCGGTCAAGCTGGCGATCTGGTGTTGCAACCCTATTAAAGAAGGATCTTGTGGGGCTTCCCCCCCCCCCCGATATTCCTGGGGGTAGCCCGCCATAGCTTCAATCTTCATGGCCTGCTCCAAAGCGTCCTGCAGATTATCAATCTTCTGCTGAGTGAGAGGGGTTCGTGTCAAGGGGAGCAAAGCCTTGATGAACCAGTCCCTCTGGTAGTTTGGATCGATCGGGTAGCTAAGTTTCCCGATCACGTCCTTGAATCGCCGCATCAATTCCCATGCGGTCTCACCTTCCTTCTGCTTAATTTCCCACAGCTCTGACAGGCCCTGTTGGTCTGTCTGGGGAAGCTTGAATTCGCGAACAAAATCCTGCTTTACGTCTGCAATTACGGGGTTAGGATGAGCCTCAGACCACTTGATAAACCATCGCAGAGCCCTCTCTCTGAGCGTGGTTTGGAATTCTATTAACTTCCCGGCATCTGGCGTCTGGCGAGCCCTCCAGATGGCTTCGCACAGATACCAGTGTTGTTCTACGTCGTCATTGCCCCGGCCAGAGAACTCTGGATACCGGGTGAAAGATCCAGCCATGTGTACTTGCAGAGAATTAACCGGGATAAAGCCTCCCGGTCCTGGTTGCGTAACGATCCCACTAGGAAAACTACTACTACTGGTAACGCTGCTGTTACCGGGCGTTACTGACGCTGCTGAACTATTGTATGACTGACTCAATGCTTGTAACTAAATAAAAATATTACTTAAAGGTTGATACAGTACCAGGGGAAGGTCGGGATCCTGGCCATGCAGAAGGTGAGAAGTAGGGCTGCCTGGAGGGGTGGGTGCCGTCTAATTTTGAAACATCCGCTGCATCACGCCGTGCCATTCATCATCGGAACTTTCTTCGGGCTGCATCTTTTCGTTATCTTCACTAGTCACGATCTCTCTTTGTCGCGTCGCTGGGCTCCCATGCACCCACTGCACTTCCACTGCTGTCCCGTCTTCTTTCCGGGTATCCAAACCCATAACTCCCGTTCTCTGAGGCGCCTCCTTCTGATTTTTCCTCTCGATCTCTCTTCTCTTCAAATCTCTCATTACCCTTCTTCACCACCTATCGACGATCTGTGCCCGCCGATATGCACGTAACTCCCGCAACTTGCATGCGGCCTCAACATCCATTCCCCACTCCCCACTCTCACAGTCTACACAGCATCGGTCCCCTCAACCCTTCCCCCAGTACGGGTGGTTTACGCTTCCATACCCGTTTTGTGGAATTCAATCAACCCTTCATCCGCCATCAGGGCTTTGATCCACATCGGAATCTCCTTCAACAGCTTCCCCCTCAGCCCTGAGTGGAAAACAGCCTTGGCCTTTGAGAAGGATTGGTAGCACTTAGCAGCAAACTCCACAGCGTATCCTTCCAACGTGGTCCTTACCCAAAAATCCACTGCGCGGGTTAGTTCAGTATCTACCCGATGCAGTGCCACCAGGTCTTCGTGCGTCCACCTGCGGTTTATCTTCCGCAAGCCTTCTTGGGGCAGCGTCGCTCGTAACCTCCGCAACCAATTGTAAAGGTCCGTAGGGAACCTTCCCCAGAAAATTTCGTACGTATCACTGGCTGCTTCGAAGAAAAGAAAAAGCTCCTTGATCGCCGCCTCCTTTTTCTTGGTCAGCTCCGCTTGCTGAGCAATGAACTGGTCAAGATGATCATCCCACCATCGCCATATCGCTCCTTCAAATATCCTCAATACCATGATCTAGATCCCCTCGGAACATGCAGGTCCCGGCAACGGAACCATTTTTTGGCGAGAAGTCAGGTCTCGCGGACAAGACCCAGGTTCAGGAGTTGTGGCCAACAAAGGGGTCCGGTGTAGTCTAGGAACACGCCGGCATTTTCACCCTGCTCTGGGGAGCAGTGCGTCTCACCCGAGGCGTGCCGCAACGACATGCAGAAGGGGATGAGATCAATGGAAAGGAACAAACCCGCAACTAAAGGAGGATAGTGCATCCATTACATATACAAAGTTATATACACAAGATCACTTAATAAACATTCAGACGTTCGCAAATAAAATTTTTAAACCAGCATAAACATATTGCAAGCACATAAACATCTTATTGAGACAGCAACCTTCCATTGTATTAATCTCTTGACCCAATACATGATTACATGGCATTCTCACTGATAGCTCACAAAGCTGTTACGGATGGGTTTTAGAACAGAAAGGTAGAATAGAGAAGATAAGATACCATAGGAGGAACATGCAGGATTCCTCCGCAGCTACTCTGTGCATCTTCCCTGTCTCGAGCCTCGCGACCTCTTCAGCATGCATCCAACATTCTCAACAACCTCCTTTTTCAGCCGGGTGACTGTTATTTATTCACCTGCTCTCGCGACTATCGGCTCCTCTGTGTCCTCACTTCGGCTTCTCCCAGCTTCTCTCCTGATATCTGCGTGTTCCACTTTCTGTCTTCTGCTGTGTTTCCTTCATCTGCACTTGTCTCTGTTCTATCTCCAGCTATCGAGTGCTTCTGCGCCACCTTGGTAGCTCCGTGACTCCTGGTAGTTGCGGCGCAGTCGCGGTTGCCATGTGTATTTATTCCGCAACTCAAAAAGGGTCAAAGTTCAAAATGTCTTAGCCAAGACTTCAAAATTAAACAAAAACAAGGGCCCCAACACTTGCTCTTCCATGGTTCCTCGGACCACCATTGTTCTTCTTCTTAGCATGAGCACTGAAGGCAACATTACCTTCATTTTCATATTCCATCATTCTTGTCTCCTCTTGAGTGCTTATCGACAATACTTCATCAAAGTCAGGAATCACATTATTATTGAGAATGGTAGTAATGAATACATGCCATTTAGAGGGGATACCTCCAAGTGAAATTAGAACCATTTCTTGATCAACTATTATTTCCCCAATGGCGAGAAGGTTATTCCTGATTTTGATCAACTTCAGAAAATAGGATTGAACGAATTCATCCTTGCCTTTCTTGAGATTCTTAAATTGGTTCTTAAAGAAAAGAACTTGATTTGCATTGCTATCCCTGAACATATTGACCAACTTATCATACATATCCTTAGATGTGTCAAGCTCAGATATTTAAGCAACCATACTTTTATGGATGGAATCCTGGATGATAAACTTAGCTTTAATTTCTCCTTTTCTATACTTCGTCTTTGTGTCAGCAGGTGTAGATGATGGAGGCTCTATTATTTTACCCTACACATAGTCCATGACCACTTGATCTTCCAAGACCAAGTCCAAAGACATATTCCAAGAATGATAGTCAGAATTCCCAGTCAACTTATCATCAGCTTTGGAGCCATTATAATTTGAGGTACCCATGGGTCCTTGACATATTCTACTTCTTTGGTGATTTCTCTTAACACAAACTTAGGCTTTGTCTTCACCTTAGCTCTGATACCATGTAAATTTTCGAATATGTTCTATGATTGATGCAACTTTAATTTAAACCTGATACCAAATAGCAATCACATAAACATGAAAGTACAATGTTGATAGAACATACCAATAGATCGACGGACGACAAGCCAAAAATACACTTAACTTGATCAACAAAATATATCTGTTGTGGTGCGTTACTGTGGTCAACAGGATGCTGCAACCTAAAAAGTATCCACACAGTCAGCCAACCAAAATTGTCACACAACCCTTAGTACATCTCCACAAAATTCAACCCAAAGTCAATGAAAGTCAACATTGTCCAGTCAATGGTCAACACAGAACAACAGAAGCAAAAATTCAACACAGCAGGTCAAAGGTCAACATCTAGCCTCAGTTTTTGTGCAAAAGAATGCAGACTGCAAAAATAAAAAATTTGGTGGACTTTGAGGTCAAATGGACCAAGCATTGACCAAAGTCAACGCTGGTAAAAGCTATGCTGAAACCCTATACAAATCCGAAGAGAAACCCTAGCTGTTGTTCCACACGTGTGAGAAGAGAAGCCTCTAAATGATGATTGAACTAATTAGACACAAGAGATAAGTGTGTGATGAGTGGATGATGAAATGAACTCCGAGCTTGTCCAATATATATCCATCTTTGAGGGTGTTGGACACATCTATTGGGGCTCCAAGCCTACATTACAATTCTAGCTGACCTTGCACATAAGTGGAATAAATTCAAAATAAATGTTTTTCTCATCCCATCAAGATGATCTTTAGATCAATATTGCACCTCTCTGAAAGAGGAGTCCAATAAAAATATTGGCATCGTCATCTGAGCAGTAGAAAATGGAGTTTGAACCTAGCTTCTAAAAATTAACACTTCTCAGCCTCGGAGATCTGGTGGAGTGCTAACAGATGATTTGGATCTCTGTTTGTGGCGACCAGGATTTCTATTTTTTCTATTTGCACGGTTGAGGCAAGGACCATGAATTCTGGCAGGTCACTGCACAAGCGATAAATCACGACTTCTAGTGCATTACATCGATCCTCGGTTGCTCGGTGTGCCTCCTCTGCATTATGTTTCTCCTTCTGAAATTTTTTTGCTTCCTGTTGAGACTCAATGGCCACTTGGAAGGCATGGGCCTCGTGATACTACAATGCATCCAGAATCATGGTGTGTATAGCGTGGAGTTTTCCACCAGGTAGCATCACCAGATCAATTCCAAAATATGCATAGGCTTGCACATTAGTGTGTAAGGCACGCGACTCTACTGTAATGGCAAACCCCAGAATCTGAATCATTCGACTGTCCAAGGGGGATGGCAGCACTATGTTGATGAGATGTGCACTCATTTGTCTAAGGCTATATGTTTGCATGCTCGCTTGTTGCAGGCTTTCTTGCTTCATGCTCTCTTGGATCACACTCGCTTTCATTTTCATCTCCTGAAGGCCTGACTACACACCCTTAAAGACTGATTTGTATTGTGTTTCCATATCATTCTAGAGGTCCTCAGTGGTAGTCTTGACCATGTTTTGAATCTTTTTGAGTTCATCTTTTGTGAGGGTGAGGTCCTCTGTTCTTGCCTTCTTTGAACCCTTCCTCTTTTTACGCGGGTGCTTAGTTTGTTTGGTTGTCTGCATTGTAGCTGCCTCGGTTCTGTCACCGTCTTTCTCCTCTGCCTCTTTTTCCAAATCAATATTTTCCCTCATCATGGTAGCCTCGGGCTCTGTCTCTATGTAATTTCCTTTCTACTGAGTGTCCTTGTTCATGCACAACATGGTAGGAGTCTTTAGCACATATGAAGAGGCACCCCCAGTGGTGCATGGCTCTAACTATGCAGGCGGCCATTTTGCTGTTATGCACACCAGGTCATCCTCTGTGACCATGTATGAAAGTCCATATCATACACCTTCCACAGCACCCTTCGCGCGGATGTGAATGTTATGAAACGTGGCTTTAAAATCTTCAACATGCTTGTATTGTTCATAAAGGGTTGGTGACAACCGGGGCTTCGACTCGATTCCGTGAAATAAGGTAGAGTCAAACAACACCCAAAAAATCTTATTCTCTGTGATTTTGGAGGGAATCTTAGAATTCAATATGGTGGAATAGCGCGCAGATTCGCATAGGTCTGACTCAATATCAGGGAACTGGGTATCCTGCGATGTCTTCCCCCCAATCAACGCGATGAGGAGAAGAAACCAATCATAATAGAAATTATTTTCTTCCTCCTGTACTTCTCAACCATTTTCCAAAAATTATGCGTAGAGGTTTTTTTACCAGTTGAATTGGATGCCTTTTTCACACTGCCTTGCTAATGCTATTACATGGGTTGAAACTTCCTTTGGCTAGAACTTCTGTATCATCTTGCACGCGAGGATCAGTGTGCCAATCTGATCTACTGGGTCATTGATCTCATGGACCAGGAATCCCTGGGTATTGCGCAAGACCTTGAATTTCTCCTTAAATTCCTCTGCAACTTTGTGCTCTTGGATTTTTCCTCCAAAAGCCATCATTGGGTCCTCCCCCTGGTCGGGTAGGTTGGTGATACGATGTATTAGCGCAGCATCAATTGAAATTATCTCTCCTAACCACAATAATTCGTCATGCACCAGGGCGAGTAGCTGGTGCACACATATTTCATTGATGGGGTTGCGCCCAAAGTGAGGAATGTGCAAGAGGTTGAGCAACCCCGATTTATGCAGGCCCAACACCAAGGACTTGGGCTCAACCCTTATCACCCCACCATCATATGGGATCTTTTATAGTACATGGAGGGCACGAGCTTAGATAATTTCTCCTGGTCTATGAGATCCCAGTGTTCCATATTAAAATTTTGGATCTTTGTGAACATATCTCCTTTGACGGGCATGTCTTCTGGGATCAGCGACATGTTGATATATGACCACACCTTGTCTAAATCCTTTGGGACTGTTACCAAGGATTTGTGTGGTGCTACATATGCGGGAAACCATGAGATGGGGTCAACCACCTCCACGAAATCTTATTCCATAATCTTTTTAGGAAATTTAGCCATAGTTATCTTTTGGCGCTCCGCAATGGTCGATTGATTCTTTGCGGTTTTCTCGCGTGGTGACTTTCGGGACCCCAAGGACTGCCCCTTCTTATATTTCTACGGAGGGACCAACGTAGGGGTATCAATAACTTGTGCAGGGGTCTCTTCGGCTGTTGTCATAGAAGGTGTGGGCTCAGTGGCATTCATACTTGGCGAAACGAGATGACCCAAACCTCAGTGATGCAGCTCCTCCTCAAATATTGGATCAAGGCCACACATAAGCTTCAGATAGTAAATGGAGAGAAGAGAGCACAAATCACATGAAAATAAAAGGGAACTAATGCGACCCTTCCGGTCATATTTATAGCGCAAGCACGTCTTAAACTATATTATTATCATAAATGTAGCTCCATAAATGCTAAAATGGCTCCAAATCTGGCATAATCCCCTCATTAGATGTAGTTTAGCTTCTCCTCCAAATGGTAAGAACATTGTCTTGTCCAGATTTATCGTTCCAATGGCTATATTCTAGCACCACTGCGACTGAGTCAACCTTCTAGTGTAGTTGCTACACGATCGTTGCACCTGTCTGTGCATTAGCCATCCTAGTTGCGTAGACCCATACTTCCAGCCATATAGTCATTTTGTGCACATAGGAGAGGGTCGTCCTTGGATGGCTTCAATTGGATTCCATTGATATACCCAGGAAGTTCTTCTCTGTTTAATGTGGTCAGGCGTACTACACCTGCTTCTATTATTTCCTTGAAAATATATCGTCCGAGCCAATGAATCTTGAACTTCCCTAGGTGGCGCGCAAACTTTCTTTCATATAAAAAAACCAGATCCTCTTATTTAAATACCTTCTGTGTAATGCGCCTGTCATGCCAAGCCTTTTCGCATGCCTTTTGTACCTGCTGATGGAAACATTCAATGAATCAGTCTTCTTCTAGTGCGACCAACTGTGAAAATAATTATTCCATCATATTCTACTCTCCCATATTAGTGAATGCTGCAATGCGTAAACTTGGGACAATATACTCCATCATCATAATAGCTTCCTACCTATACACTATTCTGAACAATGTTTTTCCTCTCAACACTACAAAGAAAAGACCCTCTAGCAGATTCTTTTGAGGAACTGCTTATAAAAATACCCCAAACATCCGATTCTAGTCGAGGTTACAAGAGGAGGTTGGAAGGCAAAGGTTTTTTGGAATGTTTTTCATTCAGTCGCTTATCATCGTAAACCGCACCAGTGTGTTCAACAAGAGAAAGCATTGGTGCGCACAAAACATTGGCACACCAGACACCGTGCACTCTGTACACACTCGCTCGGTGCGTCGTATTACTGTAGCACACCGGTGCTTTACAACTCTTCCACACTAGTGCCTCATAAAAAAGCATGCCAAAATAGAAACTTCATGATGCAGTATTAAGAAACCACACTGGTGTGCCCATTAAAACCCCACGCACCAGAACAGGGTTAAATAAAAAAAAAAGTTACGGCCAGAAAACCACATTTTTCACTTTTCTCAGTGCTCCAGAGCTCTCAAGCATCGGTGCAATTTATCCTTGTTTGAGCTGCCCTAACATCAGTGCTCCCATTGCACCCATTGCATGCACTACTGTTGTGCATTGCCCACCGATCTCCAGCTTGAATTTTGAAAAAGTTGGGCAAATTTTCTTTAGCAAATTCTACAGCCAATATGCCTCATCAATGGCCAAATGTACATGTATTTTTCTTGTTTTTCCATAATTAAGCCTTTTAGCAGATTATAATTTCAAATAACCTTAAAATCAACCATTTAAAAGAAAAAAAAATTTGTCGCGTGATGCGCTCGAGCCATTCGGCTCACACCAATTCGTGGTGCTTCCAGTAAATTTAAAGGCCGCACCGCAACTGATCCTAATGGTATCCGCACCAGTTTCAGGGAGATACAGATAGGTGCACCGTGTTATTTTAAAATTCTTAAAAAAGTGCGGTGCGCTCGTTTACCCGACCGCACCATTGACCATGTGGAATAGAAGCAACGAAGTGTGTTGACCAAAATATACACCCCAAGGCGGGTAATGTTGTCAGTGTACCACATTCCGCATTTCGACAAGGTCAACGGTGCAACCTGGTAAACCAGTGCTAATAGTATCTGCATCGGTTCCGGGGTGGTAATGAAGGCGCATCGTGTTATTTTAAAAATTTTTAAAAAGTGCGGTGCAGTTGGTTAGCAGGCCGCACTGTTGACCTAGCGGAATAGCCGAAACACTGTGCATTGCCTAAAATATCTGCCTCGTGGCGGGTATTTTTGTCAGCATGCCACTTTCTGTATTTCGATAGGGTCAACGGTGCAGCTTGGTAAAATACTGCACCGTTGACTATGTAATGATGGCAAGAGGTTGGTCCGCTGACTTAACTATACGTCCTGGGGAATAGAGTTTAGTCAGCGCACCGCACTCTTGACACCATACATAGTCAATGGTGCGCTACAAATTTTCAGGAGCACCGCTATCGGTGCATTGAATATTATCTGATGCACTATTGCCGATGTGCTCCATAAGAAGATGCACCGAGACCAGTGCATGAATATTTTTTTTGGCGCACCGACTGTTTTTTTTTTCCAAAAAAAATTGTATATGTATATTTCTAAATACATGTCTCATTTAATAAAAAAATTTATTTAATATGTCAATCATTTAGAGACGTGAAAGGAGATAAGAGAGGGAACAACAGGAACAACAGGTGGACCAATATAACATGGTTCGCCTGTGGGAGGCACGAGAGAGGGAGAGAGATGCATAACCTCACCCTATTACAACAACTACCCAGGGGCTCCTAAGGAAGGTAGGCCTCTTGAAGTTCTATGAGGAGGCTACTTCCCTAAAGGGCCATGGTTTGTTTTTGAGAAATCTTATCCGCAGATGGAATGCCCACCTACAGGTTTTCCGGGTTGGTCGTATCTAGTGGTACACACCCACTAAGGAGGATATATATTTCATTATAGGGCTATCAAGTAGGGGTGGATTTTCCCTCATTCCCAGAGGTTCCAACTGGCTATGTAGCAGGGAGTCAGTTAGTGTACTCCCAGAGATACATTGGAGCATCAATAGTGTCTCCTTCAGATTTTCAGGTCACTGGAGGTCAGTTACGTATTGGTGCATTTGGTAGTGAGGAGGTGAGGTGCCTCTCACTTATCATTTCGACAATTTCACGCAACACCAGTGATGGGAAACACATTAGTTTCTTGCTTCTATATTATGTTGATTCTTTAGTACAGGAGCCATGACTTGTCAGGTGGTCTGCCATTTTTTTGCTGCAGTTCTGTATAGCCTTAGATAGATATCATGCTCATGCACAAGGGGGGGTCAACTTCCCTTTTGCTTCAGAGTTTTTTGGTTTATTTTTTGAGAGTTTTCCATACATGAGGCCTACTTTAGTTTGGAAACCTCGTTGGCCGATGTTTGAGGCACGGATGCACATGTGGGGGCAGTTGATGCCCAAGAGGGGTGAGACTGTGTTTCCAAAAAGGATATCGAATGATGCATTGGATTTTCTAGCTAGTGTTGACGAGCATCCCTTCATTATGGTCCCCTGTCCTTATGCGGGTTTGGATTGGTGAGGGTGTGACAATATCCTCTTCACAGCTGATGAGCCGCCAGATGATAGAGGTAATATTACTGTTTTATTTAAATTTATTCTAACATGTTCTTTAACTTGTTTTTATTAAATTGTGTAATGAAATTGTATAATTTTTGTTGTGTACTGGTATATATTTTGCAGACATTAGGTATTTTGATGGCAAGGACATGCCGACACAGCCACATGATCCAGGTGTGGATCCTGATGACGATTAGGCATGCCAGATTCCGAGGATCATCAGGAGGCCGGTGCAGAGAGACCTATTCATGCTGGTGCATCAGTACCACCTTTTGCTAGGCGTGGTCAGCTTGATAGTAGATACAGGATGGAGTTTGGAGACCAACTCACTGCATTGATTGTTGATGAGAGACATACAGGCCGATGGTAGGCTATTACAGATGTGGAGAGGCATGTCGTGTGACATGTACAACCTGATGCGGCATGTCGTAGGAGCTACGACCTTAGTTACGCGGTTGAGGAGGACCGTCACACGTTATAGGCGTGGTCGAGACACAGCATGTGATCGACAATCCGCGAGCAGTGACTCATCATTTCATGATCATTCACCTAGCGTCACGCTAGATGAGAAGCCTCCACTAGCATCTAGTAGCAGTCATCATGGAGATCAGGCTGGACTATCGGCCATGTCTAGTAAGCAGCCTACAGCATCCAGCAGTACTCATGATCATGAGCAGGCTGGACCATCAACCGTTGAGGTTGCACCATTGACTGAGCAGGCCTCGACTGGTACTGTTATTGATGTTGTACCACCAGCTGATCCATGAAATTTATATTACAATTGAATATTTTTGACATTATATATATATATATATATATATATATATATATATATATGGTCCATGTATTTTATGTTCATGTTGCATTTGTACTTAATTTGATATGTTGGTGATCATCATGATGTGTATATTGTTAAATATGTTAGATATGTTCATTTAATGTGCAGCTTGCAAATAGATGTGTATGTGATAGCATGAGTTATTTGACATGAGATGTATATTTGATGTTTGTGTTGTGATGATGTTAAAATATAATGTTAATTGTGTTTTGTTAGATGATCAAGACCATGATGATGTTAGCGATTTTGAATGTGTTTTTTAGTCAAATATGATGTTTGTACAATGGTTATCATGAACATGATGTTTATTAATTAATTTAATATTAAATGATCATGATATTGTAAAATTGTAATATTTGTAATTCTAATTGTATGTAAAATTCTAAAATTGTAATTGTAATTGTACGTAAAATTGTAAAATTGTAATTCTAAGTCTAATTCTAATTCTATGTAAAATATTTGTAAAATTTTAATTGTATTACTGTGAATTGATTGTAATTGTAATTGTATGTATAAAAATTCTAAAATTGTAATTGTAATTGTATGTGAAATTGTAAAATTGTAATTGTAATTCTAATTCTAATTTTAATTGTAATTGTATGTAAAATATTTGTAAAATTTTAATTGTATTAATGTGAAATGGTTTTATTAAAATTTATAAATTTATAAATTTGTAAAATTTTAAATAATTGTAAAATAATAAATCTACAATAATATGAATTATTGTAACATAATAAAGTTTAGAAAATAATGCAAATAAATTTATGTACTTTAGAATTATCATTATTTTATTATGATCTTAGATACAAAAAAAGAACTAATTTATACAGTATGCCATTGTTTTTTAGATCAACATAATTGCAAATTATCAAGTGAAATATTGATTTTAACATTAACACAATGCAAATTACCAATTATTTCAAAATACATATTATAATGTTTCGAAAAACCCATATTAAAAAGTATAAATATTGATGAAATAACACATGTACCATATCACTCTCGGTTCTCATGATCACCCTCATTATCTTCCAGCTCACATGGCATGATAACACTATTGTTCTCAAAAATATGTTTTGATCTAGGGTCATGTGTCAATACGAACCAACAATCCCTATCCAACACATCTGGGTAAAAAAACACTTGGTTGCAGTGTTTGGGAAAAACATAGGGCTCCTTAGCTTCATCCCACATCTTTCTAGAGTTGATACATATCAACCTACTATCATGATCTTCCTTTACATTATTCCAATCAGAGGTGTCCCACCACTTGCACCTAAAAATAACACATTAGAAAGAAGACAAATCCACTTCAACGATCTCTTATATCTTTCCGACATAACCTAACGTCCCTCGTACTAGGTTTTGATCACGGTGGCTAGATCAAATAGATTGATCGAACTTGACTTCCACTCCACAGTCTTGTGTGATGTTTCCAGCATCAACATTTTCTGTGCGAAAATGGTGTCCATATGCCCATATAGATGGGAACAAATGCACCTATTATAAAAAAGTTAAAAAAAATCATAGTGTCATCTGTCTTATAATAACCCAACAGTTAAAATATGAAATATAGATGTATTATAAGTTTCAAATTTACATATAAATTAAAAATATTATTACCGAGTTGCTACACCCAATCCCTATGTTTAGCGCATCCTCTTCAGCACGCGGGTAACGATCGGTTGCACTATATTTCTCTCTGACTTGGTCAGCAACCCAACTGTTGGGGCATATTTTTTGCATATTTTATTTTAAATGATCGGGATAACACTTCTACCATTCAATCGTCTGAATTATTTCCTATCGCTATCCCATTTCATCCTCTTTTGTTCGTACAATGCAACCCACAGTTGTGTCGCTTCATAATTGTAAAGAAAAAATTTATTGATTACTTCAATTTCTTCATTCGCTGATGAAATCAAACCGACATTATATAGTACTTAGAGATCAAAATATACATTATATCAAAGCTCAACATGAGTATTAACTTTTGTGTAAATTTGAAAAATTATAAGTCGCTTACTCTTTATCAAGCGTTTTTTTCAACTCGTTTGGAGCAACTTCGCTTCTCTTTTGTCTTCATCCCTTTCATCGTCCCAAATCACTGCACCTAGTCTGTTGTCGATCTGCTTGATGTACTCACTGGCATAATAGAAAGACTCATACGATATGTACCCCTCTGCCATAGACCACTCAGGTTTTTCCCTTTGTCGAACAAAACATTTCAATTTCTTCATGTACCTCTCTAAGAAGAACATCCAACGACAACAAACCACCCTAACTAATTCAACCTCCTCTACTAGGTGGTGTTATCACCCAAAAATTTTCAAAATATTATTGTGTCAACTATGTTTTTTATCATGATTTCAAAATAGGTTTAGAAGTCATTTTAGGAATTAGTTAAGGGTAGGTTAGATTTTTACAAGTTCAAAGGTCATCATTAAGTTCAAATAAAGTCTTTTAAAGGTTCATTCATTGTCAAATATCCATATTTTCCATTTGAGGAGTCATTCCATAAGGTTTCGGGTCAAAACTATGAAATTAGCCAAGAATCCACGTTTTCGTAGCATCGCTAGTTAAAAAAAGTTGATTTGTTCTACGAAAGCACTAATAGTTTCGTGGCACAAATTGGGAAAAATACACTGTCGGCACTACGAAAGGGAGGTTTCTTAACTGTCTTGTCATTCAAGCTGAAATTTGTCAAAATCCATTTGGAAATGATAGGTTAGTGGTATGATGAGTCAGTTAGTGATGAAATTCAATGTACTTACCTATCTTGCAGTCATCATTGTCATGATAGGGTATGAATGAGGCATCATTCAGTTATGAGATGACATTTCAAATTCAAACTTTTGCCTAATTTATTCATTCTCGTTTCATTTGCCTCCATACAAGTGTCTTAGCTTTTAAGTAGTCAAGCCAAACCTGTGGCTGTTCCATACAAAGGTTATCTTCATCCTAATCAAGCGAGGTTGTTTCATATAATAAAGCGAGGCAAATATATCCCAATCAAGTGAGGTTGTTTCATATATTCAAGCGAGGTTGTTTCATATATCCAAGTGAAGTTGATAGGCTTTTTCTGAGAAGCATGGCAGAGGAAAAGAAAGTTCACAGAGGGGGACATTGCTTAAGATATGAGCTTGAAAATATGAAGGCCATTATTGAAGACCCAACAGTGATGGAGGAATTCAACAGAGTAGGTTGTCTTCGGTTTTGTGAAAAACTGCAGGATTTCTACACACAGGTGTCTAAAGAATTTTCCTTGCACTTCAATGGAAAAACTACCAAGGCTGGAATGCTAAATGTGCCAATTACACTAGAAATTATTGCTACTGTTACAAAAATACCAAGGGACAAGAAACTTGGTTCAAAGGTTTCAAATTTGATATGGAGCCATGCAAGGAATTCATCAAATATGAGTATGCAGATATGGACCTCAATAATGAAATCCCTAGAGGCTGCATCAAAGACATTTATGCAAAGATCCTGCTCAACATCCAAAGATATTTTCCATGTGAAGGAATGTATCATAATGTCTACACATATCATTCCAAGCTGCTTCTGCATTTCAAAGGTAAAATTTCACTTGATTTTCCCTTTTACCTGCATAAGAGTCTTGCTAAAATCGCTGATAAAGTACAAGGCAAATCTGAAAGTTGTGAAACATCTTTGTTTCATCATGGTTTGATGAAGTTGTTGATTTTAAATGAGCTTCAGAAGATAGGAAGGGATTGGTCATCATTTTTGTTTATGAATGGTTTTGATTTGGAAACCCTAACCCCAACTAGAAATCCTAAAACTAAAGGAACTCCTTCACCACCAGTAGCAGAGTCTAGTCAGCATGTGGTTGCAAAACCAAAGGAATTTGCAAAACTGAAACCAAGGAAGCAAGTTGAGGAAAGGATAGAGCAGACACAAGTGCTTATTTCACAAACCCCATCACATGAAAAACAGATATCAAAGAGTTTCAAAGAGGAAAAACAGAAAAAGGATGTCAGGAAGAAGGAAATCAAAAGAGTGACAAGAAACCAAGCAACGACATCAAAAGGAAAGACAGTTGTTTCATTTTCAGAGGATAGCCCAGTAATTAAGGGAAATTTAGATGAAATCCTGCATGCTATTGACATAGAGGATACACCCATTGTGCAAGATGACTTCATTGGAGTAGATGAACACAAACTAAAAAAGGTTAAGTCTGCAAAGAAGCTTGAGTTTGAGGGTGAAAATGCAGCCTTTATCTTTCAAGCAAGGAAACCTTTAACTAGGCATGCTAAGAAACTCAAGGAAGGCAACAAGGAAGTCCAAGAACCTATTGAAACAACTAAATTTCCTGAAGAAGTGGTTGATCTCTCATCACCAATAGTAGAACATGTAGCCAGCATAACAATGAAGGGAAAAGAAGAAATGACAGAGTGTCAACATATTGAGGATAAATTGAGGTTAGAAAACAAAGAAATTACTATGATGAGAAAGAGGGCTAGGAAGCATAGTATTGAAAAATAATAATTCAAAATAATGAAGGCACTATGGGAAGGTCAAACTGGTTCTAGGTCTAAAACCCCAAGCAGTGCAGAAATTTTTTTCACATGGAAAGTTCCAGCCATCAAGGAAGCTAAATTTTTCAGAGTAATCAATACTCACTTGAGAGCCAGTAATAGAAGACTTATATATCAAGTGGAGGACTTGGAGCAACAGCTGAAATTGACTCAAGATGAGTTAAAGAACAAAGGTACAGAATGACAATCATTAAAAAGTCAAAAACTAAATCAAGTGAAAATTAAGAAGGAACCTCATGAAAACTGTGTTTTTTAGTTCATATTACTTTTTGATTTGATGAAACCATTGTTATTTTGAGTTTTGGAACTCTTATGGTTTTAATTTTGAAAAAAATTGGAAAAAACTACTCACTCAGTAGTTTCGTAGCGCAAACAGTGTAAAAAGAGTGAAAAGTGCTATGAAACTGCTATAACAACGTTTTCACTCTTTGTCATAAATTTTTGAAGGGAAAAAGTGTGAATTATGACCTGAAATTGTTGGTGAGGATGTAATAAATGTTATTGAAGATAATCTTGGAGGAAAGAAATCAAAATTTTGGAGAAAAAAGGTTAAAGGAGTTGCGCTACGAAACTATCTTGTTTTTGTAGCACATTTTATTTCAGCTCATTTTGAACAGTTTGATGATGGTTTTGGATAGCTTGGACTTAGGGGGGATTTTGGGCAGGTATTATTTCAGTTTCTAATAGCAAATAACCTCGAAGTGATGAGTTCATGATGGTCAAAGTGTCTCAAGAATACAAAGGATCCTATGCCTAGAAAACAGGGGACAATTTCCTAGTTTAATGGAGATCAGCATTATGGTCATCAAGTTTTGAAGCTTATCATCTAGATTCGACCATATGTGAATACAATTGGAAAATAATTTAATTTAGTTTAGATGAGGTTGTTATGAGTAGAGATAAGGAGTTTGAATCCTATTTGTAATAGGATTGTTTATTAAACTAGAAGTTGTCGTTTTTGTAATAAATACCATGCCATATGGTTAGACAAGGTGTCAACAGTCAGGAGTTCAATGTATATAGCTATAGATAAGGTTATCTTATGTTGTAAATTATCTATAAAAGATAAAGAAGTCGAATATGCATGGGTTGGACATTTTTAGCAAGAAACTATGTTTATTGTAAGTAACTGGTTTTCAACTTAATATAGATTTTTCTACTTAACCAACTTGAGATTCATAAAGAGTTCTAGTGTGTTATTGTTCTAATTGCATTTTATTACTATCCTATGGCAGTTTTTTTTGTTTATGTTACTCAGAATTCATGTTTGATTCTCTAAATTCCTATATAGACAAATTGATTATTTTTTTTACTGTTTCACATGTGTATCTCTTGACTAGAACTCTCATATGCCTTGACTTCCATGCTAAGTAGATTGTTTGGTTTTTATGAAGCTATTTTGACTCCATAAGCCCAATGTGTACTTGCTGATGTGATTTGCAACCAATATATATCATTTTTTAGCTTATTACCCCACATTGAGTTAGCCATCTATATTTCTATCAAAAATCATTAACCCTTGAGAGAGCCCTCTCAGGTTGAGGAGGCTAAGCCTCAATCAAAAGATTGGTTTGAAATAGTTACATGAGATTGATTTTATTAGCAGCCTATCAGGTCTAATTTTGTGATAACATTTTGGTGCGTCTACCAGGAGCCTGAAGATTATATTTTCCCGAGATTTTGAAGCTAAACTTCTGAAGGTAGCAGGAGCTCAGGGAGCTTTTCGAGGCTGCATCTACCTTGGTGACTCCATTCATAATTTATATGATTAAAGGTGGCTTCAAGAAGGAGATAGATGAGGAATAATCCTGACCCAGATCCACCTATCATCGTGGACAATCCTAACACCATTTCCAGAGCCAGTAAAGGAATTTCTAAAATATCAGGTACTCCATCACATTCGAAATCCTTGTCCTCTGAAATTTTAAGAAGTCCTGAAGATAAAACAGTTGATAATAAAATTTAGGAGGTTTTGTTTAGATCAGAAAATGAAAAAGAGATAATTGAAATTATCTTAGAGTTGCATAATAAAGGTATTGATACCTCAGCTCTAGTAATATAGGAAGACAAAGAAGAGTTTTGGGAAGTTGTTACTTCTGAGTTGTTGTTGGAAAAATAGTCTTTAGATAAATTCAAAGAGCTTGAATCTTTTGAAGTATTGTTGCAAAGTAAATCTGGTTTACCTCTTCCAAATTCGAGTTCAATTATTAGTGAACCACAAAGACCAAACAATCCTCCTCATAGCAATTTTTCATCCTCTGTTTCTACCATCACTAAAGCTACTACAATCCCTTTAACCATGGCTGGAAATGTACCTCCTCCACCTGTTGCACTTGCTAGATATGCCCCTCTTGTTCTTCTAGCTATCTTACATGACCTTCCTAGCAAATATGATGCTAGAATCAAAACTTGGGGAAGTTATGAGGACATTACAGCAGAATAACATGTGGATCAATTTAATGATTTTATAGACAGGGAGGAGGTTTATGATGAAGATGTTAAGTTGAGGTTGTTTTCTCAAAGTTTTACTGGTGAATTTAGGAAGTGGTATAAAGCCCTTACTCCTGGAAGCATTCATAGTTGGAATGATTTTGAAGAAAATTTCCTGAGAAAATGGGGAAATAGAGCTAATCCAGTACAAGCCCTTACTGAGTATAGCACTCTGAAGAGAGCTGCTAATGAATCTGTTCAAAACTTTTCAAAAAGGTTTAACAAGGTGTATGACTCTATCCCTGCCCATTTGAAACCACCACAAGCCTTAGCTAAGATGAGATATGCTGAAGCTTTTGATTATGCTTTTTCTATATTGCTAAGAGAAAGAGAATCCCCTTCACTTGATGAATGAAAAATGATGCAGTGAAGGTGGAGGTAAATTTGATAGCAGCTAAAAATTCAAAAATGGGCAAGACTAAGTTGAAAGAAGAAGAGAAGCCTTCTTCCTCTATCTCTCAAGATAAGCTGGATTCAATGATGAAAATAATGTAAAATTTGATGGATAGGTTGGCCCTTGGGAATACCTCTGCTCCTCCTGCACAACATAAACCTCAATTTAGAAACCTTTAGTTCAGGAGACCTCAAAATCAGCAAAGGCCAAGGGAAAACAAAAATCAGTAGTCTGATCCTCCAGTGAGACCTCCTTTCCAACAGAACTTGGTTGATGAAGAAGATGATCCTGAAATTCCTGAAGAGTCTATTCACTGTTTTGATGAGGAAATGTCTGGAATTTTCTTGACAAAAGAAGAACATGATCAATCAAACAAAAGTAATCATGGAGAGGAAACATTAGATTATCTAAAGGGGTATCAACATGCTATTTTTTAGATGCAAAAACAATACAATCTCATAAATAGAAATGTGCCTATCATTACAAACAAAACACAGCCTAAGAAAGATGCTCCTAAGGTTTCTGATGGCAGGAAAGATGCTCCTAAGGTTGCTGAACATAAGAAAGATACACCAGTTGTTCCTCCTATCAAAGAAGCTGAAAAATATGTTTCTGTTTTCAGCCTTGAGAATGAAATTTCTAAGATTAAAATATCAGTCCCTTTTGCTGAGATTCTCAAGGTAAATGAATATAGAAGCAGGATTGTCAAAATGTTGAACTCACAACCAGGAGTCACTGATATCTTGAATGTATTAGAAGATCATCCAACCATATACTTGGGTCTGAGACTAGAAGATGAACAAAATGAGGAGGTGCCTCCTTTTTATGTGAGCCTTAGAATTCACGACATGACATTGCATAATGCTATGTTGGATTCAGGGGCCTCTCACAATCTTATACCCAAAGTAATCATGGAAAGAATGGGGTTAGAAATAACTAGGTCGTATAAATACTTGTTTTCTTTCAATTTGAAAAGAGTTCAATGCATTGGTTTAATCAAGGATGTTGTTGTTGGTCTAACAAAAATTCCTGCTAAAACTATGGTCATGGACATTGTGGTAGCAGAAATTTCACCGAAGTTTGGTATGTTGTTGTCAAGGTCATGGGCAGCGAAAATCAAAGGTACAATGCAGATGGACCTTACTTATGCTACCATTCCTGTTTTTGGTGAGCAAAGAAGACTTTATCGAGAGACAAGAATGGCTTACATGGTGAGTAGTAAAGACAAACCCCAAAATTTTCCAATTTATGCTCTTGATACTGAACTTGGTTATGCTATTCTTTTCAATGAGTTGACCAATGAAGCAGAAGAGGAAAGGAAAGCAAAAAATCAGAGTTCTGAAATTCAGTAGTCTCAAAATCAAAAAACAGAAGATCAAAAAATTAGTGATAAGGAGGTGGAAGGGTGGTGATCATTGCATTTTGATGGATCAACAGGTAGAGAAGGAGTATGAGCATGGATTTCGATCACAATTCCAAGTTATGAGAGTAATTTCTTTTCCTATAAATTGAACTTTTATTGCATGAATAACATGGCTGAGTATGAATCCTTGATTTTGGGCCTTGTTGAAGCCTAGAAAATCTCTGCTTCAAACATCGGGGAAAACCACCCGGTCGGGACCTTAAGGCAGCTCCTTTTCTGTTTGGTATGGTGGCTCCGACTGGATTTAAAGGACCAGTTTCCTTGTAACTAAATGGATTGGATTGGATGGGTGGAAATGGGACTAAACTAACTGAAATAAAAATATCTAATTTAAGCTAAATACTGATAAAGAAATTCTAACACTAACCCGGGTAGCTATATGTGAATACAACTTAAGATTGTTCCAATTCAACAATAACCATGAAAATGTATTATTAATTAAATTGAAATATGCAGAAACAAATAAAGATAACTCTGTTTAAGAAATTAAACGGAGTTATATAAACATATTGCATTCATCATTGTATACCATTTACATGTAACTATGAAAAATAACATTTCAATTATACTTAGAAATGATATATAAAAGGAAGCGTTGTTAAAACAAATATACATATAAATGATAGCAATTTTAAAACGAATATCATAAAACAAAAGAGATCAACAGTGAACAGATAGAAATACCTTGTTCATCTTGAAGACTTTCAAATGCAATCTGATACTCTATCCAATAAATCTAATGCAAAACCAAATTCCAAGGTACAGAAATGCAACACTTCAAAGATAATTCCGCATGAAAATCACCAGATGTGATCCTTTTCAAAAAATATATAAGACAATGGAGTACAGAAATGCAATCTCCAAGTCCAAAAATATTAAGATCCGGGACCCCTCTCTAAATGCATGAGAGGGGTTTAAATACTACTTAGCTAAATCTAAAAATAGTTTATTACAAAAATTAAGGATTCGGTTCAATGACCGTCCTTTTCCTAGGCTAAAATACAGTGAAATTAAAACTAAATCTATCTATCTATTAACTTGATCTTCAAGCTTGCAGGCATCTAGCATAGTTTTGAGAATATGCGGTTGACCGACTTCAGAATTCAACTGTCCTGAAAAGACAGAGTCGGCAAGCGTAGGAGCAATCTTCTCTGTAGCATTGATGATACAATTGAGCGCACTATGCTGACTGTGTGGCTTTACCAAGTACATCCAGTATGAGTCCCAATTCAATCTTGTCAGCCCTTGGATGGACTTTGCTCTTTCTTCTACCTTTTGCCTCCATTCTGTTTGTAGTTCATTTTCCTGTGGGAGATATCCTGGAATAGTTTCAGAAATCAAGTTAGCTTTGTGTAAATTGTCATTTACACAATTAGTGAGAGTGTTTGCCGCTGTAGATGCCTCCTCTGCTGCCTTTTCTGCCCTTCTGATTTGTGCATCCCAATTATTAAACAGTATTTCTTTATGGTTCTTGTTAATGATGGGTGCACCAGCTTTTCTGCCTTCTTCTGTCTTTTGCCATGCTAGATAATCATTGATCTTTTCATTAATCAAATCATAATCATTTCGTAAATCTATGACATGATTTGTGATTTTATCACTCTCTTGGCACAAAGAATTCCATTGCAATATTTTTTGGCAGAAAACTTCCTCTTGTTGCAGTAGTTGATTGTTCAAAGAGATGGTTTCTGAAATGAATTCTGGAAGCTTAGGATCATCCTTATGCTGTTCTTGGATAATCTATATTTGTTTGTCTTTATCAGCCAGACTTTTTTGATGTCCTGTTTGCATTTCTTGAAGTTGTTGTTGTAACTCTTCAAGTTTTAATTGTGCTTCCTTATTGGCCTGTACCTGTTGCAATTGCTGTTGCAGAGCTTTTATCTATTCTTCTTTTTCATCCAACAAAATTTGTATCTCAACTGCTTTATCAATTGTTGTAGAAGCATAATATCCTGTTATTTGAGATAACTTAATGAGATTATGAGTAGGTTCTGTGGCAGGATCTTTCCACAAAACATCTACTTGTTCTGCTTCAGTAGCAATTGCACTTTCTATTTTTCTCTTTTTCCTTTGTCTCTTTACTACTGCTTTGTATTTTGGGCTATAAAATACATCCAGAGGAGGAATGTCCTCTACATTAAGTACAATTTCAGAGGAGGGTGTGATTGGTATGTGCTCTGTTACTGCGGCTATGCTGCTTGTTCCTGTGCTCAAAACTTTGGCTGTCTGGACAGGGGTCTGTACATTCTGTCCTTCTACATTAATCAATTGATTAAAGGTTTCCCATTCTTTATCTAACTCAATGGTGACTAGTTGTTGCTGTACATTGGGTGGAGGAGGATTTGTTTGTTGAGAAGTCAAAATTTGCTGTTGAATAAGCTCTTTAGATTGTGCAGAATCTTTAATGGATTCTTCCATTTTATCTTCCTTTTCTTTAGACTTATTGGAGTGTTCAGAATCTCTGTCAGATTTTGATTTAGATTTACCTGTACTTGAACTGCCGTTAAGACTAACACTAGGAGTTTTCTCCCTTGCGGGCTCTAAGCGTAGATTATCCAAAGGAATAGGAATTAGTCTCCTTTCTCTGTAAAGCTTGAATTCCTGGAATTCCTCTGGAGATAGCTGAGCTTGAGCTGAATTCAAAACTTCTTTGAATGAATTTCTTGCTTGGAACATATCATCAAAAAGATCCTGTTCCCCGGCAAATTCCCTTACTTTGATTGCATTGGTAAAATTCTTAACAATATCATTTGGGTCAAATAACCTTCTTGATAATTTGAACAGCTGTAGGCATGTAACGTTGCCTATCTCTTGAAATGCATGACCAATATCAAATAGTGAAAATGTTCCACATTTTATGGGAAATTGTGGCCAAATGCCCTTTTTCTTGTCTTTTAAATCTTTTGTTATACCTCCCTGGCCACAGGTCTGATAAGCAATTTCCCAAGCTACAAGTCTATCTGGAACATATAAGGGTAAAACATGGGGAGAAGCATAACTTCCAAAAACCCTAATATAGGTGAACAATTCTTCTCCAAACCATCTTGCGACGGGGAGAATATCAACCTCTGTTTCTGAGGATAACCTCGGGGCATCCTTATTATACAATGTTCTGTATAATGGCAGCATTATTCCATGACAAATTTGGTAAAAATGGGGGACAAACTTAGACTCCCATAGTTCTTTATGGTACACATGAATGGGCAAGGGATCGTGGATAGTCCATTTCCATCCCATCACAGGGAATTTGGAGACATAGCAGATGGCATCCATGACATAAGCAGATAAATAAAAAGGCGGATAAACCCGCTGGGAAACATTTCGTTTAGACCGATAGTGAAAAATAGCAGTGGTGAGATTATCAGATAGGATTTTGACCCAATCTACAATTGTAGAATTAACAACCGCATTCAACAAAGGAAGCCATTCGGGTAAGATCATATTTATGTCAGGATTTCCAAAAAGCCTGCATAACATGGCAGCAGTAAAACAATAAGGAGAGGTAAGTGAACCCGTGTTGTACATACCTTGTTTGTTTTTCTTCAATGGTTCACTTCTTTTGGTCCACTCCTTTGTGCATTCTGCCAAATTTGAGTGTTCTTTGGCAAACTCTTCCATAAATTGTTTGTTGAAAGTCGCCTGAGGTTCTGGCAGCTTATACATTAATCTCAGATCTTCTATGGTGAATGACCCGATTAGCTCTTCCGATGGAGTTCTGAATTGTCTGTCTAAAATATCTGTGCTATCCAGCACCCATCTCACCATGTCTGTATATGGAAGAATCCTTGGCCTTGCTGCTATTCTATGTAGAAATGAGCAAGCCAAGTCTTTAAGGGTTGCTTCAGACGTATTCTTTGAACCTGCTGTAGCTGCAACTTTTATCACCACAGGGTTTTCATCTTCTAACAGATTATACATTCCCTCCCAAGTGGATATACCGGCATCCTTGTTACAGCCGGTGTTTGCGTATAGCGAAGCCATTTCTTTGTTCTCAGAACTTGAGCTCTTCTCCTTCTTACCCATAGTGTTTAGCGGAAGCTTTGTATAGTGGTTTGCTCCTTCATGCCTGCGTTTTACGAATAAATGAGAGTAATGATATAAGAAAGGTGATGAGACTGTTTTGAATGTGAAAGCAGATGAAATATAATATTTAAATTGTGAAACGACTTTCAATCTAAACACAATCTCATTTCACATTAATAATCAATCCAATCATTTAATATAATCATTAAAGCGCATAATGGATTTGACATATGGGAAGATTGCCTTGGGATAGCGTGCCTATATGAATCTGCGACATTGCGATCTACGATTTGCTGCGCAATATCGCAATATCACAATGTCGCAATATCACAAAATGAAGTCATCGCAGTCATAAAAATAGCGCAAAGGTGGAAATTTCGCAATAGCGCAAAAGAGCATATCGCAAAAGCGCAATATCACAAAAGTGCAAAATCGCAAAATGAAATCATCGCAAAAGCGCATAATAAATAAGAGCGCAAAAGATATTCGTTAATCATTTCTGTTTTCTGCGCTATGCGATCTGCGATCAATGCTTTTTTATATATACTATTTTTTTTATGGATGCGCTATCTTGTTTCAAGAGCAATTTTATTATAATCTATCATAAACTTAAGTGTTTCTAAATATTCTTTCTAAGGGATTTCTATAGGTTTATGATATAAAGTTTTATTTGAAAAGACAAACAAATCCTAATTGATTTTTTGGATTTTTTAACTAAGGGTCCTCATTTATTTACTATTATTTACTAATAGTAAATAAAAGGGGGGTTGTTGCTGGTCACAACAATTGGCGATTCACTGAAAGAAACAGTTATCTCTGAAAAATAAAATGAACATTCTATCTTTAGTAAGTAAAGGTTTTTAAAGATAATGAAAACTATCTTAGGATAATTCAAATAAAATGTCACTATGAAAAAGAAATAAAAATCATCTCATAATTTCTTTCTAGTTCTTTAAGAAATAAAAACATTTTGGGTTATATCAAGCTTTGATTGGTGTTAATAATGAAGTAAGTGGATCTCTCCAAGTTTTGGTTTTATAATATACTCTATTGCCATAGGTATTGCCTCTGCTGCCAGCAAACGTTCATAGTCTCAACAGGGTTACCTTTAAACCATTAACTATTCATTGTCCCATCCAACTAAAATTATGACTTTTTAAAAGATAAATTCATAAGACCTATTATCTCATGTTTTTTTTGTCTTTTATTTATTTTTATTTTAAGAGCCATTGTTCTGGTTTGGTAGCCAGTTAATAACAATGCCATTCACTAGTTATAATTAAACTGAACAAGCTGGCTCGTGATGAGACCCCTTGTCTTATATTTATAAGCCATTACCCTGTTTTGGTATGCAGTATTGGTAATGTCAGTTTTATTACTCCTTATGAACATGTTAAGTCGGCTCGTAATGAGACCTCTTATCTCTTAAAATTTTGTATAATTTCTTAGAATTACATTCTAAAAAATCACAATTTAAATGGATGGGGTGAAATAGTTTTATCCTTATGAATCAATGGATGACAATTTTCAGAGTTTTTTTGAATTCCAAAACTTTGAAAAAATCTATACTGTGATAGATAACCTTTCTCTGCTTAATAAACTTTATAATGATTTACATTTTCCTCAAGTTTTCAAAAGATCATGTAAACGATTGAAATAATCTTTTCAAAGTTTAACATCTTATTTTAAACTATTCAAAAACTGTGATCATTACTTTAAAAATTCTTATTTACACAAAATAAATATTTATAATATTTTTCCAAAGAAATTTTCTCAAATAGTAAACAGTCAATCAGAGACTCATAAACAACCTTTATTTGTAAAAACAAAAACAATAACAAACTTTGCAGAAAGAAATATATACAGTTTAAGAAGGGGTTACCTCCTTATGAAAAGAATTTCTTCAAGATAAGCCCATTTACAAGAAGAGACTCTCTCTTACCTGTTAGATCTTGGAGTATGAATGTATTTGAGCTTATCTTGTCAACGATCTGAAATGGTCCCAGCCACATTTTCTGAAATTTGGTATGTTTACCTTTTTCTTCGTGTGCTTTGTCCCATTTCAAAACGAGATCACCAATTGACAAGATTTTTGTGCCGGTAGAACTTGCATCAAAAGAAGATTTTACAAGCTGGTGATGTTTTTCATGAGTAATTTTTGCTTTATCCCTATCTTCTTCTAATTTAAGGATTTGATTATATCTCAATTGAATGGATGAAGAAGGATTTTCTTCAATAAACTGCACTAGGGCTAATGATGGAAGTGTTAAGTTTGATGGTATCAAAACTTCTTTTCCGTAAACCAGATTGAAAGGTGAAGTCCCTATTGAAGCTTTTTTAGTGATACGATCAGCCCATAACGCAAATATTAAAGATTTGTGCCAATTCTTTTGATTTTGATCAATGGTTCTTTTAATGATTTTGATAAGGTTTTTATTAGTGGATTCAGCCAAACCATTACCTTGTGGATAATAATTTGCTAAATATTTTAATTTAAAACCTCTTTTGACTGCAAATTCAATTAAACTATTTCTAGAGAAGTAAGATGCATTATCAAAGACAAGAGCTTGAGGTACACCAAACCTGGTTATGATGAATTGATCTATGAAATCAATAATTGCATCAGAATTGGCTACCTTCAAAGGAATTGCCTCTACCCACTTTGTAAAGTAATCAGTTGCAGTAAGGATGTACTTGTGCTGTTTGGAAGAATGAGGTACTATCTCACCAATAATGTCAAGCGCCCATTGTTCGAAAGGTTGCTCAATAGTTACTGGTTGCAAAGGAAAAGCTGGTTTCCTTTGTCTTCCACTTGCAGTTTGACAAATTTGGCACTTCCTAACGTAATCATGCGTATCTTTAAAAAGGGTAGGCCAGTAATAACCAACGCGAATTATATTGTGAGCTGTGGTATCACCTCCAAAATGACCTCCTGCTGGTCCATCATGCAATTCCTGCAAAACCTTTTCAGCTTCAGTCTTTTCCAAACATCTTAATAAAATTGAATCATAATTTTTTCTAAATAACACATTATCAATAATATGGTATTTAATAGCCTTTAACCTTAAAGCGCGTTTACTCTTATAGCTGAGATTAGAAGGAGCATACCCATTTTTCAAGTAATAGATAAGATCAGCATACTGAGATCTGGAATTTGTAACACTTATCTGACTTACTTGAATATCTTGATTTGAATCTTGATTTTTTGGTATGTTATAAGCTCCTGCCAATAATCTGCAAAAACCTTGTCCTCTAACAATCTTAGCTGGTTTAATATCAATATCATATTCTTGCAAGGATGTTACCCAGTTAGCTCTCTTTTCTCCTACTTCTTTTTGAATTAATAATTGCTTCACTGCAGAGAATGTGACAATGATTTTTGTATGTGTTTTCAAGAGAAAATGTCTGAAATGTTTGATTGATTTAAACACAGCAAAGGCTTGTTTTTCAACATCGGAATAATTAAGCTCAGCTCCTTGCAGATTTGAGCTAAAGAAAGAAATTGGTGCTTCGATTTCTTGATCATTGAGTTGTGTTAAAACGGTTGCATAAGATGTTTCAGTGGCCAAAGTATACAAAGTAAAATCTTTAGAAAAATCTGGGGTATTCAATGCTGGTGCATTAATGATCGCTCGTTTGATTGAATCAAAAGCTTCTTTTTCTTTATGCGCCCATTTGAATATTGAATTCTTCTTGATCATATTTTTCATAGGTAAAACAATTAAAGAAAAATCAGGAATAAATCTTTTAACAAAATTGATCTGTCCAAGAAATGATTGCATGGATTTTTTGTTATGTGGTAAAGAAATATCAGAAATTTCTTTTACTCTATCTGGATCAATATATATACCATCTTTTGACACAACAAATCCTAAGAGTTTTTCTTCATCTAAAGCAAAGAAATATTTCTTTGGATTTAAGGAGATACCAAACCTTCTACATCTTTCAAATATTTGTTTTAAATCATGTAGATGATTGGCTCTCTTTTTTGAAAATACTGTTATGTCATCAAGATAAACAACAACTGATTTATTGATCAAACCTTTGAATGCTATGTCCATGGCTCTTTGAAAAGTTGCTCCTGCATTTATTAGACCAAAAGGCATTTTCTGATAAGCATAAGTTCCCCATTTTGTTCTGAAAGTTGTTTTCAATCTGTCATCTAGATGAACTAAAACTTGATTATAGCCCGAAAATCCATCGAGAAAAGATATAAGTTCAGAACCAGCTACCCTTTGAAGTATCTGTTCCATGGTTGGCAATGGGAAATTGTCTTTTAAACATGCTTTATTCAAATTTCTGAAATCAATATAGATTCTTATATCACCATTCTTCTTCCTTACAGGTACCATATTGGAAACCCAATTAGAGTGCCTGACTGGAAAAATGATTTTGGCTTTCAAAAGTTTATTAAGTTCTGATTTGATTTGACTTTCGAGATTTGGATAGATCTTTCTCAACTTCGGTTGAACCGGTTTAATATCAGGAAACATTGGAATTGTATGTTGAATAATCGAAGTATCATATGTTTTTAGATCATCGTAATTCCAAGCAAAAACGTTTTTATACTTGTTCAGCAGTTTAAGGAATGCATTCCTTTCCTCTGGTGTTAAATTGAGTCCTAAGTTAACAACAGATTTTGGAATGGGGTTTTCATTACCTTTTGAAGCAATTTGTAAATCATGATCATCTTCGTCAATAATTTGCTCATCATATGATTTCTCTGAAGTCATGAAATTTAGAATATCTTGATCATGATAGAATACTCTCCAATTTGTAACATTATCTGGGACTGATGGACGAAAAATCAATTTTACAGAAAACCTATCAGGACTGCAATCTTCAGCAGGTAAGAGTTTAGATGCAACATTAGCTAACAAGTCAGCTGATGTGTTCTGATTCCTAGGAATAGGAGAAATATTGAATGCTAAAAAATGAGTGGTGAGGTCTTGTACTAGGGTTTGATAGTGTTTAAGATGTCTTGAAAGGCAATGAATAGTATTCCTAACTTGTTTAATGACAATTTCGGAATCACCAAAAACTTTCAAGTATTTAACATCTAACCCTATAGCTTTATAAAGTCCTTGAACCAAGGCTTCATATTCTGCGGTATTGTTAGTACACTCAAATTCTAATCTACATGACAACATGGTTTTCTCCCCATTTGGATCAATTAGGATGCATCCAGCTCCAGCTCCATCACTAGATTTCGATCCATCAAAATATAATGACCAAAATAAAGACTTATCTATTGGCTTATCTACAATTACATCAGAAATATTTACAATTCTGGAAGAATCAAATTGTGAAAAATTTTCTATCTGAGAAACAAAAGTATTTACAGAAAACGGTGATTGAGGAGCTTTGAAATTTCCAAGGAATGATTCAGCACAATAGCCTCCAAGAATATTGTTGTTGAATGCTACAGGTTCATTAGGTTGTTCAAATTCAGTGACAGTGTGCATCATATGTTTTTCTCGTTCAATTTTGATTTGATTTGGTTTCCCTTTGTAGGGAAGCCACATGTGTGAATAATCGGTTGAGATATAGCCGTTAAGTTTCGCAGACCAGTCCCTGCTCAAGATTAATCCATAGAATTCAGGAATATCAGCAATTAGAATATCAATTCTTTGGACAATCCTAGGATCTGAGGCTAATCTGATAGTAACTGAATTGATTTCTCCTACCACTTGGACTTTAGAGCGATCCAACTGAACGATATGAACTGCTGATTTCTGTGGTTCAATATTCAATTTAGCACAGACAGAAGTAGGAATTATATTGGAGGAAGCTCCGGAATCAATCAAACAATTGTGCAGATTTTTGTTGTACATCTCATAAGTCAAAAGAAAAGGAGGAGTTTGAGAATTTGAATTTTCCCCAATGAGCACAGTATCAGTAGCATCTACCTTATCTGGTGGCTTACCAGTTCCTCTTGCTGCTTTTGCAACTACACCGCTTGGTAAAGGAGCAATTGTGGTAGCGTTTAATTCTTTCAATAACAACTTTTGCTGGTGTTTTAGTTTGCTGAGTTCATGTAAGGAAATGTTGGCTTTAATATTTTTCATGTCTTCAACAATATTGTATTCCATAGGATCTGACACTACTAAAGTTTTCGCTGTTGATGTGAGAGGATTAGAAGAAGATGGCTGATTTTGAGTAGGTAATGGAGAAGTTTTATTTACAGTGGGTTTGTCTTTGGTACTTGGAGTTGTAATTTTCTTTTTCGGAACTGTTTGCACTGGTTCTACTGTAGATTTACTCCTAGTACTTACAGGCATAGCTTCTTCACTATCAGAATTAGGGAGAATAAAATCCCACATTCCATTTAATTCAGCTATTTCTTCATTTTCGTCTTCTTGATCTGATACTATAGATGTACCTTCTTCTTCTTCTTCTACTTCTTCTGAATCTGCATTAGAGATTACATTAGGAGGTTTCGATTCAACTCGGTTTCTTCTGAAATTTCGGAATGGTTTCTTGGTAGAAGTTTCAGCCACTTGTTTTTTAATTTCAACCATTTCATTTGACATGGTTTTAAGAAATTTCTGTAAATCTTCCATGTCATATGGATCTTTGGCCTTTTTCTTTGAATCATCTCTAAAGCTGACTTTCTTTGATTTCCTTTCTTCAATAGCATTTTTCTTTTCCAGAGAAGTAATACGTTTTTCCACTGCAATAGCTTCTTTCATATTCTCAGCTAATGTAGGCTTTGCAACTCTGTCTACAAAAATTGCTATGTTTGAGGGTAAGGCAGTTATATACCATTCGATTCTGACTTGCTCACTAGGTTGTGAATCTGTATGAATTTTGTTCAAGAGTTTGTTGAATCTAGCATTGAATTCTTTTATAGGTTCTTTGGGTTCTATTTTCAAATTTGAGAGATCATTGAGTAAAGTTGCAATTGATCGATCATCTCCAAATTTGGTCAAAAAATGATCTGCAAAAATGTCCCAACTTGTTATAGATCCCGATGGTAATGAAAAATACCATGATCCTACTACTCCCTGAAGAGTATATGGGAATAATCTAACTACAACATCTTCGTGTATGACTCCATTCAAATTAATAGCCATCATAAAGTTATTGATATGTTCTTCAGCCTGAATGTTAAGATCAGGGCTAAACTTTGGAAGCCATTTTCCAGGATTGTCTGGTAAATCATGTAAAGGTGCAGCCATGTTGACTGCTCCTAGAGTAGACCATGGTCTCTGTGCCATTATTGGGACGACTATTGGAGGAATAGTAGAAACTGGAGGAATTTGAATAGAAGTGGTTGGAATAGATGATTTTGAGATTGATGAGAATTGAGGAGAGGATGTTTGTGGAGATGATGATTGAAGAGATGATGATGAAACAACTGCACTTTGTTGAGTTGTACTTTTGGAAACAGGTGATTGAATATGAGATGATGAACTTGTATCACTTTCTGTTTCTAATTGAATTCTTTTTGTTTTGCCCTTACTAGGTAAAGGAAATTCTTTCGGGGAAATACCAAGTTTTTCACTTTGCATCCTAGTAAGAGGTTTAGAAGGAATAAATTTTGAGCTTACACTACCTTCAGATATTTCAGACTCTTCCAAAGATAATGAGAATCCTTTCAATTTATGAATTAGATCTTGAACTTCAGGAGACTCAGGATGTTGTTTGTCTGAATGTTTTAAGATTTTGGTAGTGGGTGTCTGAATATTTTCTGCAATTTCTTCTCTTGGATTCTGAATTTCAGAAGAAATTGAAGAAGTTAATGAGGGTGTTTTGCTCTCACGATGGCTTGTGGATAAATATTTACTTTCCATTCATAGCTCAGGCCCTCCTTCTAGCGCCAAAAATGTTGAAGCCTAGAAAATCTCTGCTTCAAACATCGGGGAAAACCACCCGGTCGAGACCTTAAGGCAGCTCCTTTTCCGTTTGGTGTGGTGGCTCCGACTGGATTTAAAGGACCAGTTTCCTTGTAACTAAATGGATTGGATTGGATGTGTAGAAATTAGCTGAATAAATCACTTATTCACTGAAGATTAACCTGGTCATATATCAATTTCGAATTGCATACATAACACATAACCTTCTTCTACAATTAATTGTCACATGCGGAAATAACAGAAGCAATCTCACATCAATTCAATCACACATTAACTCAGGATGTATGGGGAAAGCCTATAGCTGAAAACCCCGCAGCTATTGTGTATATTATAATGGAGAAATCAAGTAACCAAACAAGTACAATACTCCTCACAAGTACTTAGTACTCTCTCATGAAGTTACTCACAATCTAGCTTGGTTTTGAACAAGTCTCGGGTTCAAAACACACCACTAACTGCCTTGCCTCTATTGCGCAATCATGGCTTGTATATGAAGAGGTTCAAGGTTCGAATCCCCTTGCCTTGACTGCGCAATTGTCATGGACAATTCCTCCAAGTGTAATGCAAATCTCATGCAAAACCAATCTACCAACTGATAGCTTTACTCACCCTTCATCTACCTCTTCCACTGGTCTCCACTGAACTGATCATGCACTGTAGTGAACTGAAGTGTTCTTGAGTTGACTAATGAGTTAATATTTAGTAAATTAAATATTATTTAATTTAATCCACTCATATCTAGTTGATTAGTTAGTTAACTAATCCCAACTAGTTCAACTAAAACAAACAGAACACAACTCCACTATCTATCCCGTTAACTCCTCCAAAACTCCTGCCACTGAAGTCTAACTGAAGCCAACCATGTAAGATGCCATCAAACCCTAGGAACCACGTGATTCCTTGTGTCAGTTGCATGAGCCACCTCCATGACTCAAACTGAAGTGCGCCAAGAGAGTAAACTGCTGTTTATAGTCAAAATATTATTAAGGGTAAATAATTTTTGACTTCCATATTTTTAGGAGATCAGTCTAAAAATAGCCTGGGTCCTAAAAATTAGGGTCTCATCTATTTTTACCGACATGTCGCATCCATCAAGAATCTCCAAGTAGAATTCCCAAAATATGCTCCGTATGTCTAAAAATAGACATAGTCTAAAAATAGACTTTGCGCCAGAATTTGCCTGCGGGCCCACTTAGTGAAGGCGACTACATTTCACTAAGCTCCATCATCTTGCCGCATTCTCAACACTCCCTCTCAGCAAGATATGGATTATCTGCAACCCCTATCCTGCCTCTGTGGAATTCGAACTTGCTCCTGGTGAGCGCCTTCGTCAGGATGTCGGCATCCTGATCCTCCGTGGGAACATATGAAAGCATCATGATCCTCCGCTGAACACAATCTCTGATGTGATGGTACCGATGTCTGAAACACTGGACCTATCATGAAAAAATGGGATTGGCTGAGAGCTTGATGCAGCCTCTCGTTATCACAGATCGTACGCTCCAAATGCAACCTCGAACAATCTCGCGAGGATCTTCCTCATCCAAATAGCTCCACATGTAAACAAGCTTGCCGCCACACTCTACCCATTGTGTGCTTCGTTTGACGGATTCTTCGTTCCATTGTCTCAGAAACCGGTCGTCGACCAATGCCGAAACTCCTCCGTAAGTGCTTCAGTCTGCTCGCCCATCCGTGACGTGAAAACCAAAGTTTCATCATCTCCTGTCTGTACCATAGACCATATCCCGATGTGCCTCCGATATAGCGCAATACATGCTTGCCCGCCTTCCAAAAGAGCTTGGTAGGCTTAACCATAGCTTGCGAAAGCTGGTTAACTGCATAGCATATATCGGGTCGAGTATTGACCAGATACATCAACGACCCCACCAACTGTCGATAGACCGTGGCATCCACTACCTCCTCCGAAGTAGCATCTCCCTTCCTCCATCCACCAGGAAGAGGGGTATCAACAGGCTTGCAGCCTTGCATGTTGAACCTCTCCAGAATCTCCCGGGCATACTTGCCCTGAGAAACAAACAGTCCTCCACTGCACTGCCAAATCTCCAATCCCAGGAAATAATGAAGGATGCCCAGGTCCTTCATCTCAAACTCTCGTGCAAGATCCTCCTTGCATGAAAGTATCAACTGCTCGTCGCCAGTCAAAATCAGATCATCTACATACAGTACGATGATCAACAGCTTCCCCTCCACCACAATCTGGTACAGGTTTGGATCCGCCTCACTCTTGGAGAATCCAAGCCCGGTGAAGTAGCTTTCTATCCGAGTGTACCAAGCACGAGGTGCTTGCTTCAGCCCATACAGTGCTCTCTTGAGTCGGCACACATGCGACTCACTGCTGAAGATCTCAAAACCTTCAGGCTGCTCTATGTACACCTCTTCCTCAATAACTCCATTGAGGAACGCAGTCTTCACATCCATCCGATGAATGTGCCACCCCATCTGCGCTGAGAGAGCAAGGATCGTCCGTATGGAAGAGTACCTTGCGACAGGTGCAAAAGTCTCCTCATAGTCAATCCCCTCGATCCGTGAGAAGCCACGGGCGACAAATCTCGCCTTGTACTTCTCCACACTCCCGTCAGCCGCCTGCTTCACCTTGTAGATCCATCGCGAACCTACAACTGATTTCCCAACCGGTCTTGGGACAATCTCCCATGCACTGTTCCTGATGATCGAATTATATTCTTCGATCATGGCATCAACCCATGCGGGTTCCTCCACAGCTTCCTCAAAAGAGGATGGCTCTGTCACAACACATTGACTCATAAGAGCCATGTATCCAGTGTACCGATCCGGTGACTGTCTCTGTCTGCGCTGTGCCGTAGGTGGTCCTACAACCTTCTCTGCATCCCGAGCCAGTCGCTCAGCTTCTGTAGTGCGCATGCGCCCTCTGATGGTTGGCGCTGCCTGGGTGGTTTCTTCCACCTCCTGAACCTCCTCTTGTGGCTGATCCACATCCGGAAGCTCCTCCTTAGGAACTAACAGCTCCTCATCTGCATGCAAGTGTAGCTCCCCCTCAAGCGAACACTGCATGGCTTTCTCCTCCTGGAATTTTATATCCCGTCGCACAACAGTCTTGCGACTGTCTGGCACATACACCCGATAGTTGTGAGGTGTATCAGTGTACCCCACAAATATTCCAACTTCAGCAGTTGGATCCATCTTCCTTCTCGCATCCTTCGTCACATGCATGTAGACAGGAGAACCAAAAATCCGCAAATGGGAAATATCAGGCCTCTTGCCAGAATAAGCCTCCTTCGGTGTACTCATGCCAAGAACCTTGTGAGGACAACGGTTCTGCACATACACTGCTGTATTGCATGCCTCGGCCCACAAGTGAAGGGGTAGGCCCTGATCATGCAACATCGCCCGTGCAGCACCCACGATCGTTCTGTTCTTCCGCTCAGCCACCCCGTTCTGCTGTGGGTTATGGGGTGGGATGAGCTCTCTCCGAATCCCTTCTGCGCTGCAGAACTCCTTGAATTCAGCCGAGATGAATTCACCACCGTTATCACTCCTTAGAGCAATCACCTTCTTCCCCGACTCCTTCTCAACCAGTGCTTTAAACTCACAGAACTTCGCGAATGTATCGCTCTTCTTCGACATGAAGAAGATTGAAGAAGATCCAGCACTTTCGAGAGAAATCATCAACAAAGATCACATAATACTTGTGCTTTGTTGTCGAAGCAACCGCAAATGTTATCCACGTCATGGTGGAATCCTTCAAGGATCGTCAGACACACTATCTCCTTCTCGGTGGAACAGGCTGTCATTTTCCCTAGCACACCCTTGCACCCATCCGACTCGCGCAAGGGTTCCCTTTTAGGAAGTCCAAGAGAAATTGGCCGCAATCTTCAAAGCTCCATGGTGAAGATGGCCCAATCTCCTGTGCCATAGTTCGCCCTCATCATCCCGGCTCACCACTTCTCCCGCCTTGCATGCCATAGCTGCGCAGTCATCTACCTGCAATTGATAAAGGTTCTGAGTTCGAACCCCTATCTTCCGGGTCTCTCCAGTAGTCTTACTGCGCAGGAAAGCTTTTCCTTCGCTGAAGACCACATCATAACCTTTATCCTCCAACATCGCTACTGAAATCAGGTTCTTCTTCAATCCAGGTACATGCATGACATCCTTTAAGACAAAGGGTTTACCAGACTCCCTCTCAAAGGATACGGTACCGATACCAGTCGCACTGTATCTACCGTCATCGCCCATCTCGATGTGCATACCCAAATCCTTGTCCTCCAGATCTGAGAACAACTCCCGATCTCCCGTCATATGAAATGACGCACCGCTGTCCAAGAACCACACCGATCCTATCACACTTGAAACCAAGCATGCAATCAGTGAAAAGTCAAGCTCGAACTGTGAAGCCAAAGCTTCTCCATCTGCAGATCTTCCCGCTTGCTTGTTCTTCTTCTTTGGACAATTGGTAGCATAATGTCCGTGATCATGGCAGTGAAAACACTTCACTTTCGCCATATCCTGCTTCTTGCCCTTAGCTCTAGAATGAGAGGTTTTCTTACCCTTCCCTTTCTTAGCTTTGGACACCAAAGCGCAGTTTTCTTCATCAGCTCCCTTTGATGAAGATCCATCTCGAGTAGTCCTCCTTATCTCCTCCTGCATGAGATCCGCCTAAAGGCGCTCCCATCCCGGCAGCTTCTCCCGACCATTGACACTATCTTGATATGAGTGCCAAGCCTTCGGAAGACCAAGGAGAGCCAGGTCGACCATGTCCTCATCTTCGACAATCACCCCCACACTTCCCAGCTCATCTCTGCATTGAGTGAACTTCGTGAGGTATTTGGCGACACTGTCGCCTTTCTCCATCTTGATGTTCCTGAGCTTATCTTTGAGCGCCAGCTTCCTTTGGTCGCTCTTACTCTGGAATAGATCCGTCAAAGCTTTCCACATTAAATATGGAGTAGCCTTTCCATGCAGGCTGGATACAATATGATCCTCGACGCCCTCCAACAGGATCCTTCGACATTTCGCGATCTTCTTTTGCCATGCATCGACCAGAGCTGCATCAGTGGGCTTTGGGACATCCGCATCCACGAACTCCTTCAGACCATTATCTTCCAACACTGCTTCCATTCGATATTTCCATGCAATATAGTTCGAACTGCCTTCAAGAGCATATTCGAGTCGCAAACCATTGAAAGAAGACATCTTTCAACACCGGCACCAAGAAGAACAACCTTCTGCAAAATTCGAATTCCAAACTCCAAGCTCTATCGCTTCCGATCTATACTTGAAAACAAATTATTTCAAAATCAGAGATTGACTGCAAAGGGCATTCACCAGATCTTTCACCTTACAAAGAAGGATGAATATTCCGGAGGCTACCTGGCCCGCATGCAGACTCTGTCCGAGGAAATAAGTTTGTAATCACCGTAATAGACTTCGACAATTAACTTCGCTCCGATACCATGTAGAAATTAGCTGAATAAATCACTTATTCAATGAAGATTAACCCGATCATACATCAATTTCGAATTGCATGCATAACACATAACCTTCTTCTACAATTAATTGTCACATGCGGAAATAATATAGAAGCAATCGCACATCAAATCAATCACACATTAACTTAGTATGTATGGGGAAAGCCTATAGCTGAAAACCCCGCAGCTATTGTGTATATTATAATGGAGAAATCAAGTAACCAAACAAGTACAATACTCCTCACAAGTACTCAGTACTCTCTCATGAAGTTACTCACAATCTGACTCAGTTTTGAACAAGTCCGAGGTTCAAAACTCCCCGCCAATTGCCTTGCCTCTATTGCGCAATCATGGCCTGTATATGAAGAGGTTCAAGGTTCGAATCCCCTTCCCTTGATTGCGTAATTTTCATGGACAATTCCTCCAAGTGTAATGCAAATCTCATGCAAAACAAATCTACCAACTGATAGCTTTACTCACCCTTTCATCTACCTCTTCCACTGGTCTCCACTGAACTGATCATGCACTGTAGTGAACCGAAGTGTTCTTGAGTTGACTAATGAGTTAATATTTAGTAAATTAAATATTATTTAATTTACTCCACTCATATCTAGTTGATTAGTTAGTTAACTAATCCCAACTAGTTCAACTAAAACAAACAGAACACAACTCCACTATCTGTCCCGTTAACTCCTCCAAAACTCCTGCCACTGAAGTCTAACCGAAGCCAACCATGCAAGATGACATCAAACCCTAGGAACCACATGATTCCTTGTGTCAGTTGCATGAGCCACCTCCATGACTCAAACTGAAGTGCGCCAAGAGAGTAAACTGCTGTTTATAGTCAAAATATTATTAAGGGTAAATAATATTTGACTTCCATATTTTTAGGAGATCAGTCTAAAAATAGCCTGGGTCCTAAAAATTAGGGTCTCATCTAGTTTTACCGACATGTCGCATACCCCAAGAATCTCCAAGTAGAATTCCCAAATTATGCTCCGTATGTCTAAAAATAGACATAGTCTAAAAATAGACTTTGCGCCAGAATTTGCCTGCGGGCCCACTTAGTGAAGGCGACTTCATTTCACTAAGCTCCATCATCTTGCTGCATTCTCAACAAACATAACATAGAAGCGGGAAACTAATGCGTTGCTTGTCACTGGCATTGTGTGAAATGGTCGAAATGAGAAGTGAGAGGCACTTCACGTCTCGTCTACCAAATGCACCAATACGTAGCTAACCTCCAGGGACCTGGAACTCTGAAGGAGACAGTACATCTGCTCCAATGTAGCTCTGGGAGTAAACTAACTGACTCCCTGCTACACAACTAGATGGAACCTCTGGGAACAAGGGGAAATCGACTCCTCTGCTCGATAGTGCTATAATGAAATAAATATCCTCCTCAGTGGGTGTGTACCACTGGTCAGGACCAACCTGGAAAGCCTGTTGGTGGGCATTCCACTTGCGGATAAGATGTCTCAAAAAGACACTATGGGCCTTTAGGGAAGTAGCCACCTCATAGAACTTGAGGAGGCCTACTTGCCTTAGGAGCCCCTGGATATCTGTTGTAATAGAGCGAGGGTGCGCATCTCTCTCCCTCTCTCGTGCTTCCCACTGGCAAAGCATGTCATACTGCTCCACCTGTTGTTGTTGTTGTTCCTCCTCTTCTCTCTGAATCATTGCCATATTAAATAATTTTTTTTTATTAAATCAGACATGTATTTAGGAATATACATATATAATTTTTTTTGGAAAAAAAAAACAGACCAGTCGGTGCACCACAAAAACAGTCATGCACCGGTTCCGGTGCGGCTGTTTTTTGTAGAGCACCGGAGGCGGTGCCCCAGATGACATAAAACGCACCGTATGCGGTGCACCTGAAATTTTTTCAAGCCCCGTTAGCCATATATGGTGTCAGTAGAGTGGTGCACTGACTAAAATATATGCCCGGGCGCGTATAGTCGTGTCAGCGCACCGAATTCCTGACAAATTATATAGTCAATGGCGTGGTCTTTTACCTGGCCGCACCGTTGACCCTGTCGTAATACCGAATGTGGTGCGCTAACAGACATCGGGGCGGATATATCCGTTAATGCACCACGTTGGTATTCCCATGGTCAATGGTGTGCCCAGCTAAATGACTGCACTACAAATGCGTTTTAAATTTTAAAATAATGCGAGGTGCCTTTCGGTACTGCCCCGGAAATGGTGCGGATACTGTTAGCACCAGTGTGGTGCGGCCTGTAAATTTTATAGGCAGCACCACTTACCGGTGCGAGCCGAACGACTCATGCACACCGTGCGACAATTTTTTTTTCTTTTTTAATGGTTAATTTTAAGGTTATTTCAAATTCTAATCTGCTAGAAAGATTAATTATGGAAAAAATAGAAAAATACCTGTAAATTTCATCATCGAGGAGGCATATTGGCTATAGAATTTGCAAAAGAAAATTTGCCCACCGTTTTTCAAAATGCAAGTTGGAGATTGGTGGCCAATGCACAGCAGCAGTGTGTGCAATGAGTGCAATGGGAACACCGATGTCAGGGTGGTTCAGAGAAGGATAAATTGCACAGGTGCTTGAGAGCTCTGGAGTACTGAGAAAAGTGAAAAATGCGGTTTTTTGGCTGTAATTTTTTTAAATTTTTTTTTATTTAACCTTGTTTCGATGCGCGGTGTTTTATAGGTGCACCGGTGCGGTTTCTTAAGAACGCACTGGGCAGTTTTAGGTTTGGCGCGTTGTTTTATGATGCATCGAGGCGGTTACTTAACACCACACTATGATGTTTCAGTTTTGGCGCGGTGTTTGATGATGCACCGGGGTAGAATAGTCTTGAAGCCCCGATGCTTTATAGTAATAGGAAGCACCGGGCATGTCTGTATGGAGTGCACGGTGTATGGTGTGCCAATGTTTTGTGTGACCAGTGCTTTCTCTTGTAGAGCGGATTGGTGATTGAGAGTAGAAATGTTAGGTCCCTATATTACTATTATAGTCCCTTATTGTTGTTATTATAACCCCCTTATTTTTATTATTGTACCCCTATAACCCCCATATTGTTATTATTGTACCCTTAAATTATTATTGTTAGGTCAGCTAGGATTACATTGTGGCTCCACTTGGATTACATTGTGGCCCCATGGACTCCTATATATAGAAATGAGGTTTTGTAATTTGTATCATCCAAGAATTGTTCATTCATGTAATGTATTGGAGGTTTCCCCCTCGAAGTGTCTTATTTTTAAGGCGTTGATATCTCTTTTCTTCTATTTTTGGAGCCGGTTTCCCAACATTTGGTATTAGAGCTTTGGATTCTAGGATTTTGTTGCTCCAAACAGGTCATCATGGAATTTTTGCTATAAATTTTTTTCTATGAAGGTTCAGAAGCTAAAATGTTTAGAATACAAAGCTGAAATCCCGAGGAACATCGTCGCAAAATTTCAGAGCTTGGTTCGCAATAGTTTCAGAGATATGATCTATGGAAGTTAGGTATTTTTGCAGGCTCCTGAATTTCACTTAAAAAGGTCATCACAGAATTTTCGCTATAAATTTTTTTTCCACAAAGATTTTTAGAACGAAAAACTGAAATCTTGAGGAACATCATCGCAAAATTTCAGAGCTTGGTTCGCAATAGTTTTGGAGATATGATCTGTGGAAGTTAGGTCTTTTTCAGGCTCCTGAATTTCATCTCAAAGAGGTGATTGTGAGAAAATCTTCATAACTCTCTCTCTGAGCATCGGATTGGAATTCTGTAAAAAGTGACTGGAAGTAGATAGATTGTAGTTGCCTATCTGTAAATTTCAGAGCCAAAGGAGCAAACAGTGACATGTGGCAAGCCGTACAAGTTCGCTCTACTGAACCAGTCCATAATTAGGTCATTGTGGGAGATTGGAAATAACTTTGACTTGAAGAGTCCAAATCAAGTGAGACCTATGGCAATTGAAAGAAGATTCAGGGGGCTACATCAAGGATGAATTTTAGATATTGAAGTTCTTAAATCAGAAAGATAATTCAGTTTCAATATCGAGCTCCTCAAAATCAAGAAAAAGGTGTGTATTTTTTTTCAAATTGCATAAGTCTTGTTTGAAAAATCAGTTTTAAGTGATTCCAAAGGCCTATTGAGCATAGATATTAGTATTGGGTTCTAAAATCCCCCCTAAAAAGAATTCAACACCCATTAAGCCCTCAGAGTACTCTACTATGACTCATGAAGATGAAGAATTACAACATGATCTATCAAAATTACAAGAGCAAGTGCACCAAAATTTTCTCTTGCAAAGAGCAAAAAAAAATGAAATGGATGTTTTGAAGAAAAGCATGGAAGCTAAGATGGATGGTTTGAAGAAAGGCATGGAAGCTACGATGGATGGTTTGAAGAATGGTATGGAAGATAAAATAGATGGTATGGAATATAAAATGGATGGTATGGAAGAAAAAATGGAAGGTTTGAAGGAAGACATGGAAGGTTTGAAGGAAGGTTTGTCAAAGTTGATACAAGAACTGATTCCTAATGGCGAAAAGATAGTAGATGAAAATCATGATGAGAAAAAAATAAATTTTAATCGTGATTTCATAAACTCTAATGTTAGATTAAAGAACCACCATATTCCAAAGATGGATATGAGGAAGTTTGATGGCAAGTATCCCGTAACATGGATACTACATATGGAGCAATATTTTGATCTCAATAATGTGCAAAACACACAAAAGGTACGCATTTCAACTTTACATTTAGAAAAAAATACATTTGTATGGTATCAATGGCTTTGCTCCCATAAAAAAATTGTCACTTGGCCAATTTTTACTGAGGAAATGATAGCACATTATGAGGATACAAAAAGCAACACCTTCTTTAGCCAATTGATAAATCTCAAACAAAAGGGTTTAAGTGGGCGTATAATATCGAAAGGAATTCCAAAAAAATTGAATATATGGGTAACTGAGCATTTCAAGAGGAACACAAAATTGATCTCTTCAGGTACTTTAAAGGATAAAATCCAACATGAATTTAGCGTTTTGAACTCCGATTCATTGGACAGGTATTCAAAGCAGCAAGAAAGTTGAATGTAAAATTATGGCGACAAGGAAGCCTACCACTCAATTCTATAAAGAAGGAAGTGTTGCTACACCTAGATTTCCACAACCTACAAGGTTGACACCACAACAATTGGAAGAAAAAAGAGCAAAAGGGATTTGCTACAGTTGTGATAGCAAATACACTAAAGGTCATAAGTGTGTTGAGAAGAAATTATTTTACATAGATTGTGAAGAAGAAGAAGAAAAGGAACAAGAAGAGGATATACGAATAACCAAAATTTCAGAAGAGGAAGAAACTTATAAGGTTGCATATCGGTAATCTATTGGCCATTTCTAACACTCCTCAAACTCTCAAGATAGAAGGACATATCAAGAAGAAAAAGGTAATAGTGTTGATTGATTCATTAGTAATCTAGATTTTCCTATTCATTGGTGGCAGTTTAGTTGAACAGCTCTCGCCACCTACACTTAATGTCGTAAGGAGTGTTGAAAATGGAGAACCAAATTGCTCTGTGTTTACAATATCAAGCTAACCATGGGGGAATATGTATATAATATTCCAATTAGTGTCCATTCTCGCAGGAAATATGTTATGGCTAGGAGTACAATGTGGTTGCAAACTGAATAATATCTTAATTTTCAAGAAATTTCTCGAATTTTTTTTCTTAAGGAAAGTAAGTTCTAATTACTGCACACAGGAAGTCAAGATAATAAGCTCTAATGTCATGAAAAAGATTCTAAATAAAGAACAACGAGGTGTAATTGCACAATTATGATCACTAGAAGTTCCAACATCAAAATCATCTATTTCGCAAATCTCTAAAAAGTCTTTGACAATCGTTCCAAGGTGTTTGAAACTCCCAAAGGGATCCCACCTATTCGTGATCATGATCATGATATTCATTTGATTCCAGGAAGTTTTCTTCCAAACATCAGGCCTTATAGATATCCTTATGTCCAAAAGAGCGAAATTGAACGTATGATTGCAGAAATGTTAGAGGCGGGTATAATTCAACCTAGTCAAAGTCCTTTCTCTGCTCCTGTAGTATTGGTACACAAGAAGGATGGATCATGGCGAATGTGTCCGGATTATAGGGAGCTCAATAAGCTCACCATTAAAGATAAATTTCCCATTCCTGTGATTGATGAATTATTGGATGAATTACATGGAGAAATTTATTTTACCAAGTTGGATCTTCGTTCAGGATATCACCAAATTAGAATGAAGACTGAAGATATTCCAAAAACAACATTTCGAACTCATGAGGGTCATTATGAATTTTTGGTCATGCCTTTTGGCCTTACCAATGCACCTTCTACATTTCGAGGGTTGATGAATTCCATTTTCAAACCCTTCCTTAGAAAATTTGTGCTAGTATTTTTTGATGATATACTAATCTACAACAGGTCTTGGAAGGATCATGTTCAACATGTTGACAGGGTGCTCAAACTATTACAGGAGAAATAATTATATGCAAAAACATCCAACAAAGCTTTCTTTATAAAGATGTAAATATCTCAACAGTATCTCAGAGGGTACATGCAGGACCTAAATAAAACAGAAGTTGACAAGAAATGGAAAGTCCCCATTTCCATAAAGCAAATGCAGCAGTATCTATCAAAGTTAACAGAAGTATTAAGATTGCAAGTTTAAGTGAAGAAATATGGGAGAATAGCAACACCTCTAACAATATTATTGAAGAAAGATGCATTTTCATGGACTCCTTAAGCATCTAAGGCCTTTGAACATCTTAAAGAGGCAATGTGCCTAACACCGGTCTTAGCTACTCCAGATTTCACAAAATCCTTTATTGTGGAATGTGATGCCTTAGGCAATGGAATTGGTGTTGTTTTAATGAAAGAAGGAAGACCCATTGCTTTTGAAAGTCACCAATGTGTTGGTGCATTACGTAAATGAAAATGAGAAGGAAATGTTAGCAATATTGCATGCACTAAAGAAATGACGAACTTACCTAATGGGAAGACACTTCAAGGTAAAAACTGATCATGATAGTCTTAAACACTTTTTGGAACAAAGAATATCCAGCGAGGCAAACCGATCTGCTAATTATGAGACTTCTTCCATTGCCTCAGGGGATATGCAAGGTGGATCTTCCTCAAATATTAACTTGTACAAGAGGAAGTGATCATTCAACTTTTCCATTACTCCCTTGTAGCTTCACTCCAAAATCATCTTGCAGTAAATGCGAAGGACAAATTCTCTTGGTGACCAAGTCCAATTCATGCCAGGAAATAAATTATGAGCACATATTGCATCCAATAAATAAGAAAACATGTAGAATATAGCTTGATTACCCTAGGCATGGTTCTTATCATTAGTCACATGAATTCACAATCGTTGAGCCAAAAAATCCGACCATTTGAACGATTTTCCTTCATTCACAACATTATTAAGCAAGAATGCCCAACCTTCTGGAAAGGTCTCAATACTAATTTGACCATAGATCCGATAACATAAGACTATCAAGTATTAATAATACTTCCTGAGAGATTTTCTCTTATAAGTGTTGTTGGGTGTCTGATGGAATTTGGGGGTCTCTTTCACCCAACCTTTGATGAAATCCTTTATGCTCAATTAGATGGTGACTGCTTAAAAGTGGGAATCCATGTATGATTTTGGCATCTGTAAATGATACATAACCTAGTAATATTTTGCCAAGAAAGATGCAAGCCTTTTCCCACTGGCATTACTAAGAGTCATGGTCTTGTTATCCATATGTGAGAGTATCTTGTTGAAAATATCTGCACATGGAAAAACAGGATACCTACATGCAATCTTGTGTAGTTGTGACCTTTGGACATTGATGTACACATAACAATCTTCAAGTTTTTCTTTGAAGATTTTTGCTGAGAATACCTCATTCACCTTCCACCATGTAATTTCTAAATCTTTCTCTATAAACAACTGAGTGTATGAGAAGTTTGAAAATTTCAATGGAGTACTCTCAACTTCCTGTCTGATGTTGCTTTCTGTAGTGTCCTTTGAGACAAGTCTCCTGGGAGCCATAGTGACAATAACGGATCAAGAGGAGTGCTCAAAAAATGCAGTACCTGTAAGAGAGAAATTCACTCATGGAAGACATAAATTAGCTCAAGAAAAATGACTCACAAAAAAAGATCAAGGAAGAAACCACAAGACTGAGAGGGAAAATTACAAAATTTCTGGGCTGAGGGAAGAGATTGGCCTCATGAACTGCACATTGCGTAGTCTCAATAGTCAAGGGAGAGGCTTGAGGCTTGATATTGTGCAAAGCGTAGTTTCAACTTGGGAAATCTGAGGGAGATACTGCGCATTGCACAATCTCATCAGCCAAGGGTGAGGCTTGAGCCTTGGAACTGCACAATGCATAGTTGGGCAAGCCAGGGACTATGCACAAGGGAAAGCGCGAGAATTGAGCCTTAAATTTGCAAAATGCGCAATTGAACATGATAAATGCTAGCCAAGTTAAAAAAATGTAAACTTTGAAATGTGAACGAAAACAAGCACCCGCTTTTTTTAGATAGCAAAAAATGGTCTAATTTTGAAAAGTGTTAATTCAAAATACTCTTAATTTTTTTTTAGCATATTTTTAACACATTAAATTTTATTATGTACCAAGTATAGACATTATTTTAAAATGTTAGTGATTTTTATGTTGATTTTGAAAAGTGTCGATGCCAGCATCATCCCCTTTTTTTAGAAGACTTATTTCTGACTTAAATTTTCTAATCTATTAAATGCAAATAATTATTTCCTAAATTTAACAAATTTTGAGGTACTCGTTTTCTTCCTCTTCACTTACATATTTTTTTAAATGTTTTTTCACGTATTTTTTTTTCATTTTTCTTTTAATTTTGTTTTTTGTAGTGAGATATTTGATTTTTTGCAGTGTTAAAAAGACAAAAAAGGTCAAAATTTTAAAGTTTGAATCTTCTATCTAATTATATATTTTAAAATAATATTTCATTGCACATGAAATAATTGTCAGTAAAAAAGCAAGAATTTTTAATAATTTACATAAAAAAACACATTTTGAATATATATATAACTGAAAAAATACACATTTTGAGCCTTTTTTGCTGAAAGTGACATGTCAAATAAACCATTTTTATAGCAAAAAATTAACAAAAAAAGTATAAAATTAGCAATTTTTGTGAATTTTATGTCAAAAGTTAATAATAATTACAGTTTTTTTTCAAAACTTAAATGATTCACATAAAAATGAAGTGAAAATCACATTTTACAAATGCTAAACATATAATAACAATAATTTAATACCTATTTATTCTCATAAAATGTCAAAGTCAAAACATTACAAGTATAACTTATTAATAGTTACAAAAAATGAGCTTCATTTGGAAGCTTAACTAAAACTTAATCAATAATATCACATAACCCAAGCTCTTCATTTTCAAGAGTTTCATTATAGTCCGCTTCCACAATATTTTAATTATTGGCTTCATTTTCATCATTTTCCTCTTCTAATGGATCTTTGATGTCTACGCATGTCCCAAAATATGCTTTTCCAATCATTCCATATAATGGTGGTTGAGGTTCCTTTGCTTTTTTTGCCACACAGGATTCATTAAAATCCCATTTTCTCAAACCAATTTCTTGCATTGCATTTGGAACAAATTGAAGAGCATTAATTCTTTGATGAATAAATTTGCATTGTACTGGGTCTTTTTCAATGGAAATGCAATTTCTTCCTTTTTGTAAGCAACATGCTAGTGTTGTACCTAATAATCAAGTACATAAGAAATTTTTTAGTAAATTAGTATTAACACAAATTTTTTTAAAAGGAAAATAGTGAAATTCTTTTTTATATAATAAAACTTACCTAAGCACGAAATAAATCCAAAACCCTATATCCTTCATTTGAACATAAATCAAAAAGATAGTTAATCAATGACTATGGTTTTTGATATATGTTAACTATCTCTAATTTTCTTCTTTATCTTCATATGTTAGTTTTTTTACAAAAACATCATGGACTAGTACTTGGCTAAGGCTCTTTCCATCTACTTGATTGAAAAGAATAGGATTATAACTATCATCCTTTGTCCAAATTTCAACATGAATGAACTCACAGTCACTTATAATTGGTTAATTTCCACCACAAATAAGATTTGACTTTTTCCTGTAACATGAAAAAGTAAAAGTTCAATTAACTTGCACATAAATGACATTTTTAACATTAATCAAACATACAATTTCAACATCTTACCACGTAAGCTACATCCTTGACTTTGCTTTTCCCTTGAATATTGATAATGACAACCCCAATTGTACATTAAAAATACAATGATACAGTTTGAATAACACAAAATAGATAAGTGAAATAAAAATACTTTCAATCTTTTGTGCAATATTTTGTACGATTTGTTTGCATAACTTTGAATAATCTTCCCCCATGTTATACATCGACACTATAAAATGATATCTAAGTTTATCATGTGACTTGGGAGGTTTTGAAAGTATATAAACATTTTCAGTATTTGGAAGTATATATAGGTCTAGTACTTTTCCCACCAGATCATAACTTTCAACATCAAAATTCTTACTAGCATATAGATATAATTGCACAGTTTCGTCTTCTATATCTCTTAGAAACCATGCATATTTTGAATGATTCAATTTTTTTGATTTCTTACAATATGTAATCAATTTATTTTCTTTTGTGCTGACATCTCCTACATCTTCAGTAATTAACTGAGGTGCAGTTTGTCCAACAGTTTGATTTTTGAAGGCCCACCTGTAGCTTTAGATGATGAAAATGTTGACTTTGGTCTAGAAATATTGACATAAGCCTTCCTTGAAACACACCAGAAATATTGACAAAAACCTTCCTTGAAAGATTGACGAAAAAAAAATTAAAAAGTAAAACACACCAGAAACTTGTACATTGTCTCCAGGTCTACTGTGCATTTAGACTCATCCAAAATACAATAATATAAAACCAGTTCTTATATATATATATATATATATTTACATTTTTGCGAGACAGAAACTATAAAACAAAATTTATTTTTTTACATGTCATCTCCCCAACCCAAAAAAAAAATTACTTTTTTTTATAATTTGGGGGTTGATTCTCAGAATCAACTCCCCTTCTTCGGGCGTTGTCGGGCTCGGACAAACGCTGCCCTACAGGCATGTCCGCCTGAAACACGGGCACTGTTTAGCACCATGTTGCGGGTGGACATGCATACAGGGCGGTGTCTGCTTGAGCCTTTGAGTCGGCCCCCCTGCTCGTGCTGCAGGTGGACGTGCCCATGAGTCGACCCCCCTGCCTGTGCTGTAGGTAGACACGCCCATGTGGCCACGTTCACCCAAGCTTGAGGGTTTCCTTGGACGCCCTGAGGCTCGGGCGGACGCCATCCCATGGGTGCGTCGGCCCGCAGCATGGGCGCCGTTTGGCACTATGTTGCAGGCAGACATGCCCACGGGGTGTCATCTTCTTGACCCCATGAATCGGACCTCCTGCCAAGCAAGGAGCTGAATCATGAGCTTGGGCGGATGTTGTCAGGTTGGCGCGTCGCTCGACTGAGCCCGAGGGTGCCCAAGGAAGCCCCCAGGCTCGGGTGAATGACGCCTTGTGGGAAAATTTTATAACAACACGACGCCCCCACAATGGGCATGCTGCAGGCAGACGCGCCCACGGGATGATGTCAACCGAGCCTGAGGGTTCCCAAGGGCGCCCTCGGGCTCAGGCATATGTCATCCCATGGGCGCGTCCGCCTGCAACAACGGTGCCCTAGCCCGAGTGGACGTGCCCAGTGGCCCCTTGCTTGCCCGGGGGGCTAGTGGGTGCTCCTACCTGGGCCACAATGTCCATGTGTTGCCACTAGGTGATCCCACCCACAATTTCCATGTTTATTTATTTTTTAATTTTAGATAAAAAAAATTTATTTGGTTTTCTATCGTTATATGGATGTGCCAACTAGGACAATTTAAAATAAAATTCTAGTAAATCTATAAGGGTTTAAAAAATGTACTAAGTGAGATTTTGAATTGACTCTCATTTATTTTAACAATTTACTAATTTTTAGAATAATAGAAGGGGAACTAACCTTTCAAAAGCAAGAATTTTCTGTTGGCAATGTTGCTGCTCTAGAAAATCGTTCCAATATTTTAAACAAAACCTCGAGAAATCTTGATGTGATGTGAGGAATAGTGACAATGGAAGTTCTTATAAAGCAGAAATAACAAAATTGGTTTTCGGCGGGGTAAATGTGGGATAAAAACTATAATAAATTTTAAAAAAATAAAATCTATAATGAAGTAAATGTTACATAATTTAATTAAAAATATTTTCGTTTGAAAAAATTATTAAAGTAAAAATTTGCAGGGAATTTAATTTGAAATTAGGGTCCATATTGAAGAGATTATTTTAGTAGCTAATTTTCAAATAAATTGTAGAAGTTAAATTTGGAGGGACATAATTCAAGCAAAATTTTTTTTCGAAAAATTTTGGAGGGAAAATTTCATTCTTTCAGCTATATATTATCATTGGGAGATAGATCATTTGCATCATTCAACACCTCTTGTTTGAATGTTATGGATTCCTCTGATATTGAAGTTCCGTTTTGTTATTGTCAGTTTTTGCATCCTGCCACTAGTGATCAAAGAGACTCTTATCATGTCCTGTTAGGGTCCCATTTTCAATTTTTTTTGTAATTCCATTAGGTCATCATGCAAAAATTTGGTCAGTGGATGTAGTTCTAGGTCTGATTTCACTCCTTTCAAAATTTTACTAATTGTTGGCTCATTTCACATCTCAGCTGAATGTACCACCATTCATGAATTTTCATCATCATTACATTCATTTTCATCATGGTTTCATTCCGTCCCAAGTCTCCATTAGGTCTTAAGGTTCCAAGGTCATCAAATAATCATTTCATGCATAAAGTCCAACAAGTGAAGGAGCGGCAATAAATAAATTTGGTCAGTAAATTTGATTTCAAAGAAAAATGTAATTTTATGTTCCTAATTTGTAATAAGTACTTCAGAGTTCCAAGTAGCTGCAAGTACTCAAATTTCCATCAGCAAATGATCAAGGTTCCAAAAATAAATTCAGTGTTCCTAAGCCATCAAAAGATAAAGTTCAAACACCAATTTCAAAGGTTAAAGGTAAAAATCAATGTAAGGTTGATTTTGAAAAAGGAAATATGGGTCCATGCCCATTTAATGATATTCTTCAAGTGTAAAAGGCCCTAAAAGACCAAAAGTCATTCATTTTCATTCTCCAACATCGAGCTCTCAACTTATTCAAGTCAAAAACCAAAATTTTCTTCAAAAAAAAGAGTTTTAGGGTCCATCGCTATGCTTTTCCATGGGCACTGTTGTTGCTCCTAGAGACAACCTTGAGTTGCCAAAGACCAGTGCCTAGGAAATCTTAAACAGTAGGGAGTATAAAGTATATTTCAGGCTTATTATTAGCTTAGGACTCTCTACCTTTTCAACTTGTGCAAAGCATCATCATATGGATGGGACCAAACTACCTTCGGATTTAGCAAGTTATAAAGACACTGTAAAGACAAGAAGGGAATCTTCAATACATATATACTTCAGACAACTTAGAGACAACTTTCATCAGAGAGGGCCAGTTTCTCAAAGACATATAGGTATTTTAAACAGAAAAATATTTGGGGTGTAGAAAGTGAAAGGGGAGTACTAACTACCAATGAAATGGTGCTCAGAAAACATATTTCAACATAATATGGGCTTAGGAACTAAGAATCCATACATATCAATCAGTTCAGTGAGAGTAACATTCCACGATGTTTAATACAGAGGAAACACGAATGGTGTGTTAAGCGGAACGACATATCGTGTATGAGCCATATTTAAAGCAACATAGGCCAGTAAAGCATGAGTATCAGATAGCGATAAATTCATACCCGAGGTGGCAAGTTACTCGCATTCCAAGACACGATAAAAGGAAATTGAAAACAGTGGAGAGAACAATGATAAAATATCACAAAGAAAGAGTCACGAACTATATAGCATTAAGACTGGAATCCTCATACATAACTAGAACTTCTCTTCGCTGAAACCCCACGGGCTTTGTGTATTTGCATTGATAATTCCACGACAAGCATACAAAAACTTTTACACTGCCATTTTCTTCAGGAAATCTGGAACCCGTTTTTCTCATTCGATCTTCCTTATATAGACCTCTTCCTATCTCAGCGAGAAGATATTTTTGAGAAAATATCTTCTTCGCATGACCAAAATCTGTTAAAGGTCCTTATCAGAACAACAAAACTTATGATGAGGAATAAGGCTTCCCATCATGGATAGTCAGGCCCTTGGTCGTTTTTAAAACAGGAAATTAAACAAAAGTCTGGTAACAGTAAAATGCTGGAGTGGAGTAAACAGCCCACTCGAAACTTAAAAGTAACTAATTCAGTAAAAAGTAAATGGGCCGCTGAGGCCGAATCATGAGTTGACATGATTTCATAGGTGTGGAAGGGTTGAGGCCATTGCCAATGCTGATGGTGGGATGTTCGTTGATGAGCTGGCGATCCGGGTGGCGGACTGAGCGCATTTTTGCCGGCTGCTCTATGAAGTAAAAGCATTGGGTAGAAACCCTTCTCAGGGACATAGCATGAAAATGAAAGCTTTAAATAATTTGTCCTTTTCTGAAAAGAAATCCTATTAGAATTAAACCTGGAGGGCATAGTTCTCTTGTGCATTGTACTCTCTGTTTTCAAATTTTGAATTTGAATTTAAAATCTTTCGTGCCAGACATTGAATTCATAGGTCTTCGACTGATACTCTTTTCTTCGTCATTAATGTCTTCATCTGCAAAAATCTACTCCTTGAATGATTCTGAAGGGTTTGGTGGATTTTGAACCCTATTTCTTTCATGGATGCCATGTCGAGACAGCTCCCGGGACTTTTCTTCATAATTGCAGCTTCTGTAGAGTAGCCCTTCGATGTGCTCTGCTACTGCAGTCCAGGCTGTATATTATGATAATTTTTCCATCGCTAAAACCCTGCAAAATCCGCAAACTTGTTAAGAAAACCGTGCACGGGGAGGTGGAAGTGGTGGTGGATAATGAGGAATGACATCACTGCATGATGGACCGGGGTAAAAAGTAAGGCAGTGGTAGAAAATACAGCGTAACAGTGTTTTCTGCATAAAAACGGTGAAAAAGGAAATGGTACGGTGTATGATAGGGTTTGGTGGGGAAATGCATCGCGGGCCGTTCGATCGTGGTCTAGTGGTGGGGATCGACGGTGGAGAATGGTCCGTGGAATAACTTATGCACATGACGGAATACATATGAAACATTGAAATTTTAACGTAAAATGTGAAACCTTCAGACTTTGGTGGAAATGCAAAGGAAACACATGAAATGCAACGGAAATGAGCAGGAGGGGTACGGGAATGAACGTACGAGGTGGGACCCAATACGGAAAGCGCGGATCGCAAAGGCGGAAAGTGCGATGGCGGAAAGTGGCACTAATCAGAAAACTGCGCTTTGCGCTTTTGCGATGGGGTAGATCTGCGATGGGTGCGGTTTGCGATGGGTGCGATTTGCGATCATCGCAAATCGCAAAGGCAGAAAGTGCGATGACGGAAAGTGGCACCAACAGAAAACTGCGCTTTGCGCTTTTGCGATGGGGCGGATCTGCGATGGGTGGATCACATCGCAAATATTTGCGATAGATTGATCGGGCAAGAACATGTGAAATTGCGATATGCGCTTTGCGATGGGTGCGATTTGCGATGATCGCAAATCGCAAAGGCGGAAAGTGCGATGGCGGAGAGTGGCATGAATGTGATTTGCGATGGAAAGTGGCACCAAAAAGAAAGCTTGCGCCTTTTAAAATTACTATTCCCCTTTTGCTCTATACTTCAGCCTTTTCGTATTAACTCCGCCTTTGGATTTTATGTATGTGACTTCCTTTACCTTGTTTCGCTTCGACCATCTCTTCAAATATTTCACTCTTTGATATAATGTTCCACCCATAGCCTATCAACATTTAATAAATCAATGACTTATGAGTCAATATTGATCAACATTGGCTCCACCTGGGGACGACAGGTTTATCCTTGAATGTGTCGAGAACCACGCAGGCCACCTGTTTGTCTTCTGTGAACGCCACTTCTCATCTTCATCAACTTTTACCTCTTCTCTCCATGATTCATCAATCAACAACGCATTATTCAATTCAAAAAATGAAAGCAACTACTTAATATACAATATGATACAATCAAGCCCTCTCGGCCCGACTCAGAGCTGAAAGTAGGGTTTTAAGAATTGACCATTTACAGGGGCGTCGAGCAGATCTCCCTGTAAATTCTCTAGCTTGAAGATGTTATTGCCCCCCTGCTCAGCAATCTTGAAGGGACCGAACCAAAGGGGGTCAAATTTCCCGTGCTTCCCTTTATCGGCCCTGCGTACATCCCATCTGAGTACTAGATCTCCTACCTGTAACTTTATGTCTTTAGCATGTTGATCAAACAACTCTTTCATTTTCTCCTAGTATTCTATTAGCCTCTGATTCACCTGATTACGCGTTTCTTCGAGCTCCACCAGCTGGTTAATTCTCCTGGTAATGTTATCGGGTTCATCCTGACTCTCTTGCATGAACCGAGCCACCGGTAGGGCTAATTGTATAGGAAACACAGCTGCTCGTCCATATACCAGTTCATATGGAGATTTCCCAGTTTCTCTTTTACTGGTAATTCTATTTTCCCACAGAGCGAACTTCAGTTGGGAATCCCAATTCCTCTGGTTTTCGTTTATTGTCTTCTTTAGAGCTCTCACCAGCGTTTTATTTGATGATTCTGCCAAACCATTTCCCTGTGGGTAGTAAGTTGTAGAGTGACCCAGAGAGATATTATATTGCTGACAGAAATTCACAAATTTTGTAGATTTGAAGGCTTGTGCATTGTCAGTGACTATTCTACCAGGGCATCCAAACCTGGATATAATGTTCTCTTCCATGAATTTGATTATCACTGTGTCTGTAGCATTTCGCGCAGGTATGGCTTCCACCCATTTCGTGAAATAATCCATGGCAGTCAGGATCCATTTGTGCTGTCCACTTGAGGGCAGGTGAATCTCGCCTATGAAGTCAATTCCCCACTGTTTGAACGGTTCATCGACGTGTACAAGAATCAGGGGCAGAGCCGCTAGCTTTTGTTTTTCAGCAAATTTCTGACATTTGTCACATGCTCTAACCCAAGCAAAGACATCTCCAAACAATTTAGGCCAGTAGAAACCAGCCTTCAGAATTTTCTGAGCTGTGCTCCTCCAGCTGTAATGTCCTCCACAGATTCCCTCATGAAATTCGGTCATTATGTTCTCCACTTCGCCTTCTGTGAGGCATAATAATAGTATGCCTGAATGATCTTTCCAATATAGCTGACCATTGGCAACCGTATACTTTTGTGATTTCAGCCTCAATGCTCTGTAGTTTGATTTATCATAGCTGGGTGGACAGCTGAGCGTTAGGAGATACTCAACTATTTATTTGTACCAAGGACTAGTAAGATACTTCATCAGTATTTTCTGAGTGGCCATTTCCACTTCTTGCTGCCCTGTCTGTTCCTCAGAATCTTCATTTGCAATCATAGATAAATTGATGCCCAAAGCTTGATGATTTGACTCTGATAAAATTCTTGCTAGCCCCTGCCCTTTAATCAATTTAGTGGGTCTGATGTCCAGATCATATTCCTCTATCTTTGCAATCCACCTACCCCTTTTTCCTTCACTGTCACCCTGAACGAGGATATCTTTAACCGCTACGGTGGGTACAAATGCAGTAATGTGAGACTGCAGAATATACATGCGAAATGCCTTCAGGGACTTTACCAGGGCATAGGCCTGCTTCTCCAATATATTGTATTTCAATTCTGCGTCGTGAAGCACATGACTAAAGAAAGCGATGGGTTGTTCATATCCATCCTCGTTTTTCTGTAGGAGAACTCCATCTACCATATGAGGTGATGCGAAAGAGAAAATCATAAATGGTTCAGTGAAATCTGGCCTTGCCAGCACAGGAGCCTCAGCAAATGCATTCTTTATCCTGGCAAAGGCTTGCCTCAATTCTGGTGACCATTTCACCTCATTATTCTTTTTTAACATATGTGTTATATGCCTAACTATCTCAGCATAGTTAGGGATAAATCTTCTCAGAAAATTGATACGCCCTAAGAACACCTGGACTTCTTTCTTATTCCTGGGAGGGAGATGCCATTTATAACCTCCACTCTTTTAGGATCAATCTTGACCCCCTCCTTAGTTACAATGTGTCCTAGGAGCTTACCCTCTTCTAATGCAAACAAAGATTTCTGAGGATTTAGGGAAAGACCATACCTTCTGCATTTCTCAAAAGTTCTCTGTAAATGTTGAATGTGCTCGGCGTCATCTTTCGAAAATACTGTAATATCGTCCAGATATACCACTAGAAATTTATCTTGTTCCCCAACAAAAGCTATGTCCATAGCCCTCTGAAATGTGGCTCCTGCGTTAATCAGCCCAAAAGGCATCCTAGCGTACATGAATGTACCCCAGGGCATGGTGAAAGCAATCTTCTTCTGGTATTCTGGGAGTACAACCACCTGGTTATAACCCAAAAAACCATCCATCATAGACATTTTAGAGCCCCCCACCACTTTCTGCAGAACGTGGTCCATCTTTGGTAATGGGTAATTGTCTTTCAGGGAGGCTCTATTCAAATTTCTGAAATCCACGCACAACCTTATTTCTCCATTTTTCTTTCGGACAGGGACTGGATTTTCCACCCATTCAGAGTACTTCAATGGCACAATTATTTTAGCCTTTAACAACTTCTTGATTTCTTTCTCAATGGAGGGGAGTAGTAGAGGGTTTATTTGTCTGAGCTTCTGCTTGTGAGGCCTTGCATCTGCCTTCAGGGGAATTTCATGCTGCAAAATGCTGATATCAAACGTCTTCAGGTCTTGATAGGACCATGCAAATACATCCCTATAAGACTGAAATAATTGTAGGTACTTCTCCTTATAGTCGTCCGGGACCTTTATAGATAGTTTCACAATTTTGGGTTCGGCCTCAGTACCTAGATTTAGGTCTTCTACCTGGTTTTCGTCTGTCGTTTTGCCGGGCTGCTTGGGGACATCATTTTTGTCAAACAACCTTTCTAGGGGCACCAGGCCTCTAGGGATGACATTTCCCTTCAGCTGTAACACTTTTATCCCGGCCATTTTTTCTTCCCACTTGTTTTATGATTGGTTCTCAACATCATCCCCCTCACAACAGTCAATTTCCATATTAGAGAACTCCCCAACTGTCTCTAGAAACCTTTTCACTTGTTCATCGTCCTCAAACACTAGTCGGTGTTTGACATTGTCTGGAATCGAAGGTCGGTACCTTACTTCTATCTCATACCTCAGGAGGGGATTTTGGGGTGGCCGGAAGGTGCTAGCAGCTACTGCAAGGGAATCTGCCATCCTGTTCTGCTCCCAGGGCATGAAATGAATATTAAAAGCTGAGAAAAAGTTCTCCACCATGTCCCATACTTCATTCATGTAAGCTCTTAAACGAGGATGTTTAGCTTGACATTGATTTCTGATCTGTCGGACCACTAATTCTGAATCACCCAAGACCTTCAGGGTTTGTATATTCATATTCCTGGCTGCCTGTAGCCCCAGCAAAAGTGCTTCATACTCAGCCACATTATTGGTGGCCTCATACTCTAATTTGAAGGACAGTGGGACCCATTTTCCTGTAGGGGAAATCAATAAAGCTCCAACACCATTACCTTCCTTTGAATTTGCCCCATCGAAATGTAGAGTCCATACCCATGTTTCAAGACCTTCTGAGGATTGTTGAGTCCTTATCTGACATAAGGAAGGTTCCTGAGCATAACTGTAATCTTCTTCTAACATCAAGCACGAAAAATCTCTATCTTTACTGTAAACCGGTGAATTTCCTGAACTGTCAGCTTTGGTAACCGTTTTTAGAAATCTGGTCTCCCTGTATAATCTCCTCTCCTGCCCGCCAAAAATTGGGATGGTGGCATATGTTAGATCTAGTTTTATTGACCCACCAATTTTTGTTCCCCAGGACCTTGATAGTAGCATACCAAAACGGGTTGGAATGTTAGCCACCACAATGTCCATTACTACACTTTTAGCTGGGATTTGGGCCAGGTTGACCATCAGGTCCTTAATCATGCCCAAGCACTTAACTCTTTTGGAGTCAAATGAGTACAGATCTTGATATGGACGAGTGATATGGAGTCCTAATTGTTCCATGACAGACAGAGGCATCAGATTGTGGGAGGCTCCAGAGTCTAACATAAAATTGTGGAGCAATAGGTCATGGATCACCAAAGACACGTAAAAGGGAGGTGTAGAGGGGTCTAATTCTTCGACATGTGGACCAAACACTACCATAGGTCTTTCTTCTTGTAAGTTGAGACTGTCAGGGATGTGTGTTACTTCTGGGGGAAGCATGAAGGACGTGACCTGGGACTGATATGCAGGTTTCTTTAACAATTCAGTTAGGGGAACTGGGATTTTCACTTTCTCAAGTTCTTTCTGTAAACTAAAAGAAGAGGAGGACCTATCTACTGCCACTTCCTTTGTTTCTTTATCTTTTCACTCTTCACTTTGAGGGGGAGGCTTAACTTATTTTTCGGTAAGCTTATCATTAGGGTGTGCAGCTACTTGTGAAGATGAAGGCATTTGATTATCAGACTGCAGAGATGGCTTAAGGGGCCTCTTACCTTTGTCTAGGGTCTTTTGTGGTGTTGCCTCCTTTCGAGCAGGTGCTTCTTCTTGCGATGTGTCCTCCTCCTGATCCTGAGTGCGAGTTCTCTTCCTGGAAGATCTGAGGTCATATCTTCTATTGAATTGAGCTTGCATGAAGTCGACGAACTGTTTGCAGTAATCCTCAACCTCAGGATCTTCAGTGTCTTCGTTAGCCTTTCCCTCTGTGTGTGCCTACACCTCTACTTCGTTACTTTCATGTAAAGAACATTCAACTTCATCACTGTTTGAGAAAGCAAGGTAAGCCTCTTCTTGCTCATAAGCTGTATCTTTAGTAGAGCCCTCTACTTTCCCTTCCAAATAGAGGGGGTGTGGAACTTGGTCTTGCTGCTCCTTTTGTCCCCTCTGCAGTATCTGCAAGGGTGGCTTTCTGTATTGAGGGTTAAAACCTCTGTTAGGAGCATTTTGGAAATTCTTGGAGGATGAATTCTTTGCCTCCATTTCGAGCTTTATTAGCTTGCTTGAGATATTCTTGATCATTTTGTTCATCTCCTCAATCTTGTCGTTTGCTGAATCTCTATCTTGGTCTGAGGTGGATACCTCTTCCTTTCCCCTTCTTCTTGTATCTTGCTCAGATTTCCCCCTAGACTTACCAGTGGAGGCAAAGTTTGCTTCGAGCTCCAGTGCATCTGTCTGAGCATCATCCAGGGTGGCTGGCTTTCTTTCTCTCAGAGAGAAGCCGAACTCTGAGTCAAAAGCTGCCACGAACACAACCTTGGCAGCGGTCTGATGAGGCTTCATCTCTGCAGGGAGGAAAAGGTACAATTTGTTAAATCTCTTAATAAATTCAGCCACCCCTTCATCGTGTCTTTGCTTGAGTGTATTAAAATCAGTAAGACAATGTTCGTGGTCCTTCTTCTCTCCCCATTTTCTTAGGAAAGTCTCTTCCATTCCGTCCCAGGTGGTGATAGAATGGTTTCCCAGTGTCTTGAACCATTTTCTAGCCTCACCATCTAAATATTGCACGAACAGCCTTAGGACCACATCCAGATGTTCCACATTAAAATTCTCTCCGAAAGAACAAAATACCTCCAAATGCTTCTGAGCTTCGATCTCATTTTCCCCATTGAAACGGGGCAAGATCTTTAAATAGTCCTGTGGCATGTCATTTAGCACATTAGGTAGAGCCAGAGGGGCGTATTTATTTAACAGGAAACCAGAGATGTTAGCCATTGGAGGGGGTGGAGGTAGTGCAAGAATCTGAGCTGTAAGAGGAGGAGGAGAAGGTGGAAGTGAAGTATGGATAATGATGGGGATGTAGTGAATAGCGGCTTGAGGGGTTGACGAGAATGTCGGGCTGTGAACAGCAGATACTTCAGTAACTTCCTTAATCTCCTCAACTTCAGGGGTAGGGTGGAAAGAGTAATGCGAAGTATTGCTAGACTCGGCTTCGTCTTTGATATGGACACCTCCCCGAGGTGGGCTCTCTGAATAGTAACTAGTATCTCTTATGATGGAGTCAGGGCCTTGTATTTGGGCGATTTGAGAGGAAGAGGACGGAAGATATGGAAAGTTTTCTAGGGAGAATTCAGGAATCTCGGTATGAACTGACTGCCTTTCCCTCCAGCCCCTTCTATGTAGGATCCTTTCCGGGTCAGACACAGAAGGTGTCTTTGGCTGAGATGTATCTGACCTCAGGTGTGGCTTACGAGGAGCCAGGACTGCAAACAAATTAACTTACAACACAAATGTGGAGTCGCCAAGGTGAGGAATGTACAACTCTCAACTCTTCATGCTCACCTAACTGAAGAGTGAATAGGTTTGTCGAGGCCCAGGGATTTTAATTTATTTCGACTTCGTCCCCAGCAACGGCGCTAGAAAGATGTTGTAGCTCCTAGAGATAGCCTTGAGTTGACAAAGACCAGTGCCTAGGACATCTTAAACAGTAGGGAGTATAAAGTATATTTCAGGCTTATTATCAGCTTAGGACTCTCTACCTTTTCAACTTGTGCAAAGCATCATCATATGGATGGGACCAAACTACCTTCAGATTTAGCAAGTTATAAAGACACTGTAAAGACAAGAAGGGAATCTTCAATACATATATACTTCAGACAACTTAGAGACAGCTTTCATCAGAGAGGGCCAGTTTCTCAAAGACATATAGGTATTTTAAACAGAAAAATATTTGGGGCGCAGAAAGTGAAAGGGGAGTACTAACTACCAATGAAATGGTGCTTAGAAAACATATTTCAACATAATATGGGCTTAGGAACTAATAATCCATACATATCAATCAGTTTAGTGAGAGTAACATTCCACGATGTTTAATACAGAGGAAACATGAATGATGTGTTAAGCGGAACGACATATTGTGTATGAGCCATATTTAAAGCAACATAGACCAGTAAAGAATGAGTATCAGACAGCGATAAATTCATACCCGAGGTGGAAAGTTACTCGCATTCCAAGACACGATAAAAGGAAATTGAAAACAGTGGAGAGAACAATGATACAATATCACAAAGGAAGAGTCACGAACTATATAGCATTAAGACTGGAATCCTCCTACATAACTAGAACTTCTCTTCACCGAAACCCCATGGGCTCTGTGTATTTGCATTGATAATTCTACGACAAGCATAAAAAAATTTTACACTGCCATTTTCTTCAGGAAATCTGGAACCCTTTTTTCTCCTCTGATCTTCCTTATATAGACCTCTTCCTATCTAAGCGAGAAGATATTTTTGAGAAAATATCTTCTTCGCATGACCAAAATCTGTTAAAGGTCCTTATCAGAACAATCAAAACTTATGGTGAGGAATAAAGCCTCCCATCATGGATAGTCAGGCCCTTGGCCGTTTTTAAAACAGGAAATTAAACAAAAGTCTGGTAACAGTAAAATGCTGGAGTGAAGTAAACAGCCCACTCGAAACTTAAAAGTAACTAATTCAGTAAAAATTAAATGGGCCGCTGAGGCCAAATCATGATTTGACATGATTTCATAGGTGTGGAAGGGTTGAGGCCGTTGCTGATGCTGATGGTGGGATGTTCGCTGATGAGCTGGCGATCCGGGTGGCGAACTGAGCGCATTTTTGCCAGCTACTCTATGAAGTAAAAGCATCGGGTAGAAACCCTTCTCAGGGACATAGCATGAAAATGAAATCTTTAAATAATCTGTCCTTTTCTGAAAAGAAATCCTATTAGAATTAAACCTGGAGGGCATAGTTCTCTTGTGCATTGTACTCTCTGTTTTCAAATTTTGAATTTGAATTTAAAATCTTTCGTGCCAGACATTGAATTCATAGGTCTTCGACTGATACTCTTTGCTTCGTCATTAATGTCTTCATCTGCTAAAATCTGCTCCTTGAATGATTCTGAAGGGTTTGGTGGATTTTGAACCCTATTTCTTCCATGGATGCCATGTCGAGACAGCTCTCGAGACTTTTTTTCATAATTGCAGCTTCTGTAGAGTAGCCCTTCGATGTGCTCTGCTACTGCAGTCCAGGTTGTATATTATGATAATTTTTCCATCGCTAAAACCCTGCAAAATCCACAAACTTGTTAAGAAAACCGTGCACGGGGAGGTGGAAGTGGTGGGGGATAATGAGGAATGACAGCACTGCATGATGGACCGGGGTAAAAAGTAAGGCGGTGGTAGAAAATACAGCGTAACAGTGTTTTCTGCGTAAAAACGGTGAAAAAGGAAATGGTACGGTGTATGATAGGGTTTGGTGGGGAAATGCATCGCGGGCCGTTCGATCGTGGTCTAGTGGTGGGGATCGACGGTGGAGAATGGTCCGTGGAATAACTTATGCACATGACGGAATACATATGAAACATTGAAATTTTAACGTAAAATGTGAAACCTTCAGACTTTTGTGGAAATGCAAAGGAAACACATGAAATTCAACGAAAATGCGCATGAGGGGTACGGGAATGAACGTACGAGGTGGGACCCAATATGGAAAGCGCGGATCGCAAAGGCGGAAAGTGCGATGGCGGAAAGTGGCACCAATAAGAAAAATGCGCTTTACGCTTTTGCAATGGGGCGGATCTGCGATGGGTGCAGTTTGCGATGGGTGTGATTTGCGATGATCGCAAATCGCAAAGGCGGAAAGTGCGATGACGGAAAGTGGCACCAACAGAAAACTGCGCTTTGCGCTTTTGCGATGGGGCAGATCTGCGATGGGTGGATCGCATCGCAAATATTTGCGATAGATTGATCGGGCTCGAACATGTGAAATTGCGATATGCGCTTTGCGATGGGTGCGATTTGCGATGATCGCAAATCGCAAAGGCGGAAAGTGCGATGGCGGAGAGTGGCATGAATGCGATTTGCGATGGAAAGTGGCACCAAAAAGAAACCTTGCGCCTTTTAAAATTACTATTCCCCTTTTGCTCTATACTTCAGCCTTTTCGTATTAACTCCGCCTTTGGCTTTTATGTATGTGACTTCCTTTACCTTGTTTCACTTCGACCATCTCTTCAAATATTTCACTCTTTGATATAATGTTCCACCCATAGCCTATCAACATTTAATAAATCAATGACTTATGAGTCAATATTGATCAACAGGCACAACACTTTTTGCAGTCAGCATGCTGCGCTTTTCTTAAGCACGCTGCACTTTTTGCAGGGCTCATTGCGCCTTTCTCATGCTCGCTGCGCTTTTTGCAGTGAAGGAGCCACAACCTCAAATATTGTTTGCAAAGGTTCTAAGCAGCAATTAAATGTTTCTTCATCCATTTTCCAAATAAGTTGCATCCTCCAAGCCCCTCTTTTCAACTCATTATCATAATTTTATGGGGAAAACCACTCATTTCTATCCATGCCATGTTTTATTGATTAAACCCTAGTTTTCAAAGTTTGAAACTTTATTTATTTTTCCCTAGATCCATTTACCTCCCTCACATTCTAATTCATCCCCCACTACCCTCACATCCCCTCATTTCCCACTCTTAAGCTACATTCCCTAAAACCTTACTACGCTGCACTTTTCTAGGCAGCTAGAATACATCCATGTAATTGAATTCTGCACCCTATCCCCCTTGTCATTTCAACTCTGCATCACTTCATTGAGCTTCCTAACTCCCTTACACCCTTCCTTAAATTTTCCCTCACTTATCCTAACTCCCTAACCCCATCATCTCACTCCCTTTTCCTTCCCCTTTTCCCCTAGGGTTACTAAGTAAAACTGAAAATTATGGAGGAAGAGAGAAACACCATAGAAGAAGAGAAAAAGACCTACAATAAAGGAGGGATAATATTGGGGCTAGAGCCATCAGACACTAGGGAATTGATGTCATCACCCCGATCAGTTAAATGTTTCCAGCATGTAGGTTGTTTTTATTTTTGTGAGATGGTCCAAAGAGTGCAGAGCCTTCCTAATTTAACTAGGGTCTTCATCACAAACCTAAAGAAAGACTAAGTCAAGATTGATGGGGTGACATTCACCATTTCTACAAACATCATTTCAGCAGCAACAAGGATACCTAATGTAGGTGAAAAGTGGATCAAAACTCAAGATTTGGATGCGCAGCTATATGAACCTTATCTCAAAGCACCATACAAAGAAAGTATCAAGAAAATATTTCCTTTTGGTTAGTTGCTTAATAGGTTTTCTCCCATGATGAAGATCATCATGAAATATTTCACTTATGAGGGAATATTCTCTAGGTTGTACAGTTATCACATCAGGTTACTCATGCATTTCACTAGGGTGAAATTTCTCAACATTCCATATTATTTCTACAAGAGCATTGAAAAGATGGCCTACGTAGTGCAGAACAGAGAGTATGAGCTTCAAATGAACAACTTCTTCCATAATTCACTCATCAAAATAATTTTCCTTCATCACCTCAAACACTTGAACATTGCATGGGATACTTTCATTGAGGCAAAGGTCTTCACAACACCACTAAATCAGCCTGCTAGACCTATTCCACCATCAACATCAGTTTCTCACAAGCAATCTAGGTTATCTAGCAGGGCTACAATTAAGAAAGTTAAAAAGGACAAAGAGGCCAAAACCTATCAGAGAGGACATAGGAAAGTGTTTCCTCCACAAATTGTGGAAGGGGCCTTGCCTTCTACATCGAAAAAACATGGATATCATAAGCAACAAGAGGTAGTTTTCCAAGAGAAAGAAACCCTTCACCATGAGGAAGAAAAGAAGTTTGACATGGTGGACTTGGAGGTCCAAGATGAACATGAAACCAAAGAGAATTATTCCAAAATAAGAGAGTTGCAAGATAATTTGGCAAGGGCACAATTTTTCATCTCCTTCCTTGAACAAGAAAACAAACAGTTGAGTGAAAAACAAGTACTCTTCGAAATGGAATTTTTGAAGGCTAAGAGGCCAGATGTCAAAGGCAAAGTAGTGATGGAACATGATGAGTCTGATGAGGATGAGTCCCAGATCACTATAAAGAGACCAAAAAAAAGGGGCCTTAAAAGAGAATTGAAGCAGGAGAAACAACATGAGGCAGAAGAGCTCACCTTTGAGGAAAGGACTACCATGGAAATTAATAAGAACAGATAAGTTTGGCTTGACAGAGTAAACATACACCTAGAGAAGCTCCTTGATAAGTCCAACAAGGAAAATCAGATGTTGAGGCACATGACTAACCACTATCATACCAGAAACAAGATTTGCAATATCAAGGTAAAACAGTTGCAGGATAAGCTTAAGGAAACTCTAATCATCCAAAAGGAGAAGGGTAAACATGAATTTCTTGCTGATTCATCCTTGGTAGCTTGAAATACTTCATCAAGAATTCATCCAACAATTTTGAGATTTTTTAGGCAAGTTTTTGGTTTTTTGGGCATTTTGGTCAAAATTTTCAAGCTTTTTGCACAATCAGTCTGCATAAAGCGCAATGCGGTTCACACTGCACTTTTTCCGGAGGCCTATAAATGATGAAAAACCTACATGGTTGGATAGAGAATGGTCCCTACATAAAATTTTGACTATTGGCACTCCAAAATCTAATATTTTGACAGGTGGAAAAGCCCAAAAATATCCTAAAAACACCTTGCTGCCACATTTTTCAACCTCACGCTGCGCTTTTTGACCAATCTTTGGGGATTTAATTTTTGAGGAGCTTCACTCCATAATTTTAAGTTCTTGAGGAAATTTTAGACATCTAGATATGACGATATTTCCAATGAGCTATCTTGGGCTCAATTTGGATTTTAGGAAGGCAGTCAAAAGTCAATTTGAAGGCCCACGGTGCGATTTTCCCAGGGCACGTTGCATTTTTTGCAAGGACGCTGCACATTTTCCTAAGAAATTTCACTTTTTATCGGTTGATTGATGGATTACAAGGATTTTTAATGATGTAAATGTAAGAATGAAATGTAGTTATGTCTTTTATAGTTACTAGAGGTAGACACATCAAGTGAAAATGTAATTCTGGGTCAAGTGAATCAGGTTCATCAAAGATAGGGATGAATTTGTTGACCTCCCTAGTCATTAAGATTCCAGTTGAGGACTTTGGGGAATAGCTCCACAAGTCATGGATTCGACCCTTTAGAGTGGGTAGAATCTGTTTTGGTCTATATCCTTTATTTCCTTTGTCATTGCAAGGGTTGGATGCTGTGTAATTGATCTTTGAACACTAGTGTAATTAGTCATTTTTGGCAGGAACTAATAGACATAGTTGCTGCTATTTTGGTGGGATACCTGTGGTATGTGTTTTAGAAGTGTTGCCTCTTATGTTTTCATATTTTTGAATGTATTATTCTTTCTATATTCATACCATCTCTCAATGTGATTGATTCCTAAGTTAGATAAAAGAAATTCATTATTTGATGCTCCGTTTTGAAGGAATTATCATAGTTTTGTTTCACTTTCTTCTGATAGAAAAGAATTCATGATTTCCATGCTATTTTTGAAAAACCTACCAGTCTAATCACACTCATAAAGATACTTGGAAGTGCTAAATTTTGTGCCTACCTTGCCCCATCACATCTCTGCAATTCTGATTTTCAGTGCCCTGACCTAGTTCTTCCTTGGCCTAATTCACCATCCAGTGCCCAAAATCAATCAATAAAAACCATATAGCTTACTATACCTAGCCTAAAATTCTCATTATCCAGTAAATTTGGCCGTGATCTCGTGGAGAGAGCCCTCTCCTGCCTAGTAGGGCTAGCTACTAGGCCAAAGCAGTTTGTGGTTACTTTTGCTAGTCTCTTTCTCAGCCTTCGTAGATCCGGTGGAGTGATAACATCTTGGAAACCATACTGGGGAAGAAAGTGTCATATCCTCCATGGTTTTACCATAATTTAATCGAATTCTAGGGTTGTGGGCGATAGGTCTTAGTCTTAAGGCTGACCTGAAAGTTGCAAAGAACCAATTTGCAGAAATAGTGAACATTCTGGCTTCGAGGAGATACACCAGATCGAATCTAGATCCCCATAAAGATGATCTAGTTGAAGATCCAGAGAGACTTGGTCGGAAGAAAATATCTCAACACACATAATTTTAGTCAAATCCCTCTCCATTGGTAAGATCTTCCTCATTACCTGCAAAAGTTTTATCTCTTGAAGACATACCTTTTGATTTGATGTTTGAGTTGTCTTTATTTCGATCAAAGTCTAAAAATTCACTGTCTGACATAGTATTTTACCCATTAAGAATATCCAAAGTAAAATCATTGTCTGAGGTAGTTTTCGATTCCTTGAAACTCGAAGATAATCTACTTTCTGAAGAATCTAAATCAGAATCAAGCTTTGATACAAAAGTTTTGAGTCAATTCTATAGGCTTGAAAAGTTAGATAATCAAATTCAATACACATCTGAAAAGCCATTATCCAATACCAACAAGAGTCATTACCCTTTCCGAAACAATCATATTCAATTGTTTCTTCTTCATCTACACCTTCTACTTCATTACCCATTTAGTCAACTCCTTCCGTTCTCACTCCTGTACCTCACTCAACAGGAATCATGGCCAGATTTTCACCCTTGATTCTACTTGATTAACTCAATGCCTTAGCACAAGGATATCGCCAGAGACTCCCTCTCTTTGATGAGAATTCAAAAATCAGTGCAAACCAACACATAGTCAAAGTCACTGATTTCATTGACCTAGAAGAAATAGATGATGAATATGCCAAGATGAGAATCATAGTTCAAATATTTTATGGAGATGTTAAAACCTGGTTTAGATCTTTGACTGAAAATTCTATAGCCACTCCAGATCATCTGATAGATGCATTCATATCCCGATGGGAGGTGAAGAAAAACACCTTGTAGATTCTTTCTGAATATGATAATCTGAAAAAGAATCTAAACAAATCAGTTCAGGATTTCACTGCTCATTTCAACTGAGCATACAATTCAATTACAAATGAGATCAAACCTCCTCCAAGTTTGTATCTCTTGCATTATCCAGATGCCTTTGATACAGACATGGCATACCAACTACGAGAGAGGAATCCTGCAACATTAGAAGACATGCAGAGGAATGCAGTCAGTGTGGAAGAAAACTTTTCAATTAAAAATTCAAAGATGAAGGGTGAGATAAAGGTAACCATCAAGGAAGAAACATCCTCATCCTCTGAGGTAAAATTGGATGCTTTGATAAGGACGCTAGAAAGAATGGTTGACAAAATGTCCAGTATGGAAAGACAACCAGAAGCACAGGTTAGAAATCCTAACTTTAGAGGATAACAACAACCTCAGTTTAGGATCAAACAAATAGAACAAAGGGCTCCTGAGAAACTAGCACAACAAAAACTATTAAGACACCCTTGCAAAAAAATTATGCTCAAGGAGTTGAGGAAGAAGAAGAAGATCATATTGTGGATGAAAATCACTTTTTTACAGCGGATGGCCAGCCCATATTTTTCACAGAAAATGAAGAATATGTTGAGAAGACATATGTGCCTAAGGATGAAGATTATATACTAGCCAATGATCATGAGTTGGAGGTTTAGTCTGATGATTATCAAAGAGGTTATTTGAATTCACTTAGCTCACAACAGAGGAAATACTCATTGAAGAATATATATGTCCTAGTCAATCCTATTCAGAAGTGGGCATCCCAAAAAAAAGATACTCAACCGAAGCAAAATCATCAAGGTAATCAGAACAAAGGAAAGGAACCTGTAGCTGTAAATTAAAGCAAGGTTAATTAGCCATCTACAAGCACACCGAGCAAAGAAAAAGACAGTCAAAAGAAGGAAGATACACCAAAGGATCAACCCGACAAAAGAGACACTATCATTAAAGATGTAGAAAAATCCATTCCTTTCAGCTTAGAAACTGAAATATCTAAGTTAAAAGTCTCTATCCCTCTAACTAAACTTGTAAAAAACAATCAATATAAATCTCAAGTAGCCAAAATGTTGAATGTAGATCCTTTATCTGATATGGTAAATATCGAAGATTACCAAACTGAACTCATTTTTGGTCCAGCCATAGATGGTCAGTTAGAGGATAGTGAAGTTCCCCCATTCTATTTGAGTATGAGAATTCACCAATGTATCCTTCACAATTCCATGCTCGACACTGGACCTTCCCATAATTTGATGCCAAAATCCATTATGGAGAAATTGGGCCTAGATATAACTCGTCCATACCATGACCTGTATTCCTTTGATTCGAGTAGAGTTCGTTGTCTTGGTATCATAAAGGATTTGGTAGTTTCCCTTGAACAAATTCTAGCAAAGAATGTCTTGATGGATGTGGTGGTACTTGATATACCACCACGGTTTGGTATGTTGTTGTCGAGATCTTAGGGAGCGAAGTTGAGAGGCACTTTCCAACTTGATTTCTCTTATGCCACCATCCCGGTTTTCAGAAAATTGAGAAATTTGTACCAGGAAACAAAGATAAAATACATGATTACCAATAAAGAGAAACCTAACAATCATCCAATTAATGATGTACATACAGATCTTGAATCATTTATTTTGTTCAATGATAGTGGTTTGAATGATGTAGATAGTCACCTTGTAGAACTAGAAGATATTCCAGAAATTTCCAATAGTGTCAGAGAAATTTTAGTGAGGGAAAAGGAAATCTGCCTAGTTCTTCAGAGCAGTCATCAGATAAGGTAGAGAAAAGTTTAGAACAAATTGAAGAATTGGCTCGAAAAGATGAGACAAAACAGAAATCAGAATTCCAGCATCTAGATGATGAAAATGGTCTTTGGACCATGACTTTGATGGTGCCTTGGGGAAAGATGGGGCAAGCATCGAAATTTGGATCTGCAGTCCTCTTCATCAGCAAGGTAAATTTCCAAAAAATGTGAGATCATGTTCACATAAGTTGGCTTTCGATTGTTCTAGTAGTGAGGCTGAATACGAGGCATTGATCACCGGCCTCAAAATTTTGAAAAAGTTGGGCGCAGGAAGAATCTCAGTTTATGGCGACTTCAAACTTGTGACAAAATAGGTAAAAGGGGAATAATAGGCCAAGCATCCACAAATGAGAGTGTATAAAAATGTTGTACTGGATATCCTAAAGATGTTTCCCGAATACACATTGCCAATAGTGCCGAGAAGTCAGATTCTTATGGCATATTATCTTGCTACAACAACAAGAAATTTCAAGATCCCTATATTTTCCAATAAGTTTTAAATCCATGTTAAACATCAACCGATTTTCCTTGAAAAGTTACGGTCTTGCCAAGTGTTTTAGGATGACAAACAGGTAAACAATTTTCTGCAAAATGAGGGTGAATTTGAGAATTATTTTATTGATGAATTTTATGACAATGATGATCAAGTCATCGAAGTCACTCAGGTTGATATATTATAGTTGAAAGATAACAATATTCCAAGAGGTCTCATGCATTTGGAAGATATTCCAAGAAGCCAACATTGGTTGCTACAGAGAAAGGTGTGGAGGATGTGAACATCGGAACAACGGACAAGCCTAATATGGTTAAACTATCCAAGTATATATCTCCCGAGGTAAAAGACAAATACATTGATTTATTGTGTGAATTTTCTGATGTCTTTGCTTGGGATTATGCAGACTTGAAGTTTTATGATAAGAACATCATTGAACAAACCATTCCAATTAAGCCTAAACAAAATCCCTTCAGAAAAAAGCTGAGAAGAATCAACCCGAGGTTGTTGCCTTCGATAGAAAAGGAAGTGAACATACTTTATAAGTCTGACATCATTTTTCCCATCAGATTTTCTGATTGGATATCAAATCTAGTTCCGGTAAGGAAGAAAACTAGAGAAATCAGGCTTTGCATTGATTTTAGAAACTTAAACAAGGCGTCTCTTAAGGATAATTATCCCCTTACCAAAATGTATCATACCATAGAGAGAGTGGTTGGGGCTTCTCGAATGTCTCTTCTTGATGGATATTCAGGATACAATCTAATTTTAGTGCATGAGAAGGACCAAGAAAAACTTCCTTCACGACACCTTGGGGCACATGTAAGTATGCTAAGATGCCCTTTGGACTCAAGAATGCGTGGGACACCTTTCTACGGGCGATGGACATAGAATTTGCAGATGAGAAATATGTTTTCTTAGTTTTATATATTGATGATTTGACAGTTTTCTCTCATTCCGAAGAAGAACACTTGTATCACTTAAGAATTGTATTTCAGAAAAGCAGGAAATTCAAAATTTCTCTTAATCCAAAAAAGAGCCTTTTTTCCATGGAGGAGGGAAAGCTTCTCGGCCGCATCATCTCCAAGGATGGTATCCGGATTGACCCTTCTTGAGTTGAGGCTATTCAACAAATTGACTTTCCGTGGAGTAAGAAATAAATCCAAGCTTTCAATGGTAAGATGAAATTATTAAGGAGATTTATTCCAAATCTGGCTAAGCACCTTTGAGAAATGACGAACATGTTAAATAAAGACAATGAGGTAAAGTGGTTCGAGGATGCCAAAAAGTATTTTAACTCAGTGAAGTTTGCCTTAACTACAACCCTGGTTTAATCAGCCCCGATTACTCCTTTGATTTTATCATATTCTCATTTGCCTCTGAGCATACCTTGGCTGCAGTCTTGATGAAAAAGAAGGATAAGACCAAGAAGCCCATTGCATTTTTTAGCCAAACCATAGGGGATGCAGCCCTACCCTTCAATACAATATCATTGAGAAGAAAGCCTTGGCTTTGGTAAAGAAATTGAAGGACCTCTGTGTATATATCTTACAATCACATATTCTAGCTTATGTCCCCAATGCAAAAGTAAAAGATGTTCTCATGCAGACTGATCCAGAAGGTAGAAGAGGGAAGTGGATAGTAGAAATGTTAGAATATGACCTTGAGATCAAGCCCACAAAGCTGATAAAAGGTGAGAGTTTAATCAAGCTCATGGCTGAATCAAATTTACATGTTCTCGACATCAAGCTCATTTTAGCTTTGTCCGATGAAGAAGAGGATGGCACTCTCATACAGGTATCTAATATTTTTCTTTCATCTCCTTGGTATTCAAACATATATATGTTCTTCAGCATTTAAATCCTCCTCCAGGCATGTCTAAGAGTAAGGATAGGTCATTGAAGTTGAAGGCTTCCAAATATTGCATTTTGGACAATGCTCTTTATTGGAAAGACCCAGGAGGTATTTTGATGATTTGTTTAGTTGAAAATGAAGCCAAAGAAGTAATTAATGATTTCCATAGGGGAGATTGTGGAGGTGACATGTTTTGGAAAATCGTGGCTAACAAAGTGTTGAGGGATGGATATTATTGGCCAACTCTTTTTTGATATTTTTACAAAAAAATGATGAGTTTCCATAAGTGTCAGGTGTTTCAAGGTAAAAGAAAACTTCTTCCATTACCTTTGTATTCTATTTCAGTGCATGCACCTTTTCAACAGTGGGGCCTTGAATTTATCAGAGAGATACACCCTACATCATCCGCAAAAAATAAATGTATCTTAATGGTCACCGACTACTTCACCAAATGGATCGAAGCGATCCCAACAAGGCAAGCAATAGATTTAGTAATTATTCAGTTTTTGGAGACTAACATTTTGTCTCGTTTTGGTTGTGCTCATAAGATCATTATTGAAAATGTGGCTGCATTCAAGTCAAAGAAAATGGTTGAGTTTTGTGACACATACAACATCAAATTGGGGCACGCAACCACGTATTATCCGCAAGGTAATGGCTTAGTGGAATCTTCTAATAAATATTTTATTAATATCATAAAGAAGATGTTGGAGGCAAACAAGAAGAATTGGCAGAAAAGCTTGTTAATGCTTGGTGGGCGGACAGGGTGAGTAGTAAGAAATCAATAGGAATGTCCTCTTTTCAGTTGGTTTATGGTGTAGAAAATGTATTTCTTACATCACTTGTAGTATTGGTCATGAAGTTTTTACAAGAAGCAGGAAGTGGAGAGAATGATGTACAACGTCGGATCAATCAAATTTAGATCCATCTTCAACAAACAAGAGATGAGGTTTTTCAGAACAACTCAAAACTTCATGAAAAGATAAAGAGGGTATATGAATGCAAGACAAAGGAATATTATTTTAAGATTCAAGATGTGGTACTCTGATGGGATGCTAGGAACAAGGAAAAAGGAAAGCACGATAAATTTGAGAAATTTTGGAAAGGGCCATACAGTATCTCCGCCTTTTGCAGACAACATGCTTTCATATTGAAGGAGATGAATGGAGAAGAGTCCCTAGGAGGACCAGTAAATGGTAGGCTACTTAAGAATTATATTTTCTGATGCATATTTCCGAATATTTCCCAATTCCATTGTATATATCAGTTTAAATTTTTTGCAAAGTGTGAAGCGGAGAATCGTCGGAGCTTGTAGCCCGAGGTGAAGGTCATAAAGTTTCATTCGGTTTCTGTTGTTTTCAAAGTTTAGTCAAAGTCAAGTCAGTCCAGTATTGAGTCACTTTATTATATCAAGTTTTCATCATTCAGTTTGGCTTTTAGCTTTTGACTCCATGCGCAATGGCTAGGCTACTTGTTCTATGACATTCTTGACACCTCCAAGGAGCTGTGATCCCTAGTGGGAGCCAATGTTAGTGTCTGTTTTTGCATCTTGCCACCAGTGATCAAATAGACTCTTATAATGTCTTGTTAGGGTCCCATTTTCAATTTTTTTTGTCATTCCATTAGGAAATCATGCAACAATTTGGTCACTAGATGCAGAGCTAGGTCTGATTTTAGTCCTTTCAAAATTTTACTAATTGCTAGCTCATTTCACCTCTCAGCTGAGCGTACCATCATTCATGAGTTGTCATCATCATTACATTCATTTTCATCATGGTTTCATTCAGTCTATATTCTCCATTAGGTCTTAAGGTTCCAAGGTCATCAAATCATCATTTCATGAATAAATCCAGCAAGTGAAGGAGTGACGATAAATAAATTTCATCAGTAAATTTGATTTCAAAGAAAAATGTAATTTTATGTTCCTAATTTGTAATAATTACTTCAGAGTTCCAAGTAGCTACAAATACTCAAAGTTCCATCAACAAATAATCAAGGTTCTAAAAATAAATTCATTGTTCCTAAGCCATCAAAAGATAAAGTTCAAAGGTTAAAGGTAACAAGCAATGTATGATTGGTTTTGAAAAAATGAAATGTGGGTCCATGTCCATTTAATGATATTTCTCCAAGTATAAAAGGCCCTCAAAGACCAAAAGTCATTCATTTACTTTCTCCAACATCGAGCTCTCAGCTTCTTCAAGTCAAAAACCAAATTTTTCTTCAAAAAATTGAGTTTCAGGGTGCATCGCTGTGCTTTTTCCATAGTCGCTGTGCTTTTTGCAGTGAGCACATTGCACTTTTCTTAACTACGCTGCGCTTTTCTTAAGCATGCTGTGCTTTTTGTAGGGCTCGCTGCGCCTTCCTCAAGCTCGCTATGATTTTTGTAGGAAAGGATCCATGACCTCATATATTTTTTGCAAAGGTTCTAAGCATAAATTAAAGGTTTTTTCATCCATTTCCAAATAATTTGCATCCCCCAAGCCCCTCGTTTCAGCTCATTATCATAATTTTATGGTGAAAACCCCTCATTGCTATCCATGCCATGTTTTTGTGATTAAACCCTAGTTTTCAAAGTTTGCAACTTTATTTATTTTTCCCTAGATCCATTTACCTCCCACACATTATAATTCATTCCCCACTAACCTCACATCCCCTCACTCCCCACTCTTAAGCTATATTTCCTAAAACCCTACCCCTATGCTGCGCTTTTCTAGGCAGCTAGAATACATCCATGTAATTGAATTCCCTACCCTATCCCCCTTGTCATTTAAAATCCCCATCACTTCCCTAAGCTTCCTAACTCCCTTACACCCTTCCCTAAATTTTCCCTCACCTATCCTAACTCCCTAACTCCATCATCTCACTCCCTTTTCCTTCCCCTTCTCCCCTAGGGTTACTAATTAAAACTGAACATTATGGACGAAGAGAGAAAAATTATGGAGGAAGAGAGAAACACCATAGAATAAGATAAGAAGGCCTACAATAAAGGAGGGACAATATTGAGGCTAGAGACATCAGACACTAGGGAATTGATGTCATCACCCCTATCAGTTAAATGTTTCCAGCATGTAGGTTGTTTTTAGTTTTGTGAGAAGGTCCAAAGAGTGCAGAGCCATCCTAGTTTGACCAGGATCTTCATCACCAACCTACAAAAAGACCAATTCACTATTGCAGGGGTGACATTCACCATTTCTACAGAGATCATTTCAGCAACAACATAGATACCTAATGTAGGTGAAAAATGGTTGAAAACTCAAGATTTGGATGCCCATCTGTATGAACCTTATCTCAAAGCACCATACAAAGACAATATCAAGAAAACATTTCCTTTTGGACAGTTAACTAATAGGTTTTATCCCATCATGAAGATAATCATGAAATATTTCACTTGTGAGGGAAGATTCTCCAAGTTGTACAACTATCACATCAGGTTACTCATGCATTTCACTAGGGTGAAATTTCTCAACATTCCCTATTATTTGTACAAGAGCATTGACAAGATGGCCTACATAGTTCAGAACAGAGAGTATGAGCTTCAAATGAACAACCTCTTCCATTATCACTCATCAAAATCATTGTCCTTGATCACCTCAAATAGTTGAACATTGCATGGGAGACTTTCGTTGAGGCAGAGGTCTGCACAACACCACCAAATCAGTCTGCTAGACCTATTTCACCATAAGCATTAGTTTCTCACAAGAAAAATAGGTTATCTAGCAGGGCTATAGTTAAGAAAGGTAAAAAGGACAAAGACACTAGAAAATTTGGCCCAATTTCCAATGGCCACTTCGTCGCTATTCCAACACACAGTCGTCGCAAGAGCGATAGTTCGAGGCGAGACAAAACGTGGTTAGCCATTACGTCGCAATTCCAACGCTTTTCCAAAGTGTCACAATATCGACACTTTTTCCGATGTTTCCAAACAATCGTCGCTCTTCTGACGTTTATAACTGTCGCAATTTCGACGACATGCGTTCCGACGTTTTGAACGTCGCTCTTCCGATGTCTAACCATGCTTTTAAAGCGTCGCAAAACCAACGCTTTGAAGGTGTCGCTCTACCGACGCTTTGTAGGTGTCGCTCTACCGACGGATTGAATATGTCGCTCTTCCGACGCTTTGAATGTGTCGCTCTACCGACGCTTTGTAGGTGTAGCTCTACAGATGCTTTGAAGGTGTCGCTCTTCCGACTCTTTGATAAAAAAATAAAATAAAAAAAATTAAACAGCTGCTAATTTATTTCCTAATTTTGTTTTACAGTGTGCCAAGCTGATTCTAGTCCTTGTAGGTAATGCAATCTTCCAATTTTGAGATTTGTATACTGAAATTGCATTCTGTGCTAAGTTGCTTTAACATAAATTTCAGGGTCGATTACTTAGAGAGAGTTAAATATGAGTAATGTTTTTTTTTTTTTAATTCTCCAGTATTTGCAAGAAATGAAGCTAAAGTCATAACAAATTGACTTGATAGTTGTGATGTCAGAAAGTTAGGCGATTTCATACTGAAATTTCTAACGAAGAATACTGTTACTAAGGTTGATGACTGTTAGAGGCCCTTTGAGTACAATGAAACACTATCTGCAATTGGTATCATATGTATATCACATTTCGTTAGTGTTTAAAATGGAAATATAGAATATAACTGATGGCGGGGTAAACCCACAGTCCCGGTTTTCTCATTACTTCAATCTCAACCTATTCTTATGTCGGGGATTGGAAAATTAAACAAATAATTCTGAGAGCTTTAATATCTCAAATCTCAGAGATTTGAGATATTAATTTCAAGGTTTATTATGTGCATGTAATATCTCATGCAATACCATCAGATTCATTCTTATTTTGAGGGAGCTCTACTCTCAACCTACTCTGCTTCCTTTTAACTGAAAAATTAAATACACCTGTGTATATTAATATCTCAATATGAGATTGAGATATTAATTAAATATCCTCTTTTGGTTAAAACCCCGTATTTCATATAAACCCATCACCCTTGGCCGATACATAAATACACTTGTTATGTTAATGGTTGGCTGGGATTGGAACACGGTCCTTATTACAATAGTGCTTGACCACAACAAACATATAACAAGGCGGACCACACTAGCCTTTAGTGATACCATTTATTTTATAACCAAGGGCTTTATATAATGTTCGAGCTACACATATATTATTAAACTTGTGTCAATGCGACCAAAATGCCATACCGTGGTTAAAACCGTAAACCGTAGTTAGGACATCGACAATCAACATATATATATATGCATGGGGCTCAATGCCTACGACCCTTCCACATCCAACAGTGGATAATACGTCACACCGGCTTCGACGATCCAACGATCCAATTGGATATCGCGCGAGTTAATTGCACGGTCATTAACTCGCGATGAGAGTGGTTTTCCGAAACTACTTAAGGCCACGTGTCAGCCCATGGCATTGATCGCGTCTAAATGGGGAATACAGATTACCGTATAAAGGCGATGCGATATGCTGGAAACCCATCTTTATTGTGCGGCCCTCATAGTTCTGACTACTCTTGCTCAGGGTTCCACCTGACTTCAAAACTAAATCTTGCCCATAGAATATAATTCAATATCTACTCTCCCTCGATTCTCGCTCGGCAACCAGGAATAAAAATTACTTGCATCCTTCATGAACCCTCATTGATTCCCGTTGGTCTATTCACACGAGGTTAGAGCATATTCAGGATTCGATTGTAAACAAGTTGCGGGGTGTGGCTTCCATACAAAATCCAACATCAATTAGTACAGGACTTCGACCTGTACTATCTATGCACGCCCTCACAGAACTTACACACACAATTCATATATTAGTTTAACATAGGTTTATCATGCAGTTAAGCACCGAGACTCATAAACAAATCAACACCTCATCAGATACCGAGTACCATTCAAGCCCTCCAGTTACACAGGACATCATTCAACTCAACTACAAAGATTATTCACACAGAGATTCAAGGCATTCCACACAAAATTTAAATCAATCAATACACAAATACTCAAGGTATTCTCCCACAGAGTTAAACAATGAATGCACAGTTATACTGAGACACATTCCTCATTTATACAGTGACCAAAATTACAAGCTTTTAGCTGGCCAGATCTTCAATCGATTGGCCCTTCTCTTCTACCCTGTCTCCTCTATAGTTCTATGCAGCCTATGCAGTTCTCTATGCAGGTCTCCCAACTCTATCACAAAGGTTTATTTTTATATCAATTACAATGAATCGATTCGAATTTCTCGATGACTCACAAACTCTTCAAATTCCTACAGTTCCAAATTAGAATAACGCTCTGACAGACAGAGACGGACTGCCTCTTCCTATGCCCACTAATCTTTCGGGCAGTTACATTTTCCTCTAAAAATTAAATAAATTAGCTCAACTATGGATAATTTCATAGGGAAATAAAACATGAGAACCCCCTTTACATTTATTTATGTACAAAAGTTGTCTTGGGTCTAATGCCCTTGCATCAATAACATTGTCATCCATATTTTTTAAATTTCATACTTTATAATCTCCTGAAGCAAGAAACTGGACGCAAATGACATGTACAACATATCAACCATGCAATGCACAACCATGGTGGTATTTTTGATCAGCTGTAAACTTGATGACATCTTTTATTAGATTCCCTAGGTCATATTCACTGGCTAGTTGGAAGAGTGCTTTGTAATTTGTTTAATAATGGTTATGTTATATGGAATCTTTAATGCACTAGCTGATGAAAAGGTTTATAAATACTCCACCGTCATAGTTTTGGATATCATCATATGCTATTTCAGACTCCATATTCACTCTCTGTTGAGCCCTAACTGTCCAACATCAGCTACACTGTATTTCTTTGTCGCAATCTACAAAAACTAAATGCCTGATGTATGTGTATTCAACAAATTTCGTTCTTAAGCTTATGGATCATGTCCACAGTGTTTTTGGACTGGAATGGCTGCCAAACAATTTAAAAAAAAAATTAAACATGGGGTATCATCTGTATATCACATTTCGTTAGTGTTTAAAATGGATCTCGATAGAAAGTTGAATGTCTTCCAATTGTTGATTTCACTAGCAAATCCACATCCATTTATGTTCAATCAACTTGAGAATTTGCACATGAAATTCAGTAATGAAAAAGGCAAAAAATGGCAGGTCAGAGAAAGAGAGAGCTTTCCACAGAAGATGGAAAAAATAATCTATTAATTTACAAGAATGGACTCCAGCAAAATGAAAAACCAAACTCAGAAAACTACCAAGTATCTATTTGGTTTATACACAATTCTAATAACTAATGCAGGTGATTGAGATGCAAATTAGCACCTTTACAAAGAGCTACACGTGGCTAAATTTTCATACCACCCATTGGTCGTTCCCATATTAGCTACAATTACAGCCATGGTAGTGGTGATTTATAAAAATGGTTCCCTTTGAATGCTTCTAGCCATAGTATAAACTCAAAACATATCGTGTAGGATTGAAGCTAGAAAGTACCACTAAACATACAATGCACAAACATATATTGTTCATGTTAGATCGAAAAAATAACACATAACAAACATTTTATAGTTAGCAGAACATAAAACTTGAAAGTTCAAAACCAAATTTGAAAATACTGAAAGAAATATACATTTGTAGGCTCTCTGAATCACTTACAGAATGGAAAGAGAATAATAATAAAGCCAATAGGGTAGAGGAAAAATGTTGCCTTATCTAAGAAGGGTAACACTATAGCACATGCACATAAATATCTGAAGTATTAAAGATAAACATATAGAAACAACTTAAAAAATGGAACCTTAATTCAATTCAAATCTAATAACTTTTATCAAAAGAAACTTACCATCATAGCCTAGAAAGTTCAGGTAATGGTAGTAAGAGAAGGCTACCATAAAGATCAAATTTGACAGTAAAACAGGAACGAATCCTTGTGCAACCAACATCAATTTTAAGGCAGTTGCGGCACATCTCGCATCAGAAAAATCAACAAAACATAACACTAGAGGTTCTCCACCAGGCTGCAAAGCTCACAAGATCGCCAACATTTCATTAGACCTCGTTAAAATAATTTGAGTTTCTATCTATCAATAAATAAACAAAATATACTCTGCTTCAATAGAAAACAAGCATTTATAAAAACTTGACACATAAATTAAGATCCAAGCTATTATTTTAAGCTTAATTTATCAATGAATACTCAAAATTTAGACTGTGCTTACACGTCTAGGCTCCTTTTGTACCAGTCAAACTTCTTTGAAACCAATGAATGGATGGAAAATTTCTGTTGTTAGGTTAAGAAAAAACACTCTAAAGGACAAGAATACATGCATGACCAGATAAAAATAAAGACACTCTACACAACTGAAAGCCTACCTAAAAGCAATCAATCTTCATACCGAAGTAGCATATATTCAGTTTCACAATGACCTAATGTCATCATGTACTCAACAAGTCAATTTTTGCAGTGTCATACAACCTCAAGCCTCAAACGTATTTACAAGTGAGCATTTCAGGTCCGATTTAGAACAAACCTGTTAGAGATTTCACTGAAATCAAGTTACATTCTAATGCTCATTTAATATAGAGATTAAGATTCTGAATCTATGATGTTACTATTGTTGCCAGTATTTTTATTGTACTTGTGCCATACCCACCTCCACTAATAGTAACAACAATGTTGAATCCTGATCAGTCTCCATCCATGGGATTTTAATGGCCCTTAGATGTGAGATTCACATGCCAAATTGAATCATTTCATAGAACGACTCCACTGCATATTAATGCCTTTCATCTATGGCTGAGTATCAATTTTACCAATTTGGCCAGCACTTGAATATAATCCTAATTACATCAAATTTCAAAATTTGAGTCTAACCCTAAGTGCATAAAATTTTGCAAAACCCACTTACGCAACACAGTCTAGGAGGGGTTAACATGCCTATGAAGTATTTAAACATTGTTGAGGGCTAAGAATAGTTGGACTTTGCCAACTAACCAAACTCACTTTTGACCACTTCTAGTAACTTTAGCCTGTATATGCTCTCATAAAAAGAAAGCAGGTGGTCCAAGAAAAGGAAGGGGACTGGTTGCGTGTTTCATTCCCTTTTTTTTGTCAGCTGAAAGCTTTCCAAGAAGAATAAATCTACTTAAGCATGAAACTGATTTTGTTGCTGCCCCAACTACCAATGACATACATCACAATGTGTCATAGTTTACTGTAAGCCTCTATTGAGAGTGGGCAGCACTAAATCCAAGTAATTCCCCTCATCCCTTAAAAGACACCTCTAAATATAACTAGAAATTTCAAATAGTTAGTAAAGGAAAAGTACAAAGATATGACAGATCTGTGTTGAGCCAAAAACCTGTGCATTCACAGCAAAATTGGGATGGATAAAACTTAAAAAAAATTATGGAATTTGACAAAAAATCGTCTTATGCATACAAAATGAAAGAAGCATTGGCATACTACTATGTTTACAAATTTAAGGACATGCAGAGTGAGTCTCCGGGCAACACAGTTACATGTGGAGACCCTAGATCCTTGTACCCACAATATCTAGTGACTTATAAAATGATTTCCAAAACAATGCCTTTGCTATGCATGTAAGAACACCACCTGTATAATGAGGGAGATGTAATATTGTCTGAGAAGCAGATTTATACAAAGTGGTCCAATATTGTGTATTTATGGAAGATACAACTGATTTTGGCATGAAACATGTATCCAAAATTTCAATGTGCCTTATTTCAGAGCCCATTGATGATTTAATATGAAACCTAAACTTTCAAAAAAAACAAATTGAAATCACAGGATCTCCATCACGAATATCATAAATATTAACTGTCTTTTGGGCACTGGCAGTAGATACCATAAGAGGCCCACATGGCTTGTACCACCAATTTTGGGCACTGGCAATAGATACCATATTAATATTCTTCTTCTGTATCTTCTTGATCTTCATCCAACTGATCAACATCTATATCAAAATCTGATTCAGAAACGGTGTTGAAATGATCGACCATGTCATCATCATCATCAATTATGTCATTTTCAATAATATCCTCATCGACATCATCATCAATAATTGTTGCCTCATCTCCTATGCCTGGTTCATCTTCTAAGATATCTTCTTCGTCTATCAATGCATCTTCCTGCTCATCTACCACTGCATCATATTCTTCTAGATCAATATCATCTTCTTCCTCTACAGTATACTCTACTGGCCTTCCTCTTGGATCATATCGAATAGCAAATGACCATTCGTTCTCACCTAGAACCTCTGAGTAAAAGACTTTCTCGCATTGGCTTGGAAAAACATAGCGATCTTTTCCTGCTTCAAACTGCGATGTTTTAACCATTGGAAATCCATTTTCATGTTGAATAAGTGTTCTATCATCATCACGTACATTCATTCGTAGCCTATACCATTTGACGTCGAACAAAACTATTTTTAAGGAATTAAAGTCACACTCAACTATATCATCTAAGAACCCATAATATCTATTTTCAAATTCTCGAGGATGTCTGTCACTCCTAGAGGAAACATTAGTGACCTGGAATACTGCAGTTATCCCACTATCAGAAGTTTTCCTGTTATCATCCAACTGTTTAACGTGAAATTTACGACCATTGCACCACATAGCCTTGTGGTGTTTCAACTGCAATATGCCAAACATGAAAAAGAGGCATTCTCAATTAATAATTAATCATATAATTTACACAGCATGAAAATTAACTGAAAAATCAAAATTCTTGTCACATTATAAATATAGTATAAAATAATTAATGAATAAAATAGGTGAATTAATTGCTTACCTTTCTATCTTTCAAACCATATGCTAAATCAATTTCACTGTCCGTAACGTTTCTATCTCCACTACGATACGCTTCTCTAATCAATTCACACAGTAGTTGCCATGATAACCTACTGTCGTTACGTGCTTTACATGTTTCATCCCAGTCACTCATCCACTTAAGATTGTTTGCAATGTATAAAAGTAGTGCCTCATAATCTTGAGCACCTGAATAAAAAAACAATAATTCACCAATATTAATAAATATTACTTATAACCATGGTAAATTATATTAATTAATAAACTATGAAAGAATAATACCTAAATGAATATAATGATCATATGCATGATGTAAAAAAATGAAACATTATATGTATTATACATAATAAATCTTTTACCTCTTACTTTCTTCATTCTACCTTTTCCCAATAGGTGCTCCACTTCAAATTTTTTGATGGATTTCACATCCCAAATGCAATCCACCACCTTCATGGCTGGCATAGCTAATTTAGGAAGATAATTACTAATATACACCATGGATTGATATACCACATATCCCTCCACCATAGAACCCTCAGGTCGTGCTCTTTGTCTAACCAAAGCCTTCAAGGATTTCAAGTGCCTCTCGACCATCCACATTGACCTTGTGTGTACTGGTCCACACATTTCAATCTCCTCAACTTGGTGTATCAAGTAGTGTTCTTGTGCATTGAAAAATATTGGAGGTAGATAATTTTGCATTTCACACATTAGCCGAGGAATTTCTCTCTTCCAATACTTTATTTCATCTTGATGGATTTCTTTCAATGACAACCATCTGCAAATCATTACACAAGGTTATTTCAATGAAACATAATATATATTTCATTACAAGTAAATTAATACATCATTTCATTAAGTACGAAAAGAAATTTTATCAATTAGATTTTGCATATAAATCAAAACTACTTACCTCATGTATTTACTAAGACCATATATAACTTGTTTGACATTGTTGTCGAAGTCATTTGGGAGAGATACATGTAGAACATACTATAACAATAAAAAATGAATCGTTATTGCTTTCCAAATTAAATAGAAAAAAGGAAAATTTTAAATATCTATTCAAGCAACAACATACAAAAACGTATACCAAAAAAATTACCTTAACAAGGGTATGCCAATCATGTGTTTTCACCCCACTAAAGTCACCTTTCTTTGTTAAGATATTATTTATGTTTGAAGCAAAACCTGTTTGAAATTTAATTCTTCTAATGACCTCTTTTACATCATTGCTTTGTTGTTCTGTTAATAACCATGGAATATTATTATAATTTCGACCTCCATTGTTATTTGATCTGTCGATCACACTTTTCATTGCATGATTCGATTTCTCAATGCCAGCACAAATTTTGTCAATTTTATCTCTATCATGTGCACCATCTATGGTTCACCATAACGTTTCTGTCACATTTTTCCCGACTTGCATTGTATCAAACAAATGAGCTATTTTTAGGTCCTCATAGTAGGGAAACCTCGCGAATTGAGAAGGATAACATTTCATTCCAGGTGGAAGTACAATATTAGTACCTTCACCGCGACGATGACCTTGATATCAAAGAATAAAATAAATCAGAACAATATTAATTATAAAATACAATAAAATAAATTCATTAGTTAAAACAAAAATTCCAAACATTACATAAACAAATAATATATATATACACAAATTACGCACCAGCTGCTTGACGATTATTAATTCTGTTATATTCCAACATCCACAACTGAGGTGTCATTCTTCGTGGTTTTAATCCAGTTTTTTCTTTATCATTTAAAATATGTTTTTCAGTAGTACGATACTTATGGTTCCTAGAGAGGAAGTGCCTAAACTCATCAAAAACCATATTTCTTAAGTCTGGCGAATGACGATACTTCATCTTAGGGCCACAAACTGGACATTCAAATCTACCCTTTGTTTGAAGACCTGCAATAGATGGATCAATAAAAATTAATATACTATGAGATCATTTTTAAAACATGCAATATGGTATATCTAATTTAGATAATTATGTATTATATTAAAGTGCAATGAAATATTACATACCACAAACATGTGTTAGTCCTGGGGCATCATGAATTGTCCATACAAGCATTCCACGACATTGAAATCTCTTCTGCTTGATTGGTTTAGTGATGTCATTCATAATGATGCCATGCCATAACTGTATTAGCTCATCGATAAGAGGCTCAATATATACATTCATATATTTGACCTGGTACTTACCTAATTTTTCAAAATTACGGTACATAATAATTACTACCATGATATATGTATATATAAGTAAGTAAATAAATAAAATATATATTTATGCAAACAACGAGAGAAATGAAAATGTTACATTCAAAAAAATAATGTATCAAATACCTGGAATAATCATAGTCAACATTATGTGCTCCCTCTTTATTGACATCCAAGGAGGAATGTTATTTTTGATAACGAAAATAGGCCACACTGAGTAAGTAGATCTAAGCTCTCCGAATGGATTAACACCATCAGCTGCCAATGAAAGCCTGACATTACGAGGTTAATTTTTAAAATATATATATTTTTCCTCGATTTATCTAAATGCAGAATCATCTTCAGGCATTCGAAGAACACCATCTCCACTTCTATTATTTGAATGGTAATCCATAAACTGTGCTATGCTATTACACCTGAACATTCACTGCAAACGTGGAATTATGGGAATATGACGAAGAACCTTTTGAGGCACCTTTTTGGTTAGTTGATCTGTTCGATATCTACTGGTACCACATTTCAGACATTCTGTTTTCAATGCATGTTCTCCGTAATATATAATATGATCTTTAGGACATGCATCTATAGTGTTATATTCCATTCCAAAGTGTTTCATAATAGCACGTAGATCTCGATATGTTCGAGGTAAAGTATTTGGCGATGGTAACAAATATTCACCCAACAATCTACAACATAAACAAAAACTAGTTAATGTAAAGATTATTAATCACACACACACACACATATCATAGTTATTAAAACCGGAACCGGTGACCGGACCGGTGGAGATAATGAACCAGGTTTCGAACCGGAACCGGTCTAACCGGTAGCGGTCAGATTTCAATGAACCGGTTTAAAAAAAAAATACATTAAATAATTATTTTTTAATAAAAAAAAAACTATTTTTAAGATTTGAAACCATGATTCCAAGCCAATAGAGACAAAATATGAAAAGTTTGCTCATTTATATACCATGCAAAGTGAATATATCAAAATGGCACCAAGTGCAATACATATCATCAAAAAATACATAAGCAAACTTGTTGAAGTAATGTATCAGGTTTCTCTTATATTATTCACTGTGTTTTATTGCTGAGTTAATATTATAATATACAATCTGTCCCTGCTCAGATCTGTTGTCAATTCATTGTATCAACCTTCAAGACAATTCTGGGTTCAGTATATATATATATATATATATATATATATATCAAACCAACATTTTGAAGATCTTGTATTCTTCATTATCTATGTTTGCTTGCCAATAAATTTCTAGAAAAACATCTACAACACTTAGAGGTATTGAATTGGTTTATGAAACCCACTATTAGTGCTATTTGTAACAAGTTGAGAGAGCATTACAACTTCAGCAGTCTTCTCACAATGTGTTTGACGAAATTTATCACTGAAAAGATTCATTAAAACCCAGAAAACTCAGTGGCCAGTTTAGTGCATTTCCAAGCGGGAATTTTCTAGTGGTCAATTTATTATTGCCAGTCACATTTTCATTAGGTTGTATGTTGTTGTCCCTTGAGTGGCGTCAGACCATTTGCATCAGTCTTGATGACATGATCAAATTGCTTGTATGCTGTGTGAAAGGTTTTGTATTTATGCTGCTGCTATGTGTGAGCAGAGAGAGAGGGTCTGATAGTTCCTAGATGAGTGTGAAATAAGGTTGCTGCTGATTGTTTTGAGAACATAAATTGTCATCAAGTACACTTGATGAGTTGCATGCTGCCAGGGATTTTATGCTAGCTAGCCTTGCATTTATCAGTCATCATGTGTATTGTTGCTGCTATAAGGTGTTGAGTATGAGTTATTAGACAAGTTTGTTGCTAGTATAATAGAGGAATTTGCAGCTCATGGAGGAGCACCTAACCGACCGGTAAGTACGGAACCGACTGGTTTATGCATAAACCGTCCGATTCCGTACTTAACCAGCTGGTTAGGTCCAGTTAACTGGCCAAAATAGGTGAGAAGAGGCTATTGACCGGGTTGCAAGGCCGGTTCCAACTGGAAGCCCTCCTGATCAGCCGGTTTGACCGGTTATCGGTTCAAACTGTCCGGTTTTGATAACTATGATATATATATATATATAAGTTATTATTTTACACATTTATTACAACTAAAAAAAGGGAAAATAATCAAAATTTACATATATGTGATCATATATACATATTGCATACCTTAGGAGTTGTGTCATACATCTGTTTGAAAAATTATTCATAACCTTTAAGTTCACCAACAACAATGTAGCAGACAGAAGAGTTGCATTTGAGTGTTCAAAAAGTCGTTCACTTGCCCTTTCAATTAGAGGTACATCATGAATACCGTCACTGCTATCTCCACCACCATCATCTGACTCACCATACAAGTCTTGGATCATTTGATTTGTCCCATCATTAATGTGAACTATCTCATTACTGTCATCATGATCTACCTCCATGGGACCATTAAAATTACCTTCATCATTCACTTCATGTTCTTCACCTTGTACAACATCATTTCCAATACTAATATTTGCTGCAATATTCTCTTGTACTGGTGCAACATCATCTAATCTACTACCATTTAGCTGTGGAAGCTGGTTGATCATCTGCAAAAATTTTGGGGGCAACTGTGCCTTTATGAAAATTACAAACATTAACAATTAAACATTAGTGCGCATATAAAAAATATTAAAATAATATAAAATTTTACGATATAATCAAAATGAAGATAGATAATTAATTACCACGGGACGATAGTCATTCGATCCACCATCAATGTGCCCATATTTCCTACAATGCATTGTTGCTGTTGCTATTAAAACTCTAACATTATTTCTCATACAACATTTTTTGCAAGGGCAATTAAATCTACCATCACCCCTTTCACCCTTTTGAATTTTTTTTCCACCTCTAATGTTTTCTTCCATTGATGCAAATTATCCTATAAAGAAAATAATAAATCTTTCTCAATGGTGTAGAAAACCCAAGACTTGTTGAACTCAATGGGAGCTCAATATATAAGCAAAAAGAAATTAAAAGTGGGGCTTTTACAAATTGTGAGCTTTTTACAAAATTGTGGGCTTTTTACAAAATTGTGGGCTTTTTACAAATTGTGGGATTTTTTTATTCTTAATGAATTTTCTGTAGAATACTAAACATATTTGTCCAAAATTTGAGATGCAAAATGTAGTCTCTACTAAGTTTGGAAAATTGGAGGTTTATAAAAGATAAACTGCGAATAGAATTGTACCACTATGATAAGAAGCTGTCAGAAGCATTCCTTCTACTTCACAAACGTGAAACTACCTTAAGAATGATTATGGTTGATATAAATATTAGAGCATGGGAGTTAAATGTAGTATTTATGCTAAAATACTGAATAACAACTTGAGAGTGCTCTTCAGATACTGTACGAATGCACCAAATTAAAGTTGTACCATTACTAAAGATAAATGGCCAAAAATGGTCAATTTTGATATCGTGAAGTTTGTCTTTCTCGGTAGAAAATTGGGGATAGGATGGAAAATATGAGAGAACTAAGTTCCAAGGACTAAAAAAACAAGGCCAACATAGTTCTGCCTTGAATCAGAGACAAAACAAAGCTGCCCAAAAAAGTGTTTGAGAGCACCCATTGAAGCTCCTATATATAGCAGAGTCAACATTTTCCTATTGAACAAGTTTGTATAGTCAAAGCCACAGCAAGATCAAATAGCCACGATCCTAAATGAGAACCAGAGCCAACGCTAAGACAAATCCACGTTTAGTAGAACAAGACAGCCATAGCAAAGGATCTGACCACAGAACCAGATCATGAGAGATAGCAAGATTCTTGCTTCCACTGTGGAAATGTAGAAATTGTACAAGGGCTTTGCTTCCAGCGGATTTCATTGTGACATTAATTTCTATGGTGTTGTAAGTGCTCATTAGTAGAATCTTAAAGCCATTTTGGAATTCTTTTAACCTGGAGAGGGTTTTCTCTGGTTATAAATCCTCATGTTCAAATTCCATTGTGGATTGGTTGTGTTTGATATTATGTTTTTACTGTCTTCAGTTGAATTTTCGCACAAAAAATTATCAGTCTAAAGCAGAGCAATTTTGCAATGTTTATTTTGCTTCCTATTGTGAAGTGTTTCACTTAGAACTCTACTCGTTGTAACGGAGGTCTTGGGCATAGAACAGGGGACTTGGGTTTTTTGGAATCAAAATTTAGGTTAAGATGCTCATCTGAAGAATGGCACAGTGAGCCTTAGCATGGAGTTGGGAGTACCAATTTGAAGTGCAGGTAGGGCATTGTACAATAGACCAATTAGATTTCTGGACCCTAATACAAAAGTTTCTTCTTCTTTAAAAACGTGTTTCTCGTTTTCTGTAACCAATGTGGGTCCTGTTCTTGTTTCAATTGGGGATGGATTAGCATTTGTTATTGCTCCAGATGATCACACTCTGGGTAGCCCTGGAGGCTATTTGGGGGTGATGAGTCTAATAGGTGTCAATGAAATGTTGCCCTCGCTGGGGAATACTATTGCAGTGAAATTTGATACTATTTTGGATGTTAAATTCCACGATCCTAATGGAAACCAGTACCTTCAACTCCAGTACCTGTTCACAAAAGAGGGTGCCATAGTCATTCATGCGTGCAGAGAGGGTGAATTGCAGGCATTGCATCAGGAGGTGTTGTTGTTGTTGCATTGGCCACTAGATTGTTTGTCTGGTTCTTTTACAAGCGCAGAGTATTGAAAAGGACAGACAAATTTAGTTCAGATATTGTGAAATTGCCTCGGAAATTCACCTACAAAGAGCTCAGCAATGCTAAGAAAGACTTTTTTTGAATGTGATTGATAATCGATAATTGCAAGCAAGGGTAATCCCCTTGTGAAACCCAAATTTCTGAGCATTTTCTAAAACCTGATGACAGAGTCATTGTAATGAACAAGCGCCTAGGTCCATATTACGTCCAAATATACCAAGCACCAAGATCTATAAAAAAAATCCACAGTATCTGTGAACTAAGAAGAAGAGGCAGAAAATGTATTCTGCTTACCTGTTCGAATAGTGGTTGGGGTTTACCACGGCAAAAATTTGACAGAGCCCATGTAGCATTTCGTATCATTGAAATTTTGGCAGTATCATTCAACTGGGCAAGCACCTGCCTCAGAGCTCCATGAATGAGGGCAAGATCCCTAAATGATGCAGAGTCTCCAGCAATATTTCCCAAAGCCCAAACAGCCTTACACGAACACCAGTTGAACTCAAATTTGGGCAGTAGTTTTTTAAATCAAATTCCAAAATTACAGACGTATAAAGATAGCTGGGAAGAATAATTTTATGCCTCTAAAATGAACGTGCTACCTGTTCTCGAACATTATCATTCCCAGAGGTAAGAAGTTCCACAAATATAGGTAGTGCCCCGTAATCAATCACAACCTTTGTATTCTCAGAGGCTCCAAGAAAACCCAAATAGGGTCAACCCTACTATAGGAGGAAGGGCCTGCAGTAAGAACTTACCATTTTGCAAGAGCTGAGGGTGAATGTTGTTTTGACAGAGCTGAGGGTGAATGTTGTTTTGCAAGAGCTGAGGGCGAATGCGCGCATGATATCAGACGTTAATGTAGTTTTAAAAAAAATCATTTTTATGTAGCGCGCATTTAATTTTTGCATTTCAAATATTTTTTATTTACATTTGATTTTTGCATTTCTAATACAAGTGACAAACAAATTTCTAAAAGAGGTTGAAATTTTTACTATAATAGCCATGAAAGACTAATTAAAATGGCTTAAAATGTAAGTGGAACTTCAAAATAAATGTAATTGAAGGTTCTCCCCACTAAATTTTTGCAAAAGTGCTTACATTATTTAAGTTATCTAGGATATTTTTTTGTATTACACAATCTAAATTAAATAATGAAATAGTTGGGTAGTCTTATTGTTTCAAATTAGGACACAATTTTCAAATGGTGATGAAGTTTCATGTGATGATTAACCGACAATATTCTCCTTTCCTATCCTTGAAAAACTATACAAGGTTCCCTGTTGCCACATGAAACCCTAACTCATGTAGCAGCATAGGACCAGTCCTCCATTTTGCTCGTCATAAGGCATTTTGCACATATTTGACGACTAGAATTTGTGGATTCCCGTTTTCCGTGAGGTGCTAGGAAGGATAGAAGACTTAATTTTGACGTTTGAAATTTTTTCAAAAACGTTCTTACGCCCTTTAATTTCCACTTACCAATAATTTTGCAACACTAGTCCTCTTTGCAATTGCAAGGCTGTACTCAAAAAGTAAGGAAAGTTACTTTTTTTGCTCACTCAAAATTAAAAATTTAATAAAGGAATTAACACTTATCATTATTGATATTTTAAAATTAGAATCAATTTAGTTTTCCCCTTCCTATTACAGAAAGTTCACAAATCCTTTCTTTTACATAAAACACCAAAGAAAGAATAAAGCCCGTTGCCCTGCAAACTTCCAAGGTTGTGATTAGTGAAGCAGTGAAAAAGTACGGCTATAGCACTAAAAAATTAGAATGCCAATCTACCCCAACATGAAGTAGTGTTAATATAGTTGGTGGCTTGGCTTGATGGTCATACAGTGAATTACACAAGCACAAAATAAAAGCTTTAGGCGTCTAGTTCCTTACACTCGCACTCTCAAGGCTATCAGACTTAGGCCGAGCTCAATATTGGCTCCAAGGAAACTAGATTGGCTCATTAACCTGCCATATTTTAATTTCATAAGGTATGTTCGAAGTTTGAACTGCTAGGGTAATTTATTATTGTGAAATCATAGTTATAAATTATCTCTTATTCTGTGAGCAATGTAATCTATTAATTGTAAGCAGATTCATTAAAAAAATTCAAATTGATTTTAGCATGAACAATGACAATTTATATATTAATTGGGTTTTAAGAGTATTTGTATTATGTAGGAGCACTGGAAAGAAAAATCAAGACTTCATTTTCTGTTTTCCTTATTTTATTGGGCTGAACTGGAGAAAATTGAATATGAATAGTGAGTTAATTGTAAGATCAATGGGCCAAGGCCATACATCAACATTGACCACAATGGGGAAGTATAGGTGACTACTTATTGTACTTCTTCTTTATAAAGAACAATTGGTAGATAATTGTATTATTTGAAATCTATAACAAATCCAGGCAACAAAATTACAACAAATAGAAAATTATGCAAAAAATTCACCAGGGCACTAATGCGTGGATACCCTATCATTTCTTAGATCCTCATAACTTACCAACACCTACTATATTGGTATACACATAATATGGCATTTACCTGAAGTATTTCATATGTATCTAGAAGTAAATAAGTTGTATGACAATTGTTATGGCAGATATAAGATGTGCATTATAGTTTATATTTCAATTTTTCTTGAGTAGCATGCATGTGCGGTTCATATAGTGACTACAATTACCAAATATATTTTAGTGAATATGTGAAGATGATCTCTCATTAGGTCCTAATTACTTAAAGCATCATTAATTAGCTTTCCAAATGAATAAAATATGTTAACAAATTAGTAAAAACTAGGAAAACAAATCATGCTTTAAAAAAATATGGCACAATGAGTCGCACTTTGAGATTTATTTAATTACTCATCAAGTGTCGCTACAAAATATATATGATCACCATTACCATAGAAATGGGACATGTGACCATAATTTTGGTTTCTCCAATGACATTCCACATCATGAGCATTGTTTAGGGTTGATTGTGTTGATTTTTTTAAAACAAATCATTTATACATTTTATGGAAATTATAGACAATTTATAATCACATTACAAGATCATGATGTATGGATATTCCTTATCATTTCTTAGATACTCACAACTTACCAACACTTAATATATTGATATACACATCATATGGAATTTACCCATAGAATGCCACATGTATCCTAAAACAAATTAGTTGTATGGCAATTTTTATGGTGCATATATGATGTGTATTACAGTTTATCTTATAATTTTGTTGAATTAGCATACAACAATTTACATAGTGATATGAGAACCACTCTCTAGAGTATACATCGATTTTGTACACATGGCTTTTCAGTTACTTTTTAAGATATATCATTGGTGATGATCACATGATTATATAATGAACCATTAAGTTGAACTATGAAATTATTCCTCACAACACACACACACACACATATTGATGAATTAATAATTTTTCTCATATAATTTTTTTAATCTATTTTGAAAAAAATAAAAAAAATTATATATAATTATTTCTAAGAAGAACAAGAGAGAATTCCTTACCATATCTTCGTAAAACATATAATAGCAAGAAAATTAATCTATTGAAATTTCATTTCCAAACATATTCATGGATTAAAATGAATATTAAAAGGAGATATTCATGGATTTACCCATAACATCACCTCATAATTAAGAATGTAAATGTACAATATTGATGATACATAGGTTAGGAGAAAATTAATCTATTGAAATTTCATTTCCAAACATATTCATGGAGTAAAATGAGGATTAAAAAGAGATATTTATGAATTTACTTATAACATCACCTCATAAAAGTGTAAATGTACAATATTGATAAAAATTATTTATATATGATAAATAATAAACCTTTATCTCACATGTATCATATAATCTTATAAACAAACACATTATATAATATGCAATAAAAGTGAAATTACACAATCCACATGGAAATAAGACTTAGTTCAAGCAAAAGAAAATAAAAAATAAACCATAAGTGACACAGATTTTGCAAAGGCATATAAGTGTCGTTATACCGACGGTGGCCAAAGCGTCGCTATTGCGACGGATGCCTCCAAACGTCGCAATTGCGACACTTAGACATTGTGTCACAATTGCGACGTTTGGAGGCAGTCGTCGCAATAGCGACGCTTTGGGGCATAGTGTCGCAATTGCGACGTCTTCCTCCAAACGTCGCAATTGCGACACTTTTTCTAAGTGTCGGTAGTGTGACACTTTTCTCTAAACGTCGGTATAGCTACGGTTTTGGGCGGGATTGAAAACAAATTGGGGAAATTTCCGACATTTGGTCAAAAGTGTCGGAACCAAGTGTCGAAATTTCCCCCAAATGTACTAGTGAGAGGTCAAAACATATCAAAGAGGACATAGGCAAGTGTTTGCTCCAAAAATTGTGGAAGGGGCCTTGCCTTCTACATTAGAAAAACAAGGATATCATAAGCAGCACGAGGCAATTTTCCAAGAGAAAGAAACCATTCACCATGAGGAAGAACAAGAGTTTGACTTGGTGGACTTGGAGGTCCAACATTAACATGAAACCTTAAAATTGGTCATCAAAGAGAAAGATGCCAAAATTAAAAAGCTGCAAGATAATTTGGCAAGGGCACAAATTTTCATCTCCTTCTTTGAGCAAGAAAACAAATAGTTGATTGAAAAAAAAGTACTCTTGGAAATGGAATTGTTGAAGGTTAAGAGGCAAGATTTAAAAGGCAAAGCAGTGCTAGAACATGATGAGTCTGATGAGGATGAGGCCCAGATCACCATAAAGAGACAAAAAACAAGGGGACTTAATAGCATTGCAGTAGGAAAAACAACATGAGGCAGAAGAACTCACCTTTGAGGAGAGGATTGCCATGGAAATTAATGAGAAAAGAGAAGTTTGGCTTAACAAAGTAAACATACACCTAGATAAGCTTCTTCGCAAGGCCAACAAGGACAATAAAATGTTGAGGCACATGGCTGATCACTATCATACCAAAAACAAGATTTGCAATGTCAAGGTAAAACAGTTGCAGGATAAGCTCGAGGAAACCCTAATCAACCAAAAGGAGAAGGGTAAACCTGACTTGCTTGATGATTCCTCCTTGGTAGATTGACATACTTCATTAGGACTTCATCCATAAATTTTGAGATTTTTTGGGCAAGTTTTTGATTTTTTGGGCATTTTGGTCAAAATTTTCAAGTTTTTTGCACAGTCAGCTTGCAAAAAGCGCAACGTGGGCTACTCTGTGATTTTTTTGAAGGCCTCTAAATGATGAAAAATCTACATGGTTGGATAGAGAATGGTATCTACATTAAATTTTGACTATTGGCACTCCAAAATCTGAGCTTTTGACAAGTGGAAAAGCCTAAAAACCTCCTAAAAAACACCTTTCCGCCACCTTTTTCAACCTCACACTGTGATTTTTTACCAGTCTTGGGAGATTTTATTTTTGAGGATCTTTGCTCCATCAGTTTTAGTGCTTGAGAAAATTTATGACAACTAGACATGAAGAGCTTTCCAATGTGCTATATTGGGCTCAATTTGGACTTCATGAAGGCAGTCAAAAGTCAATTTGAAGGCCCACGCTACGCTTTTCACATGGCACATTACCCTTTTTGCAAGGACGGTGCGCTTTTTCAAGTATGTTTTTTTCTTCAGAAATTTCACTTTTTCTTAGTTGATTGATGGATTCCAAGGAGTTTTACTGATACAAATGTAATAATTAAATGTAATTATGTCTTTTTTAGTTACTATAGGTAGATACATCAAATAAAAATGTAATTTTGGGTCAAGTGAATTAAATTCATCAAAGATAGGGATGAGTTTGTTGACCTCCCTAGTAATTAGGATTCTAGTTGAGAACTTTGGGGAACAACTCCACAAGTCATGGATTCGACCCCTGAGAGTGGGGAGAAGCTTTTTTTGGTCAATATCTTCCATTTCCTTTGTCATTGCAAGGGTTGGATGATGTGTAATTGATGTTTGAACACTAGTGTAATGAGTCATTTTTGGCAGGAACTGATAGACATAGTTGCAGCTATTTTGGTGGGATTACTGTGATATGTGTTTTAGTAGTGTTTCCTCTTATGTTTTCATATGTTTTAATGTATTATTATTTCCATATTCATGCCATCTCTCAATGTGATTGATTCATAAGTTAGATATAAAAATTCGTTATTTGATGCTCTATTTTGGAGGAGTTATCATAGTTGTGTTTCACTTTCTTCTGATAGAAAAGAATTCATGATTTCCATGCTCTTTTTGAAAACCCTAACAGGGTAATCACAATCATAAAGATACCTGAAAGTGCTAAAGTGTGTGCCTACCTTGCCCCATCACATCTCTGCAATTCTGATTTTTAGTGCCCTGACCTAGTTCTTCCTTGACCTAATTCACCATCCAACACCCAAAATCAATCAATCAAAACCATAGATCTTACTATACCTAGCGTAAAATCCTTGTTATCCAGTAAATTTGGATGTGATATTGTGGAGAGATCCCTCTACTGCCTAGTAGGGCTAGATACTAGGCCAAAGAAGTATGTGGTTACCTTTGCTGGTCTCATTCTCGGCCTTTGGAGATCCGGTGGAGTGATAACATGTTTTATGAAGCATCAACATCTTCGTCACATAAAAAATCTATTAATATTGATGAATATAACAGGAGAAAAATTGAGAAATGGAAGGATGAATATTTTCAAATGAATAGAGAGTCAAATTTTCCACTTAGTCCTAATCCTATGGACTATGAGAGCAACAATGACGAATGGAAAGATGAAGAATTTCCAAAAAATAGATACTCAAAATTTCCACTTAGTCCTAATCCTAAGGAATTTGAGAGCAATAGCGATAAATGAAAGGAGTAAAATTTTCACTGGATAGAATGTCACATTTGACACTTAGTCCTAATCCTAAGGACTATGAGAGAAATAATGACGAATGGTCGGATGAAAAATATTCAGTGGATAGAGAGTCACATTTTCCACTTAGTCCTAATCCTAAGGACTATGAGAGCAATAGTGAAGAATGGTAGGATGAAAAATTTTCAGTGGATAGAGAGTCACATTTTCCATTTAGTCCTAATCCTAAGGACTATGAAAGCAATAGTGATGAATGGAAAGATGAAAAATTTTCAGTGGATAGAGAGTCACATTTTCCACTTACTCCTGATCCTAAGGGTTATGAGAGCAATAATGATGAATGGAAGGAAGAAAAAATTTCAGTAAATAAAGCATCACATTTTCCACTTACTCCTAACCCTATGGAATTTGAGAGAACAATGATGAAGGGAAAGATGAATAATTTCCAATAAACCGAGTCTCAATTTCCACTTACTCCTAATCATATGGACGATGGGAGCATCATTGACGAAGTTCAAGATGAAGAATTTCCAATAAGCCGAGAGTCACAATTTCCACATATTCGTAATCCTACGGACTGTGAGGAAAACAGTGATGAAGGGAAAGATAAAAATGGTGAATAATATCCTCCAATTCAATATTTCAAAACCACAGATGATGGTATTGAAAATTTTCATGCCGCCGAAGATGGTAATGCATTTTTTTTCAAACAATGATGGTGGTGAATTTCCTAATTATATTGAAAATGATAATAGTAAGAACAATATTCTTCCTAATGATGATGGAAATGCTTGCTCAGAGAATGATGAAATGATGGAGATGTTTCCAACAAATATTTTTTCTAGGAGTAGGAGTAGACCATTTCGTATCAATCCAAGATGTTCTAGTTATACAAGGGGTAGAGTAGAATATCTCAAGAGAAGAAGTTCTATCAGTGAGATCATTTCAAGTGAATGTTGTAAAAAGGATTTCTTGAAACATATGGATTTCAAATTTGCTTTGGCGAAAAGGAATAACTATTTGTCAATGAATAAATGCATGCAACATTCATATTTAGTGGGGTGCATGTAATATGCATCAACAGGTTATGATTATCATATTGGGTCTTTATTGCTATGTAGAAAGGATTTCGAAATGATTCATTAAATTGACAATTTTCGTCTATCAAGAATCCAAGGTAGTCTGGAAAAGGATCCTACATATTATTCAGAAGTTCATCATAATCGAGAGTTTGGGCCACTAGAAAACACTGCAATGTCATGGCTGCAAGAATTATTTTCAAAACATGGAGAGTGTTTTCCAAATAGAGATACAATACATATTCCAGATAATTTATAGAGACGAGAAATCAACATCTTATACAAGGAATATGCAGAAGGTGTTGAAGGAAATGGTCATTTTATTTCATATCAATATTTAATGCAGATATGGAAGAGATACTTCAACAATGTTCATATTCCTAAGAAGACAAGGATGGGGGTTTGTAGTACATGTGCTTCTCCAAATTAAAAAAGGGATAAATGTCAAGGAGAAGAAATAGGTAAGAATTCGTAATATTATTCTTTTAAATTGTATAGTGATCAACTATGAAAATGTATTTATTAATAGGTTTATTTTGTGTTATGTGTAGATTCCAATGTTAAAGCCCTTCAAGAGCATCACAATCATCAAACAAGTGAAAGGAAAAAGTTGTAAAAGCATCAAAAGAAGTGTTATGATAATTCAAATAAATATTTGGGATTGATAATAGATGGTATGGACCAGAAGAAAACACTTCTACCACATTTTGTCCGCACACCCAAAAATTTGCAGGAGGAAAATTTTACCCAGTTTCACTTGGTCAGTTGTATGGTCTTCAATGGGAAAATGTCACCAAGAGTTTACTTCATAGCTCCAAATATTCATAATGATGGAAATATGACAATAAACATAATTCATGATGAGATTTCTCCTTGGGGTGGTAATCTTCCTGAAATTTTGTATCTACAATTAGACAACACTTGTCGTGAAAACAAAAATCAGATTTTTTTGGATATCTAAACATGCTTGTTGAATTGAGATTTTTTCATAAGGTAAAGGTTGGTTTCCTTTTGGTTGGGCACACTCACAACCATATTGATCAGATTTTCAGTCGTTTTTTAGTAACATTGAGGAGGAAGAATGTTGGGATATTTCCATCATTAATTGAATGTATTAAGAAATCATATATGCTATAGCATATTTTTCATGTGTTAGAAGAAAATGTTGACATGCGAAGTTTTATTCTCAGATCGCATGGTGAGGATAAATGCATTGAACAACTTAATGACATTAGCTTCCAACATCAATTTCGTATCAAACAAATTGATGGGAAAACACTTATATGGGGAAAGAAGTATTCAAATATTGCAGAATGGGCGTCTTCATCATGTTTGGAATTTTTGAAGTTCATTTGAGATCATCTAATATTTGCATCAAATATATTGTTAATACAATCATTTGGTGAAGTTCATAATGCACGAAGGAAAAAAAGAGATATAGATTATTTTGAATGCCTAGAAGATATTAAAAAAACCAATATATATACACATGAGTAATTTGATGTTGCCGATTCAGTTTGGTGGGAGTCCTTTTTCAATGATCAGAGTGATATCTTTTCAAGACCAGCAAATGAGGATATGCTTTTGAAGCCTCCATTTTTTTGGCCACAAAATGTGTCAAATGAACAGGAGGAAACACACATTCTTAAACAACAACAATCACAAGGTATTATTAATTCTACACAGGTGGAGGAAAGATAAATGTATATTGGTTCTAGAAGATCTCGTGCACAACGTGAAGCCATGGAATACCTTTACAGGGGTTCAGTACAGGATATGAAGGAGGGTTGCATGATCATAGTCTTAACACATGAAGATCCACATGGCTATCCATTCTGGGTTGCCAAGGTTATAAAGGTGATTACAGAAAATGAAGATGTTACAGGTGTTGAAGTACATTGGTATGCCACAAAAACACACTCATTCAATGATGTGTACAATACAGAGATGGTAGTTGATAAAAAAATGGTGGAAAGAGAAAAAGAAAGGGTACAAATATAAATAGTTGCCGCACAGACCTCTTAAAATTGGAGGAAGTTGACATACTTTTTTATGACTTCAATTTAACAAAGGGATGAACTCTTCGCACCAGGACGACATAAATTCTTAAGAGGTTGCTACCACAATAAAAAATGTTGAAATGGAAGTCTGTTGAACCCAGTCGTAGATCTAGAAGACTTTTGAAACCTCAAATGGTGGGAATGCATGTTGACTCAGATGGGGCACTAGTTGATGAAAGAGAATAATATGGAACATCTTCATCTGCATCCGGTCATTCATCAGAATATGTGAATTCTAATGGTGTGCAAGAAAATATAAGTGATTTTGAATAATTGTGTAAGACAATTGATATAAATGATGTTTGGATTGAACAACGAAAATGATATATTAACTTCCCTATGATATTACATGAAGTTATGAGTCATTTTTATGTTTTTTGGATTATATGTTTTAATTATGATGAATTCATTTGTCTAAAATATTCATAATGCTACAATAACTTGGAGAAATAATTTATGTTTCATTGGGTTATTTTAGTCATATAATTTTTTGATAATATCATGGTTGAAATATGTTGAAAAGTTAATATTTTTTAATTCTATGGGTGAAAAATTGTTAAAAGATATTTATCTTTAACATTATAGTTGAAAACAATTAGAATTTTAGGGATTGTTAGTTTCATGATATTATATGTTAAATGACATGTATAAAAATTATTAGAATGTTAATGTGTTTAAAATCTCATTATTTTATATTTAACTTCATTACTAAAAATATGTTGAAATTGTACCCTGAAAATAAAAATGGTATTCTAGCACCAACAATTGTGTGTTTTTTCCATTTATTTGGCACATGAAAATTGGTTTTACTGCCATTTTTAAAAAATGTTGCAAATTAACCCTAAAATAAACAAAACCTCGTTCTGGAATACAACCTTTTAATTTTTGGGTTGTTTTCATGTTTTTTGGGTTTTTTTAGGCTGGAGTGCCCATTTTCAATTTATAGTTCCCATTTAAAAGTTTATGTTGTTTAAAGGTTACATATACCTAGGAAGGGGCTGGGAAAGTGACATATCTAAGTGACAGTGCAAGTAAGAGTGAAAATATGACTAAGGGAAAGATAGATCTGTGAAAATAAAGTGTAGAAGATCAATATGCAAAAGGAAAAACAACATGCATAGGGAGTCTATGAAACGACGACCACTAATGGGTAAAAACAAGACGCTAATGCGACACTTGTAAAAAGCAAACGATGGACCGAAACAACACTTATAAAAGGTAATATAAGTTTAAATTCCAGAAACTATGAAAAGAAACAATCAAAACAACACTCACAGAAGAAAAATGACAAAAAGGGACAAAAAGAGCGACAAAAGACAAAAACAAAACTCTCTCGGAAAAGCGCTAGAAACTCCACCGAAGGCTCCTTGATCTCCTTGGTAAAGATAGCGCTCCAAGATAGAATGTGAAAATGATCTCTAGGGGCATCTATTATATAGATCTAGGCGGGCTAGGGTTTAGGACACACATGCCTAAAATCAAGGAAAAAGTGACAATTGGCAGAAAGTAAAAATTAACAACTTCTGCCACTCTTCGGGAAACTAATTATGCAGTCCATATTTATTAATTTTTTCACTTTTCACATTTTTATTTTTCTAGAAGCTTTCCATTCACACTTCCAAGAAGGATTATGCAATTCCCAACCACAGGGGACTAGGAAACTCCTTGGATCAGTGAATTGCACAATTTCTGAAGGTAGGGGAAGATTTTGTGAAACTTTTGAGCTCAAGTCTAGCCTGATTCTTTAGATTTCACAATTCATAACTTCATGGATGGCCTGCCTTGCAAGATTGTGCAATTATTGAAGGGAAGACCGACAATGCTGCAAAGTCAAGATAAGAGATGGATTGTGTTTTAAAAGGTTTAGATCGATATCAAAACAAGACGTCACAAGAACTGCATGAAATGATAAATATCAAAATAGCATGAGTACTTGAAAATAATGAATAATGAGCTCCTGTGGGCAGAAGGGAGGATCCAAAATCAAATCATGGGAAAAAAATTTGGAGGGTGGTTGTAGCATCTACAACACTTGGCGATACACAGGTAGAACTCTAGCTCTCTGTATGGTTCTTAACTCTTGTAAAATAGGCGTAACTCCTAAGGAAGTATTGTTCGTTTCATTTATCACCATAGCTTCTTTACTTAGATCAATTTAAAGATATAATCCATACCATTATCTTCTTCGACAACACACTAATAAAGACAAGAAAAAATCGGTTGTTTCGATTGGGGATGGGGAGTATATAGATACACAAGTGAAAATGATTATCAGAGTCTTGGTTTTCATCTCTGGTGTTGCTCTGCTGCGAGCAGGCCTAGACGGTACTCCGTTGGAGTCACTTCAGGGAAAAAAACATTGCTTTGCTTCCAGTGATCCTAGACAATACCCTGACAAAGTTTCTTGCTTCACCTCCCTGCCCAGGAAGCCTTTCTCTTATTTTTCCCATTATTTATTTATTTTTGTTTGGAATTATATTCATAGAACTGTGCATAGGAACTTATTCATTTCATAGGGAGGAAGAGGGATCCTGACTTATTGAGATAAGAAGAGGTTTCCCCTTCAAAGAAGGATATTTATACACCTCTGAAATATAGTTCAATTGTTCAAGTTTCCTCCCCTCCTTACTTTACTCAACTTAGTTGACAAGGAAAACAATCAATCATTAAAATTGATAAGAGACATAAGTTGTACTAGTTATAGATTCAAGCATCGTGTTTCCACTACAGTTCTCTTCGAGAAAGAACACATTTTTCATCAGGGTATCATCGACTAAAAGGTGCAATATCGTGGCAAAGAGAGGGAATAAACATATAAACAAGTATTGAAAGTAGCAAAATTTCCTCTTAAACTTCAACGTTCTTGCTTTGAAACTAAACACAGTCTCATGCAAAATTTATTTACAATGGAAAAAAAAGAAAAGGGCAAGGATGAAAGAAAATGAAACAAAACAAAATAAAGAAACAAAAAACTACCCCTACTCCTGAACTAACTGAGAAAGGGCCAGGCTCATGTAAAATGAAACTTCCAATGCAACCACTGAAGTGTTTCCTAACATGAGTGGGTGCGGGTATCAACAAAAAGAGAGATATTAAGTAATAACACCATACAAGAAATATAAATCGTGACATGATGCAACATTCGAAGACTGAAAATGTAGGAAGAAAAATACATCAAGAAAGAATATGCGAAACATTATGCAGATGCATGATGGTATTTGTACACATTACAACAACATAACATGCGAATACATTCTTTCAAAATTCAAAACTTGGCGAACATAAATAAAGTATAAAACTTACGTTTTGAAAAGGAGCTTTCCAAGCATGAATCTGTTAAGAAAAATACTGAGGGGGGGGGGGGTGAATCAGTATTTAGAGCTGATTGAAAACTTTTTATCAGAGATCTTAATATGCATTTAATTCTTTACTTAGATGATTGCATCATTCATTCATCAGAAGTTTAATAAGCAGTAAGAATTTTCAGTAATAACAGAATGAGCCATCACACATAAGAAACACACATGAACACCAATATTTAAGGTGGAAACCCAATTTGGGAGAAAACCACCACAGCTGTCGTCTCTGTCTTCAATATTTATTATAAAGAAAAATTCTTACAATTTGTGCTAGCGCAGACTTATACCAGCACGCTGGCACCCACCTGCAGAAGGCTACAACCTTCTCTCGTTCTCCAGTCACTACTGGAAGGGAGCTCCAACCCCCTGATTTTAACACCAGCTTGTACTGGCAGAAAGCTTCCACTTTTATGTTGAAGACTTCAACCCTCAGATCCACCAAATTTCTTCAATTTCTTCATCAGAATTGCGTCAGGTCTTCATTATTTCTTTGCAGATCTTCCTAGAGATTCATCATTTCTAGATCTAGAGATCTTGAACCTTCATCAACTCCATAGGTGCATCATAGATTCAGATTTATCAGAAACAGAGTTCAATCATGCAGATATCTCTTAAAGAGATTTATTCATTAACAACCCCTCCACATGCACACGTTGTACTATGATCCTCTTCTCCTTATATAGTTTTTGCCTTTATTAATACCATGAGTCAAAACCACTCAACAGCTGATGGTATTCCTGGACGAGATCAAATAGATAATCCAACGGGGTCTACCCAAGCCCCAAACAACTTCTCATTGTTCTATTTTCTTGGTCTGGCAATTAATTAATCTAAGGCTTTTTAATATCTCAATCTGAGATTGAGATATTAATCCAATTCCTCCTTTAGTTATGAACTCCCCAAGGCATATATATATATATATATATATATATATATATATATATATATATATATATATATATATATATATATATATATATATATATCGACCCCTAGTTTATGTGTTCGTGGGATCAACGCATATATTAACCCATGTACCTTTCATATTTCGCCAACTTCACATAATCAACATCCTTTATTACCCTGAAAACCTTAGTTTAATTAATATAATTTAAACTGGGCCTGCATATATAACTAATGACCCAATCACATACTCGCACCGTACCATGGTTATCCATCGTGCACCTTCCTCATACGGCCACCGTCCGATGTCTCCCCTCTAGATCGACGGCACACAACAATATTGCGCGGCTTCCTTGATCGGACATTAACGCGTGATGGCGCTCAATGATGGCGGTTTTGTAAATTCGTTCAGGGACGTGTGTCACTCGTTTTATGGAATTGCTTCCATCATCTTGAATATCGCTTGCCCGTCGAAAGCGGTGCGATGAAAACCGAAAACGGCTCGTGGTTCCTCTCCTTCGCTCAAGGTTCCGTCCGCCTGTATTCTGTCATTTCTATGTTTCTCCGTGAAGGCATAGCTATGTTTTAATTGTTCCTCAGGTTATATATAATTTGAGCTGGTCCATGCTTTCATCTGAGATAGGCTTCTTCCCTATTTGTGGATGCAAATATACATTAAAGGGCATCTTTATTAACACGGGTAATATGTATTCCAGCAAACATGCTCTGCGATCATGTGTTCATTCAATTGCATTCTTCAGCAAGCAGGTTAACCCTATCGAATCCACCATACATAAATACATCCTTTATCGATTAGCTAGCTCGTGCTTTTACAGAAATCGAATCCATCAGCCCTTTACTCAGATTTACTCAGCCATACTTAACACATATTGCGAAGAGACTAGAACCCTCCAACTTTAGAGGTTTTTCAGGATGTATGAATGCTCCGAACTTATTAACACGTCCTTATTCACATCGACTTTTCCAAAGCTTTGATTAATGTACATTCAGTCTTGTATTCTGCTTGTATAGAACTGCTGATAGTTTTCTGAGTTCTTCATACAGTCATTATCTGCATCCTTTGTCAAAGAGTTTCCATCAAGGACAATCATATAATAGGAAACATATTGCCAATAGAATCCTCCAATAAATGAGCAATAGAATTATGCAAAAAAAATGGTGGATGTGAAAATTGTTAAGTAGATTTATTTTAAATCTGTGCAATCAACTGATGAGGATTCCTCTGAGATGAAGTACCATCCTAATCATGATTGGGAATAGCATTAAGATTGCAAGAACCAGACATAACCTTTAGCATAGGCTGAAGTGCCTCGACACTTTGCAATATTTCCAAAACATCACGAGGTAGATCATCTAAAATTTGTGGCTTAGAAAAATTAACAGTAGAAAAAATGGAGTCATGAATTGATGAGTCGATAAATAGACCACATAAACTATGATTAGAAATTCCATTGTCAAGAAGAAAATGATCCTCATGATCTAGCGAGTCATAAAGAGGGGGAGATTGAAAAAAAAAATTCGCTCTCTGTTTCTTCACAAAGATCAGATGATGGATGGGAGAGATTTAGAAGGGAAGATTTTTCTTCTCCAAGTTCAGATATAAAACTAACATTCCATGAGTCCTGAGTATGATCATAATTAAAATTGTAAGAAACTGATTCTTCGAAAGATACAATAGGCATGAAAAAATCGTGTAAAATTCTAGGATAATGAGGGAGAGGGGAAAAAGGATACACATCAACTTAGATCGAAAATTATTGTTCAAAAATATAATCCCACACATAGTCACTGTAAATGATATCGAAAGTTTTTTGGTCAACACTAAATCCATCTTGAATTTGATCCTCATGAACATAAAAATAAATGATTCACAAAAAAGTGGATTAAGCAACTCACAATCAGGAGGACCAAAAGAACCAACAAATGGAGGACGAGGAGAAAGAACACCACCAGAAATGTCAAATTACTAGACCGAAATTGCGTTTAAATTCTGAACATGCGGGGTGGGATAAAATGGTGGTACATCAATGGATGAACACCCAAGTTCTCCAAACTAAACCTGTGTAAATGGATACATTTGATGAGAATAAGATGAAGAGTCACTTGGAGAAACAACTTTCTTCATCGCAGATTTAATAGCTCCATAACCAGTGTATGTTGGGATACTTTGGAAAGATTCATATTCTATTGGATTCATTTAAATATGAATAAGAAACTTGAACATATTTTTCATAAATTTCCAATCAACATCATATTTAGAAAACTCATAATGTAAATGGGTAAATCGATAGTGAAAATCGTTAAGAGATTCATCATGTGCTTTTATAAGATGCATGATTTTATTATAAACAAATTTATAGTCATACCTATCAAAGGTGTGAAAAATATCATTGAAAAGATGTTTGAAAGATTGAATAGAAGCAGTTTGCAATGTGTAACACCATTTTTAAACACACTTTTCGAACGTGAGCATGAATACCCGGCGAGTAGTATCATCACAGTGAATATCATGATGAGTGCAAAATTTAAGAAAGCGAGCGGTGTGCTAAAAAATGGTTGTTCCACCCTCACCATCAAACTTTAGATTTGAAAAGTCATTAATTATCCCCAAGGGAACTTTCAAATTTGCAGTTCTAGAAAAACATGTCAGGGTTAAGATATGGGAACAAGCCATTTAAAAGATAGGAAAGTTGACAACAAACTTCACAGACTTAACTTGTCATTTGACCCTCCTTCTAGCGTCGGAAATTTTGACGGTGCTGGACCCACCAACATTCAGGGGGTCTCCCTGATATGAAGTACCAGTTATACCTCATACCGTTTGGAGTAGGAGCCCCATCTAGAGTACGAACCAATTTATGAAATAATGGGTTTTAGTGTTATGCCTTGGATTGAATAACACATAGAATGATGCACGCTGTGACTTTGGTGAAACAACTGTATAAATTTGTGAAGGGGAAATTGCAATGCGTGAAAGGTTCTAACACGATGAAGGAAAAGTGAGTGAATCCCTAAGAAGGTTGTAATAGTACACAACTTGAAAGGAACACACGAGAATAAAAAGGGATCATAAGTTAGCCTGAAAAATAGTTCACAAGTTAACCATGATGGAAATATACAACAACATGCATTCAACAATATTCATACTATTGAAAAAAAAATAGTTCATAAGTGTTAGCGTAAATTAAATAACATATATTGCAAACATAAAAATGATAGTCCTACTATATTCACGACATTTGCATGAAAACGTGTTGTCTCTGATATTTTATTAAAGTGACAGTTCCAAGCATAGATATACAACTTACAAACCACTAGTCCCAATAGTGGAACATGAAGCCAACACTTTCTCTTGCAAAGAAATATACTCCCTCTATGCTATGGAGAAGCCAAGGCTCTCAACAAAAGTCCCAAGCTTATGGTCCTAAGCCAAAAGCATGAACAATATCACTTTACATGACTAATGAGGGTATATTTATAACATAAGGGGTGGCTATTCATCTCCATTTGTGACTATTTAACTTCCTTCATGACCATTTGACTTCCTTCAACCATGACGTTTGTACTTCATTGGAAAATTGACTCTTCACATTCCAAAATTTAAACTTGGAATTTCACTTACAATTAATCAAAAAAAAAATTACAATATCACTCATATCCATGTAAGAAAAAATTAGGTAGAGTCAACTAGAAAACCTAATATGACAAAACAAGTGAAGCTTTAGTTTGAGGGAACTCGAGCTCAACCACTTCAACTTGTAGTTTCTCAGCCACATAGTGGTGCCAAGCTTGGTATTGTACGTCATCTTCCCAAAATTATGCGATGGGATAAGGCTGGAAGCAGATTCTAGCCTCCATTTCATTTAGGTAAATTGATTTGGAACTAGTTTGAATTTCCTTCTTGAGCAGGAATAACATAGTGTTGATTTGGACAGGGCCACCAATGCAATTCTGCATATTATTCCTGTTCACCTCCAAATATTCCTTGGTGGTGATATGTCTAAGTTGTTCCAAGTATTCTTCAACCTCCTTCCTGACCTGATTCTAGTGTTTGGCCTCAGCGAGTGAGTCAAATGAAGGGATGTTGTGTGATTTCACCATGAAATCCATGCTATTGTATAATTGTGCACATGAGGCCTAAATTTTGGTGATGAATAAGGTGAGTTGTTTGTTACTGTGGATGATCATCCAAACTTGTGGTTTATCCAAATCTACTTTTTTCCTTGTTTTCTTTACCAATTTATATGGTGCCCCTTTGTGTTGCATTGACCACTCATGCACGAAAATGATGGTTGTATGGAAAACCTTGAGAGCTTTAGCATTATCTTTGCACTTCTGCTGCATTCCATGAAAGTGGATAACTTCTTTATGCACGGTGACAAGCCCCTAATAAAGGCTTTGCATGGTCTCTCCCAATGTCGATACTTCACCAAGTATGGCTACCTTTAGTTCTTCTAGATATACCTATGTGGGAGATGCTTTCTCAACCTTTGCTTGGAGATACTCAATTTGTTTCCTTGTAGCCTGAAAGTTATTTGCCATCTGTCTATTCTCGGCCATGATATACTCCATGTTTGACTTGGTAGCACTTGCAAAGGCCAAGTTGGCTGCAATAATGGCTTCTGGATTTCTCCTGGTATTCATCACAATCACCCTTTCCCTAATGAATTAAGGAGAAGTAATATCGTCCAGAAAGTGTTTCTTTCTCACTTGTACTATCTTCTTCTAAAGCTCATCGTAAGTTATATTGTACGTATCCATGACCAGACTATCATCAAGAGGAGCAATTTCCTCTTCTTTGCTTGGAGCTTTCTTTGCTATCAAAGGAGGGGGGGACTAAATGGTGACCTATTGAGTGCTCCACATAAGATCAAAATCTTGGTTTAATGGCTTTGGATCCACCTCCATGTACTCAATTACAATAAGTTCTTTAATTTCTTGAGCAAGTTCCTTCCCCTACAACTGTTTTCTCTCTTCTTCTAGTAGTTGGTTCTACTCTTGTTCTTCGGCTTGTTTCCATGCTGCTTATTCTTATTTTATTCTCTACATTTATTCTTCTTATTCATGTATTTCTTCCTCTAATATTTTGTGCTCTTTGTCTTCCTTCTACTTCAGTTCTTCGTCATGCTTCCTCATTTTCCTACTCTTTTTTGCTGCTATGGCCACTTTTAGGATGATTGGATATGATTTCATCTTGCATCTCTACTCTTCCGCTAGACTATCTAAAAGCTTCCTCTTTCCATTTTCGCGCACGAGGTTGTGCCTTCCAGCTAGTTCTACCTCTAGAGAAACTTACTTCAGAGGAGTAAACTATGATGTTCTTGCGAAGATGTCTAGTTTGCAAAAATTGGAGGCATTGTAACAATTATTCATTTTTTACTCCTCGGGCCTGTAAAATGTCCTTCTTGGCCATTAGAAATGAATCCTCTCACAATTTTCTTTACAAAAATTCCTAGGATCATATAGATTGAAGTCCAAATGACCAAATGTGAATTTCTCTATCTCCTTACATTCAGTGTCTGCAACTTTCAAATTATTAATCTCGTACAATCCGATTTTTAAAGGAAGCATTAGAGAACTTTTGAGGTCTAAAGTGGGCCTCCTAAGAAAAATGTACAACCAAAATAAACTTTATAATAAGCAATAGGACTCAAGATGATGATGTCAACCATGGGGGTTAGATCAACAATTTTTGGGGTAAAAAAGTAAAAAGATAAAAAAATAAAAAAATAATAAAACTACTTTTTCAACTTGTATTTTCAACTTGTCTCCCTAAGTTTTTACTCGTTGGATGCAAAATTTAATTCCTCATTTAAGGAGTACCCATGTTGCATACTTTTGATGGACCCTGCTATGCGAAAAATGAGAAATACATGAAAACACGTGATTGTAATCACGTTTTTTATGTATTTCTCATTTTTTTGTGTAGTGAGGTCCATCGAAAGTAAGAAACATGGGTACTCCTTGGATGAATAATCAATTTTTTCATCCAAAGAGTGTTACCACTTAAAATTTTAGTTAACCCATAGGGAGATAAATTGAAAATACGAGTTGAAAAAGTAGTTTTTTCTTTTTTTCCCTCTAAAATTTGATGATGTAATTTAACGTTATTTTATTATTTCCACTATTATTTTATAATTTCCTTAGGAGGCCCATTTTAGACCTCAGAATTCCCCTAATGAATGGTCCAAGGTGATTTCTTCTTCCTGTGAAAAAATCCTGATAACCTTGTGAAAAGATGATAAGCAACTTCTTGCATTACCAACTTGTTAGTGGCATACCTCGGTAGACGATGTGGAGACTTTTGTCTACCAAACACTGAGGAAAGTGCCATCTGGTGAGGCAAACCAATCCGCTAATTCTGGAATTTCTTCCATTGCCTCAAGGGACATGGAAGGTGTCTCTTCCTCAAATATTAACTTGTATAATGGAATGAGTAAGTGAGCAATAAAATTTTCCATTACTCCCTTGTAGCCGCACTTTGAAAGCAACTTACAGTAAATGTGCATGGTATTTCTTGGTGACCAAGTCCAATTCATGCCAGGAAATGAATTTTTAGCATATATTGCATCCAAAAAATAAGCAGACATGTAGAATCTGGCTTTCTTACCCTTGGGAGGGTTCTTAGCATTAGTCACATGAATTCTCAACTATTGAGCCAAAAAATCCGACTAGTTGAACGATTTTACTTCATTAACAACCTGATTAAGCAAGAATTCCCAACCTTTTGGAAAGGTCTCAGTAATTATTTGACCATAAATTTGACAACATAAGACTATCAAATATTGATAAGCCTTCCTGAGAGATTTGGTCTTGTAAGTGTTGCTGGGTGTCTAGCGGAATTTGGAGGGCTCTTTCACCCACCCTTTGATGACATCCTCTGTGCTTATGTAGACAGTGAATGCGTAAATTTGGGAACGTTGGAGCGGGGTCCCATGACGCACAAATTTCAAAGCTCCATTTTGGGTTATATTGTATGTGCGCACTACGAAAAGGGGCTTTAGGGTGGTCAAATTCCCCTATTTTTGTGTAAATGATCCTTAATGTAAACTATGGGTCTCAAACCATGGTTTGAGACCATAGTATCTGTGCACTAGGCATATTATAAATTGATAGAAGATGTCTAAGCTAAGTAGATAATTAATGTGGAAGATAGTTTATGCTTTTGCTTGCAATTAGTCTGTAAGAGTCTCTTCGGGTTAGGGTTGGGTAAAAGGCTCCTACTGGTTGTGTGCGCAGAAGGGATAGTAAGGGTTTCTGAAGGAAAATTGATGTATGGACAAATCTGAAGAAGTAATAGAAGGAAATTTTTTGGTGAAATTCTTGTGTTATGCTTCTGTGCTATTACTGTTATGATTTAATGAGATCGCACTTTCTGTTGAATGCACATAGCTAAATGACATTTTTATGCATGAACACTGATTTTTGTTAAGTAAGAGCGAGATTTGGTCCTGATCTGTTATCTGCGTTGATCAAAACCTATTTCTGTGACATTATCTCTACGTTCTGTTATAGCTATTAGATATGTGGATAACTTGCAAGTAAACGCTGAAACATTATAGATCTGTTAAGTCTGTAATGCATTGTGATTTATCAACTTCTGTTGTCTGCAATTTTGTGGTATATTGTTAATAATTGTGTAGTCTCTATGTGTGCATATGTATAAGATTGCTGTGGATTTTTATCAGGAATCACTCATCAATCCCTCCCTTAGGGTGAAAAAACCTGGTTCCAACAACCCCCCATACTGCTTTGAGTGAGACTTTGGTCTGCACAAGAAGATCACTGTCGAAAGGGCCAATATTTGTAGGGTTTGTTGGTTTACCTATAACTCTGAACCTGGGTTAAGACCCCATAAGCCAAAACATGGTTCCGTTTTTGGGACTAGGATCGTCATTTTGAGGGAGATTTAATGTTGTGGAATCCCTCGCGAAACGAATTACAAGCTTGCTTGGATAGAAAGATCTTGGAATTTGTGCTCCAAGAGAATAAGAAAAGTAAGCTATCTGCTGAACAGTGGGTAGAAAAATATATTTATACGGAGGCGCATGAGATTTTATTTAGTTCCTTTGGATATGAGCTTTAGGAGTGGTTGTCGCGCTTAGCCGAATTCCATCAACGTATAAGAGACGATCCAGTGAATGAATGGACATATGAAGTGATCCAAAAAGTAGGGAATTTTGATAATAAGATCACTTGCATGTTAGATCATTAGATCGACCGGCTCTTGGGTGGATTTGTGACTGAATTTTCTATTGATCAGTTTGTGTCCTACTCTGAAGCAGAAAGAAGATTTTTCAAAGGCCCTAGAGGTAAGTTTCTACGCTCATTGAAACTATCCTTGAAGATGTTATTATGTGAAAATGGTTGTCTGTGTGAACACACTTCTTGAATGCATCAAAAGGGTTCAGCTATACGCAGTGGCATAATTTACCATAAAGAGTCTGAAGAATTCCCTTATAGCCCTTTGAAGCTTAGATCTGATAGTGAGCCTGAACCAAAAACTGCTAAATCAAGTGATTCTGATGAAGAAATATTTTTCCAGGAAATACCTTTTAGTCATTTTCCTACCCCATCCACTCTGGTTTTGTCATCGCATCAGAGACCGCCTACCTCGCCGCACAGTCCATCCCCTCCTCATCCCCCAGAAGTAGCAATGGTCGTGTCAATGAAGTTGCCCAATTTAAAGGGTATCAGGAATAAGGAAACCAAACACTTCTGGTTTGTGATTGAGGTTGTGTGACAGGCGCACCAGGTTCACAGTAATGATATCAAGAAAGCACAACCCACTACTGAATTTTAAGATAGATCATTGGATTGGTACATGCGGTATGTTCAGGATAACCCTAATGATACCTTGTAACAAATAAAGATATCCCTAAAAGAGTCGTTCAAAAATCCTAAATCATACTCAGAGCTGGTAATTGAGATGAAATATATCCACCAAGATGTTAATGAGTTAGTATGGGAAGAAAAACAATGATTGAAGCCTGTAATCAAGGATGGAGGGTTCGTCATTGACGATGCTCAACATAAATAATGGTTCATTTCTATGTTTCTCCCCCATCTACGTCAGCCATTATGACAAAAAAATATTACCACATTAGCTGAGGTTGTAGAAGTCGAAATGAAATTGGAAGTTGCACCAACACCTATTGCGTTTAGGACTCAACAAATACAAATATAGCTGGAAGCCATGCACTTGGAAATTTAAAGCTTATGCAATGATAAGGGCAAGGAAGCATGCACAAAAATTTGGTGTATAAAATGCAAAGCTTCCGAGCACCATAAGGATTAATGTCCCGTTTTCACTAATTATTTGAATGCTTGAGGTCCTAGCCCCTTGAAGAGCCCTGTCTGGTGTATAAATTGTCAGGTTGCTGGACTGCATGACACAGATTCCTGTCCAAGGATTGGGAAATATTAGCTTGACCTAAAGCAGTTATTTTGCAGGTTTTTTTCGTCATTAGGGCATGATGAGCAGCATTGTCGCACCTATGAGATGATGATGGATAAATATGAAATATATAGGGTGCATGCTGGTTCCTTCTCACCAAAATCTCCCTCTATGCGTGGAGAAACTCCAGGCAGAGGAAGAGTACGAGGAGGTGGATTAGCTGGTCACGAAAGAGGACAGGTCATTTGTTATAACTACGGAGATGCTGGCCATTTTTCATGCCTTTTTCCAAATCCTACGCACCAGTCTTGCAGGTATTGTAAGAAACTTGATCATGTGTTGGAGGATTTCCCAATCCTAATTGATAAGATGCAGGAAATAAAGACGCAGACACCAACACAACATCTGCACGTGGTGCACACTGAACCCCATAGGGAGGACCCAAGTATGAATGTAGTAACAAGGAGCGACATAGCGACCAATGGAGATAAGGTAAAGCAATATGCTCCAGATATCTAGATATTTCAGGAACCAGAGCATAAAGTAGGAGTTTATCTTCAACACACAAAATAAACCTTTATTGAGGCCCATAAGGAATTCACCAAGGGTGGTGCATCTACATCAGGTAGATTGTTGCAAGGTGTTTGGGGGGATGAAGAGATTAAACCTTTCCTACATGCATGTATGAAATTACTGCGCACAAGAAGACAATAGAAAATATACATGCATTGATATATAATTACATAGTGAAGGGACCACCATTGTTAGAACATCGTGTCGTCAATAAAATTTACAAAAATAAGAAAAGAACGAGTAGGGAGATGCGCCTAATTGTGCAGATAGGAGCTTATGAGATAGATCAGGTAATTATTGACCCGGGGACAGATTCTAATGTTCTACCAAAACATACATGGTAGTGCATGGGAAAACCCAAGCTGGAATGGTCCAAAATCCAACTACACATGGCCAATCAGCAAAGGATCATTCCTCTTGGGTGGTTGCCTCAAGTCATAGTCAGTATTGAGGGCATCAATATGAAAGCCAATTTTGAAGTGATAGAGATCCTGGATGATACAAATACCTATCATGCACTGCTGGGATTGGATTTTTCTATTGGCATGCATGGCATCATATAAATGAAGAAAAGAAGGATGGAGTTTTAGAACAGTGGAGTTCGAGTTATAATCCCTCTAGATCCTGCCGAAGGACACAAATATATGGAGATTGTGCACGCTGAGGATGACACTTCCCAAATCTATAACTTGGGTTTGCACGAAGAGTATTGGCTTAACCCAACAACAGATGGAAGTCTTACACAGGAAAAGGACAACTCCTGTTCTTCAGATTCTGATGAAAAGCTCGAGAATTGGTAGAACCGATTACATGACGTATCCGTGGTGCGCTGGAATCATGTGACTAGGTACCTACATTGTATAACATCTGAGGTACGTAATTTACCACACTATGATGGTTCATCTAATATAAACAGGTATATCATGACAATGGAGGTGGCTGTAATCAAAGCATAGAGATTTCATGCTTTGAATCTGGGGTTGCATGCTACTCCCACTCGTTGGTGGGAAAATCATAAGAACAACCTACGTATGTGGGATGAATGCAGTGGAATGATGCAGTTGTGCTTTGAGAAGCCTACTGTCCGACCCACTGAGGTTTTTTGTGCCCAAGGTGATCTGGGAAAAAACCTGACTATGTTAATGGAGGTCTGGGGTAAGAAGCCCAGGTCCGAATGGGTCCACATGTTTATCTATACATTTGGACCAATCCCTACTGCTTGGTATGTGGAGATGAAGCTGCGTCAAGGAATTCTGAGTTGGGTTACAATGAGTGAAAGTTTTCTGTTAACCTTTAGCCTAGCTAGTGGATCAGAGGGATTGGATGAAGCCCTGCAGGATATTGAGGTAGTTGTATTTGATGACTCCCGGCCACTGATAGAATGTACTGTGCTCGCATGGGATGCATAGATGTAGGACATTGTAAATTGCTGGAATCTGATCATTGAAGACCATGACGAGAATCCTAGGAATATCTTGATCCCCGAATATGAGGGCCAACGCATAATGGCCGGTCCCTCCCTCACTATGCCCGATGTCACAAATCCAGTAAATGTTAGGTAGGTGAATATTGGCTCCAAAGAAAAAACTAAATTGGCGAATATTGGAGATTATTTGGATGATTATAATGTCAGTAAAGTTTCCAAGTTACTAACAAAATACTAGGATTTATTCCCCATGAAGTTTTCTGAACTGAAGGGAATCATTGACGACCTTGGGGTTATGAATATCACCTTGAAGCCAGATGTGTGACCAGTTAAAAAATTCCCATATAGGTTGAACCCTCGGTATAAATATGAGCTGAAAGAAGAATTGGAAAAAATGGTTGCGACAGGCATCATTGAGCCAATAAAAGGATCTGAATGGGTTAGTCCTATGGTAGTGCAGGACAAGAAGATTAAGGGTGAAATCCAGATCTGCGTCAACCTGCACAAACTAAATGATGCTTGTGTGCATGATCCATTCCCTACCCCATTATCTGATGAAATCTTGGATAATGTTGGTGGCCAAGAGGCATATTCCTTTACCGATGGGTTTTCGGGGTATCATCAAATCTTGATTGCACCGGAAGATCGCAGTAAAACTACCTTTGCTATAGAATGGGGGTCTTTCCAATATACATTAATTCCATTTGGATTGAAGAATGCTCCTGCTAATTTCTTGTGCGTGGTTGTAGCTGCCTTCAAATAGTTTATCCACAAGTTCCTAGGAATATACTTTGATGACTAGATTATATTTGGACCCTTGAAGAACCATGTCTCGAACTTGCAGCTCATGTTGGACACTTGTAGGAAATACCAGATATCTCTGAACTTGAAAAAGTGTATCTTCTTTGTACCATTTGGGATACTACTGGGACATATTGTTTCTCAAAAAGGGTTGATGTTTGACCCTGCCAATATTTTAGTCATAGTTAATCTGGAGGTTCCCGCGAACGTGAAGTAGCTCCGCTCAATCTTGGGGCACATTGGGTATTACCAAAAATTTATTCAGGGCTATGCAATGCTCACTGTGCCTTTGGAAAATCTACTAAAAAAGGATGCAAAATTCTGATGTGATGACGAGTGTATAAGAGATTCGAGTTGCTAAAAGAAAATATGGTTACTGCACCCATCCTGGTCTTCCCAGACTAGTCAAGGGAGTTCCATGTACATGTAGACGCATCGTGCATTGCACTCGGAGCCGTGTTATCGCAGCCTAGCACAGGAGAGATAGATCACCCCCTTGACTATTCCAGTCGAAAACTCTCTAGCATAGAATGGAACTCTTCAACAACAAAACAATAAGGGTTAGCTATGGTGTATACGTTGCAGAAGTACCTCCACTACCTGTTAGGGGGCCACTTCAAGATGTTCACTGACCATTCTAATTTGAAATACCTGGTCAATAAGCCTATGTTGGGGGGAGGACCTGCCGATGATTATTATTGTTTCAGGAATATGATCTTTAGATTGTGGTAAAGCCCATATGCCTAAATGTCAGGCCAAATCACCTATAACGTATTGAAACTGGTGAAGACCGAAGCAACCTGGAGGATAGTTTTCCCGATGCACATCTATTTGCAATAAAGGTGGTTGATGAGAATTTTCTAGATATCATTCAGTTCTTGACTACTAGACACACACCTGATGAATAACAGAAGAGAGAACTCGTAGCACGCGTGAATGACTTCACCATCATCGCAGGGAAATTATACAAACTGGGCGTAGATGAAGTATTGTGTAGGTATGTCCTTGAGTATGAGAGATACACAATTATGGATGAAGCCCATGGAGGAATCGCTGGGGGTCACTACGCCGGTAAGGAAATGAAACAAAAGATTTTGCGAGCTGGATTTTGGTGGCCCACGCTACATAGTGACACTGCTGCACATTCCCGCGCATGCGATGTTTTCCAAAGGACAGGAAAGCCCTGGCGCCGAGATGAAATGACCCTGCACCCCAGATGGCTCCGCAACCTTTTGAGAAATGGACTATTTATTTTGTCTGCCCTATCAATCCCCCTGGAAAGTGTAGTGGCGCGCACTACATCATCTCAACAACAGATTGTGTTACCAGATGGTTTGAAGCCAAACCTGTAAGGGACTGCACTGTCGATACCATCACACAATTCATCTTTGAAAACATTGTGACATGGTTTGGTTTCCCTAATATTCTAATCAACCACTAGGGCACGTATTTTTTCAATGAAACCATTGACACACTCATAGAAGAGTTCAAGATGCACCATCAGAAGAGTACATGGAGCGGTTGAAGCATTCAACAAAATATTGGGGGCAACACTCACTAAGGTATGTAACACTAACATAAATGATTGGGATAAACAGGTACCTGCGGTTCTTGTTGGAATCACGATTTCCGTTAGACCAAAACCCACAGGCGTTAGTCTCCACTACAATAGCTAGAGTTAGGATCCACGAGAGGTGATTATTCCATGTCGCAAAAAACACGGGGAGCGTTGAACCCAATGTCCAATAGTTCTCTGGGTGTACTGGATGACTTGCAAGAAGCTGACAAGACATACACCCTTCATATTGGTGTATGGGAAAGAGGCCATGTTGCCAATGGAATTTATATTTCCTAGTCTGTGCATTGCAGCATTTACCAATATGGCAGAATAAGATGCTATGGCAGAACGATTGACACAGTTGGTTGCTTTAGAAGAGGATTTGTTTATTGAAAATTATCACCAACAAGTCTAGAAGGCACGCGAAAAAGCGTGGCATGATCGATACATCAGAAAAAAGGTATTCCAGGTTGGGGATTTGGTCTTATTATATGACAGTAAGTTCATGCGCCACCCCAGGAAATTGTGCATGCACTGGCTTGGCCCTTATGTGGTGAAGGAAATCGCTAATGCAAGTGTTGTACGCCTGGCCACCTTGAACGGTCAATTCCTCCCGGGCTATCTTAATGGAAATCGCCTGAAGCCGTACAAGGACCACCCGGTGCCAGTGCCTCAGTGACTCGGGATGAGTCACATGTTTGTGTTGGGGGCCTGTTGGAGCGGGGTCCCATGAGGCACAAGTTTCAAAGCTCCATTTTGGGTTATATTGTGTGTGTGCACTGCGAAAAGGGGCTTTGGGGTGGTCAAAGTCCCCTATTTTTTTGTAAATGAGCCTTAATGTAAACTATGGGTCTCAAACCATGGTTTGAGACCATAGTATCTGTGCGCTAGCATATTATAAATAGATAGAAGATGTCTAAGCTAAGTAGTTAATGAATCTGGAAGATAGTTTATGCTTTTGCTAGCAATTAGTTTGTAAGAGTTGCGTTGGGTTAGGGTTGGGTAAAAGGCTCTTGCTGGCTGTGTGGGCGGAGACCTAGTCTTGGTTGTGTGCGCAAAAGGGATAGTAAGGGTTTTGTAAGGGTTGTTGATGAAACTTGATGTATTGACAGATTTGAAGAATTAATAGAAGGAATTGTTTTGGCAAACTTCTTGTGTTATTCTTATGTTCTATTTACTGTTATGATTTAATGAGATTGCACTTTCTGTTGAATGCGCATAGCTAAATGATGTGTTTATGCAATAATACTGATTTCTGTTAATTAAGAGCGAGATCTGGTCCTCATCTATTTTATGCGCTAAGAAAAATCTATTTCTGTGACACTGTCTCTGCGTTCTGTTATAGCTATTAGATATGTGGATAAATTGCAAGTAAATGCTGAAACATTATAGATATGTTAAGTCTGTAATGCGCTGTGATTTATCGATTTTTTTTGTCTGTCGTTTTATGGTATTCTCTTAATAACTACACAGCCTCTGTGCACGCATATGTATAAGGTTGTTGTGGATTTTTATCGGGAACCACTCATCAATCCATCCCTCAGGGTGCAGAAACCTAGTTCCAGCACCCCCCCATACTGCTTCGGGTGAGATTTTGGTATGCACAAGTAGATCACTGCTGAAAGGACCAATAGTTGGAGGGTTTGCTAGTTTACCTATAACTCTGAACCTGGGTTAGGACCCCTCAAGCCAATAGGGAAGCCATGTATGATTCTGGCATCGATGAATGATACATAAGCTGGTGATCATGTGCCAGGAAAGATAAAAACCTTTTTCTACTGGCACTATTGAGAGTCATGGTCTTGTTATCTGTTTGTGACAGTATCTAGCTGAAAATGTATGGACATGGAAAAACTGAGTACCTGCATGAAATATTGTGTAATCCCGACCTTTGGACATTAATGTACAACTTTTTTCTAATAATACCTCATTTACCTTTTTCCATGTGGTGTCTGACTCTTTCTCTATCAACAAATGAGTGTTTGAGAAAACTGACAAGTTCACTAGAGTACTCTCCGGTGCTACTTTCTATATTTTCCTTTGAGACAGATCTCTTGGGATCCATAGTGACAGTAACTGATCAAGAGACATTAAAGGAAAATTTAGCCTAAAAGTGGCCTCCCAAGGAAAAACAATAAAATAATAGTTAAAATACTAAAATAAGTGTTATGAATTTTGGAGGGAAAAGAAGAAAAATACTTTTTTCAATTTGATTTTTGGCTCATCTCCTTATAGGTTTACTCAAATTTCAAGATAGACACTCATTGGATGTAGAATTAAATTCCACATCTAATGAGTACCCATTATGCATAATTTTGAGAAGATCCACATTGAAAAAATTTGAAGATACATTAAAAAAGTGTGTTCAACATGTTTTTTTTAATGTATATTCATTTTTTTTATGAATGTGGGTATTCTCAGAAGTATGCATAATGAGTACTTGTTGGATGTGGAATTTAATTTTGCATTCAACAAGTGTCTACACCTGAAATCTGAGTAAACCTATAAGGAGATAAGCCAAAAATACAATTAAAAAAAGTAGCTTTTCTTCTTTTCCCTCCAAAATATTTACATGTACCTCTTTTTAAATTTAAAGGATTTTCATTGGTTTACATATTATGACATGGAAATTATGTGAAAATTTCATGGGAAATTTTAGGCTAAAATTTCCTCTAATGGGTGCTCAAAAACTGTAATACCTGTAAGACAGAAATTCACTCATGACAAACATAAATTAGCTCAAGAAAAATGACTCACAAAGCTAGATCAAGGAAAAAACCACAAGACTAAGAGGGAAAACTATGAAATTCTTGGGTCGAGGGAAGAGATTGGCCTCATGAACTATGCATTGCGCAGTCTCAACAGTCAAGGGAGAGGCTTGAGGCTTGATATTGTGCAATACGAAGTATCAACCTAGGAATACTGAGGGAGGGACTGTGCATTGCACAATATTAGTGGCCAAGGTTGAGGCTTGAGCCTTGGAGTTGCGAAATGCGCATTTGAACATGGAAACTCCTGGGAAAGTAAAGGGAAAATATGCTGGTAAGGGGACTAGAAAGTGCCATATATGAGTGATAATGTAACTAAGAGTGCATATATGACTAAGGGAAATCTATATATGTGAAAATTAAGTGCATAAGATCAACATGCAAAAGGAAAAACAACATGCATAGGGAGACGCCGAAATGGCAACCACTAATGGGTAAAAATAAGTCGATGATGCGACACTCGTAAAAAGTGAACGAAGGAACGAACCAACACTTTTATAAGCTAATATAAGTTAAAAACCAAACAAATATGAAAAAAAATAAGAAAAAAAATGCTAACAAGAGATAAATGACAAAATGTGACAGAAAGAGTGAAAAATACAGCAAAAGAAAAAATCACCCAAAAAAGTGCCACAAACTCCAACGAAGTCTCCTTGATCTCCTTGGGAAAGATAGAGCTCCAATATTGAATGTGAATATGAGCTCTAGTGGTGTCTATTATATAGATCTAGGTGGGCTAGGGTTTATGACGCACATGCCTAAATTAAGGAAAAATTGACACTTGGCAGAAAGTAAAAAATAACAAGTTGTGCCACTCTTCGGGAAACAAATTATCCACTCCCTATTTTCTATGGATTTATTTTTTTATTTTTTTTTCTTCGAGAAACTAGAAATTCACATTGCGAAGGAGGATTGTGCACTTCCCAATCAAAAGGGATTGGGAAACTCCTTGGGTTATTGAATTGCATAGTTTTTGAAGGAAGGGAAATATTTTGTGTAATTTTTGAGCTCAAGGCTGGTCTGGATTGTGCAATTCAGATCCCCAAGGTTGTCCTTCCTTCCAAGATTGCATAATTTCTAAATGGAAGACCAACAAAGCTACAAAGTCAAGAAAAGAGATGGCTTGTGTTCGAAAAGGTTCAGATCAGGATAAAAAAAGAAATCACAAGGATTGCATGAAATGGTGTCTTCACATAGCATGAATACTTGATGACAATGAATGATGAGCTCCTGTGGGTAGAAGGGAGGCTCCAAAATCAAAGCATGGGAAAAAAAATTGGAGGATGGTTGTAGCAGCTACACTAGAGTAATTTGATATACTGATAGATGGTTGTCAGAAATATTTGGAACACATAATACATCATTGAAATAAACACTATCTACTTGAACTACTCCATACCCTAAAACACTAAGAGATCTGTCATCATCAAGAAATATTTGTTTGCTGTTACAATAATTAAGAGTAGAAAAAGGGCGTTATCCTTATCCATATGATAATATGTCGTAGAATCAATAATTCATTCATTATAAGAAAAACTAAAGGTTTCATTGAAGGGAAAACCAGAAGAAGAAAGTGCATTTCCATGAGAAGAAGTGTTAGAAGAAGAACCTGTAGGTTTTAACCCTGAATAGAAATTATCTACACATGAATCTTATAACAGAAAATAAACAATAGCGAGAGCATAAAACATAAAACAGATAAACACAAAGATTTTCCCCTGGATCCCAAATTGGGATGACCATCTTGATTTTTCATTATAATCCTTTTAGTGTTACAACACATATATATACATGCCGAAGCATACATAAACCCCAATCCATTAACCCTGGATTAGAACATAACCATAGTTCCCTTGAACGGATCTAAAAAATACCAGGGGCTGAAAACCATCGTACCCCAAAACCATGTGCAAACTCATGCACAAAACATGGGTGGGTCCACCTATGAGTGGGTCCGCACACCAAAACAATTTTCGTCGAGGCGCTGCCCCATACCCCAACAGTGGGGGCTGCCTCCCCCCTTGTGACCCCCCTGCTGCGCCTGGCGCAACGTACAGTGCATGGGGCTAGTCGTGGAAAGAATATAACACATACCCAACCGAACCAAGGCTGATTTTGTGCTTATTGATTGCTGCTTCCAAGGCCTCCACCTTTCTAAAGAATTTGGAATCTAGATGAATGTCTTTTCCACGATATTTGCAATGTATGTCATTCTTCTTACTCTTTTATTTTGGTCCTTTCTCATCGTTAGGAGTAGATGTTTATTGAGAGGGATAACGACCCTTATTTCACTTGTTGCTGAAAAGATGTTGCATATTTGAATGATTGGTTTTATAATTTTGTTGGGACACTAAGGCCTTGTCATATGTACTTGCAACACTAATCACTCCAATACGCAAGAGCTTGTAATGTTCTCTAATCAGAGAGTTGCACAAATATTCAAGAGAAGGTTTTTTATAAACAACTCCCAAATCTTCTCTAGTGGCATAAGATGTAGATACAAAAACATAGCATTCAATGAGAACCAAAATTTGAAACAAAAATATATATGCAACATTCACCATCTAGAATAACATGAAAATCTTTAAGAAAATGTCTCAGGTGTTTTAAACTTAGATAAGTAATCCCCAATGAAAGAGAAATCATTAGGGCTTAAAGTCATGCTTTGAATTTGAAGTCAATGAGGTCTAATAATATTAGCCTCACCAATCATCTTTTGTAACTTTTCCAAGCTTCATTTGAAGCATGGATTCCTTAAATATGGAATAAAAAATAAGGAGAAATGGACATTCTAGTAAATCCGTGGGATTCATCATTCCTACTATCCCATTAGGATTTCTTATCAGGATCAATGGGGGCCTTTTCTTGTCCCAAGGTAATATTGTACAATCCTTTACTTATTAGTACATCCTCCATGTGGGATTTCCATGAGAAGTAGTTGGTACTAGTAAGAAAAAGTTTTCTTGGAGTGGTCATATTAAAATATGCTGGTTTCAAAGGTTGAAACAAACTATCTAGATAGAAAGATCTTGAAAAAATAGGCTATTAAAATTAGAAGAAGAAGAATAAGAACTAAAAAGATACCGCGGATGTGAATGTTATGCCTTAAAAAAAACACATTAATAGTAGCAAAGAGCCACGTGGTAGGTAGAATTTGACCCATGTGGTGATGGATGTTGATAAAGAAAAATAAAAAAAGTTTTTTCCTCACTAACTTTGCCTATAAACTCACTTTTACAAATAAATTACTTTGTGAAGTGACCCACTTTTATAAAACAAGTGAGAATCACTTTTACAATGAAGTTACTTTATAAATGAAATTTGCATGCAAAAAAAGAAGAAGATTAAAGTTATTTTATAGAGATCCACTTTTATAAGACAAGTGAAATGAACATTACAATAAATTTATGGAATAACTTAAGTTTGCATAAAATTTTACAAAAAGTAACTTAAAAAGAGATTTAAACTCAAGAACTCTTACTAAATAAATTATCTTTTAGCCAAGTGAGCTAATGAAAAAGACATAACAATAATAGTGAAGGAGGGTGTTGCTATGCCTTGCTCTACATTTTTTATAGAAAACGTGTGCTCATCCAAAAATAAGCAACAGTTCGAAGGCAAACAAATACAAAACTCAACAAAAAAGGGGTTAAATCGTGGTTAGCTTACGTGGAAAATGCAAGATTTTTTTATTGTTTCTAATTTTTCGAGATCACACAAAGCACACAACATATACCATTAGTAGTCAAGAAAACACTTCCCATTCTATTTCTGATTTGCTGGGATCACATAGAGCATAGGGAAAAGAGCATATGAAGGCTAAAAAGAGTAGCAAGCCAGAAATATAAATAGAAAACATAAATACGAGCTCTACAAAAGGGTGTATTTAGACTATATATTTTTTTAGGGGAGCATATTTGGACTGTACAAATACATATTTATGTTTTTAGATGAAATGAAAGGAATTTGCAGTTGAAAACAACATTTCAGATGTAATGGAATAATCTGTTTAAGAAAAAATGATAAATATTTCATAAATGCGACAATACAGGCTTCAATATCTCGATCACCAATGGGAGTATTTCTTCAAATGAGATCTCATACCATGTTTGGGTAAACAGGGTATTTCATACAAGATGAACACCTTCAATAACCAGTCACACAACCAGTTCAAATATCAAAAATGCCAATTTTTTTATGTGATTAAAACCATGTGAGAGGGAAACAATCCATGACCCCAACCAACATGACCACTTGAGGAAATTTTATTAATGCAAATATTTTTTTTTAAGAGAGTTCTCACAATTGATCATCAACAATGACCCTCCATGCCCTTTAAATATAAATCATGGACCAATGGGCGTGAAGACACAAATCAATAACCTTTAGTATCGAGGAAAATATGATTTATTAGATCACTTTGTCTCTATAACATATCATGACTGTTAGATTACAATGAAACTAATAATATATTAAAGAAACACACTTTTACCTAATAGATACATTAGACCAAGTTGAACTTAACTAACTCCTAAGTGTACTAATATACTAACATATATGTTTTCATTGTATAAGGATTGTTGCATTCCTTTTGTATGCAAATTGACATTATTTTTAGAAGCTTGATGCTACTGTAAGAAAATTGGGAATAATGTTGAAAAATGCTGCATTAATTGAAGTCATAGTAGAAAATACGGTGGAAGTAATGCTAAAATGATAGAATATAAACTTGCATCAAAATGCAAGAATTTTACATGGAAAATTTTCATTCATACTAGCTATAGTAGAAATGTTTATGGATAAATACAAACACAAGATCATATATTGTGTTATAAGGTAATTTTTACTAATTTTTAACACTATGATGATAATTGGGATATTTTGAGAATTGAACTAAGGACCTCTTGTATCATTACTGGAAATCATAACTTTCCTAAGAAAACACTAAAAGGAAAAGACCCTCTAGTGGAGGTTATAAAGGAGGTTTTTAGTTTTATAAAATTGGCCAAAATTGTCAAAAGAACATTTTCTACAACACCCATTTATGGTTACGGAGGTTTTAGTGGAGCTTTTAACGGAAATTCAACACAACTAAAAAAAAAATGGGCGGTTACTCTGGGAGGTTATTACGGATGTTTTTTTCATTGGTGCACTACTCTGGCTTTAACGCACTGGTGTGTTAATGTAGAAGGTGCCTCGGGGCAGTCGAAGGAGAATGCACCGGGCCATTAAGGTATAAAACTACACCGGGCGTAGTGTTGGTGATACAACGCACGAGGTCGTTCTAATTGGTCTTGGGATTTGTGCAGTGCCCATAGGTCATATCAACGCACCGATGCACAATATCACACAAATGCACCGAGATTTATAATTGGTATCGGTATTCGTGTGGTGCCCATAGGTCGTACAAATGCACCGGTGCTTATAGACACATAAAAGCCCCGGTGCACAATATCACACAAACACACTGAGATTTATAATTGGTATCGGTATTCATGCGGTGCCCATAGATCATACAATGGCACCGGTGTGTATAGATACATAAACGCACTAGTGCGCTGTACTGCACAAACACACCGATATTTTTAATTGGTTTTAGTACTTGTTCGGTGCCCATAGGTCGTAGAAATGCACCGGTGCGCTTCATAATGAAAACACACCGGTGTACAATAACTAACATGCACTGGTTTTCATTTTGTATTTTTTAGAAACATCGACTTGTGATAGTGCAATTACTGTGATTGTTTTATATTCACTATTCATCAAAAGTTGACACATCTTATAACAATATTCATATTAATTAAATTTTTATTAAAGCATTTGAATGTGATGTTTGGATTAATTTTTTATATCATATCATAATTATTGTGGTTTTTAAAAATTCATTATTCATCAAAAGTCGACACATATATATCTTATAACAATATTCATATGAATTAAATTTTTATTAGTGCATTTGAGAATGACAATGGAGAACGCAATAGCAACAATGGAGAATGCAATAGAATAAATTAAAACATATTTTATCATATATATATATATATATATATATATATATATATATATATATATATAAGACAACCTTTATCATACAAAATGGGACAGTTATTGGTATCCCTTTGTCTTTCAATTGGGACACTATGTCCATGACATTAAACAAAATGTCTCATTTCACAGACATATTTCAAAAAATACAACGCCTTGCTTTGATATCCAAACATAGTGATCATCATTCTTCGCTTGAACTACTGTCACTGCTAGAGCTACTTCCATGACTTGGGTTATTTTCAGGAATGTTTTGTTCACAGTGTTGATTATTTTCTTCTTCTTGACCTTCCATCTACAAGCATAAAAATAAACTGAAATGAGTGTATATACATTGGTGATAATAATGAAAATTTCAATATTAAATAATATACATCAATGTAAATCGAAAAAAAAAATGACGTACCATAGCAACAATTGACTCATAAACTACACACATTCTTTCAAAACCATGTACCATGCCATCTTTCAAAATTTCATTTGTTGGCGCAGTTCCATACTTTGCTTCCTGCAAGTTTTATACCCCATAACAAATCATATATTTAATATAAAAGAATTTTTTGTTCTATTAATTATAGACGGAGCTAAGTAAAACAAGATCGATAGATGCTTACAAATTCCACAATTAATTTCTGATATGCCAACATATACTCACAACCCATATTTAACCCAATTTCAATCACTTCATCTGATGGTTATTCTTTGTATGTTAGCACCTATTTGAAGACATTCAATGATGATTTTTGTAAAACAACTTAAAAAATATAAAAATGAAATTTGTTAAGTTGTTATAAGGAAGTAAAAATTACTCACAAACTTAGATATCAACCCTTTTCTTCCTTGTCGTCCAATTTTATGTGCTGAATGAGTTCCATTTTATTTTCTTTTCCACAAGAAAATTATTAAAAATTAATATTTAATGCTAAATTATTTATTTATTGTACTTAATGATTGAAAAATTCAATGATTAGATATTACATTTGAAGCACGTTGTTGTTGATATGGCTCCTCCTGCGATGCAATTTTGTCCATTTCTTTGACCATCTCCTTGTACACCTTTTTAGTCATTCCTACTGGCATATTTTTGATATCAGCTCATTCATATTTTGAGATTTTCATAATCTTCCTAAAAATGTAACATGAAAATAAAATATTTAATTTTTATATTGATATATGAAAAGTAAGTATAACAAAAGTGATATTTATAAATAATTCTAGACAAACATTTAAAGGAATATTACTTTTTCATTCCTTTTTTTTTGTTGTTGTACATTTTTGCTATTAAAATTTTGACATGTCTCATTGACCAATTCTCTAGAAACTCTTCCTGTAGTTTAGATAAAATTTGGTTCTTGGAATTATTGGATTGATTTTTGTATTGTAAGTGGAAAGAACGTCTATACATTTGTTCCACTAGATCCCTCAAACTTTTGTAAAAGTTTTTCCCCCTTTCTTTAACCTCCAACATCACTCCAGATGAGTTAAGGAGCAATTCATTTTCATTTGCATGTTCTATTTTTTTTCTTTTCTTGGAACGACATTCCTTTTCTGAGTTGTTGGTCCCTGTAGAACATTAAACATATGTGAATTAACAGATTGTTTGACACATGTTATCTAATAATTTTAAGTATATTATTAATGACAATTAAAAAATGAAACTCATATTGGATCGATAGTATTTTTTCATTCACCTGATTCATCCTTTTGCAATTTTTCCATCAAGCTTTTACACTCTTTTGGTCCTAGATCATAAATAATCTTATCGAGCTTCATCATTTTGTAGCTCTACATGATACACAGTAAACAATACATATTAGTTAAACCTACATATAGTTCAAAAATAATATTTTTTATAAAGAATTTACAAAGAACTTGCCTTTTTTTATTTTCTTAATGTGTTATCAGTATTTTTGTTACTTGATCTCTTGTCAGTCATTTCTTTATCAATCTAAAACCTATACCATATTATTCATTAATATATTTATAAATAAATTGTCAACTTTTCAGATAAAAAATAAATCTCAAGAAACCGATGTGCCTTTCATGATGTACACACCGTCGTCAATGTGTAGGAGTATTAAAAACACACTGCAAAAATAGTATAATAGACCGTACAGTGCGTGGGGGTATTATAAACGCACCGCACAAACATTGTAATAGACCGTACGGTGTTATCCTCGTAACATGGAGCACCGATGCCCTATTTCAGATATGGCACATTGATTTAAAAAAATTGTTTTCAAAATTTTTATTACAGTACTTGCACAATGCGCTAGGTTACGCAGGGCGCACAGATTAAAAAAAATCTATTTTTTCCAAAAATTCACGCAATGGCTGAATGGATTGGGATCTAACTATGAAAGTCATCTCATGGGTTGGATGTCAATCTAAAATGAAAAAACCTAATTTTTAAATCACAGAAACAGGGACAAGAAATGGAAAAAATAAAAAAAATGAAGGGTTTAGGGTAAAAATGGATAAAACTACAGAAAAAGTAAAAAAAAAAAATCAAATTTAATCACGAGATGGTTTGAAATTCTATGATACAGGGTTTGAATCACCAGAGGTTTGGTTTCTGATTGTCTGAATACTTCTGTTTGAACGTATTTCGCTACTTCACAGTGCTCTTGTGCTCTCTTGCTCCAGGTATGTCTTCTGCAAATCTCTGGCTGAAAATTTTAGCAAAAATAGTGAAATAATGAAAAGTTTTTAGTATTTAAAGAAGAATTTTATGAAATTAGATTTGCTGCCCATTTTTTAATTTGCTGCTTTTTTTTCACTTAAATAAAATAGAGTTGTGATTTTTTTATTTGCATTTATTCGTCACTGATGCGTCCTTAGGTAACACCGGCACCAGTGCATAGTAACTAGAATGCATCGGTGTGGTTATATGTACAGTAGCACCGATTTGCGGTTAAGGCACCAAAATTACTTTTAGGTGTGTACACCAAAATTTAGTGAACTCCAACCATAGAAATTGAGAATTATAATTTTGTTTATCGTTGAGAATTAGAATTGAGAATTGGAATTGGATAAATTCTTGATGGAAATAACTATGCATTTTGTTTATTGCAGGAGGTCCCGACTGATTATGTGGAGAGAATGCAATGTGGGGCATGTGAAGATGCAATACTACAGGGACCAAGTGGGAAATTGTGGCATGTGAACCTGTGCTATGCTAAGACATGGGTATTTTTCACTAATGGTTGGGAAAATTTTGTTTCTGAGAAGTTTATTGAAGTTGGAGATATTTTAGTTTTTACACATGTTGGAAATGTACATTTTTCTGTGAAAATATTTGGGCCATTTCTTTTCAAAACTACACCTCTTCTTCTTTTAGAAAAAGAAACTTGAACCTTTCCATAACCTGCAACAAGAAAAGGTGGCCCATGGTCTGCTTGCTGACCCATGATCTGCTTGCTCATTTGTAAGTTCCTCCTCCATCTTGGCATCCAATTTCCTCTTTCCTCCTTTGTGCTTTCTATCTTGATCTTAAAAAAATTTATACAATCTTTGCTTTACGAGAAACTGACCTTGAATGTTCTGAGAGCAATGACAACGAGTCCTTCATTCTGTATTTGTTAGCAGAAAAAGACCGATTTTCGACTAGATGATGCAGTTGTTACATGTGGAGGCAATGGTTTCCCATAGAAAATGAGTATAGGGTTGAGCAGAGAAAAGACATTGAAAAATGGGCTATTACATTAGCTTTTCCAATGGGAAACTGATTTGTAGGTGGAAATATGGTAGCTGCAGGTATCTATGCTTTTCTTCCCACAGAAAAGGTCACTGGATTTCCATTTATAATACAAGCAGAATTTTTACTGGTTTCATCCACATGACCACAGCTCAGACAAGTAAGAGATTCCATTCAGGTTCAATTGAAAGCCGAATATGTGATTTTATGCGACGTCAGCTTTGCCAGTAAAAGTTTATGTAAGCCAACCGAAGCTCGGACAATACTCCCAGCTGCTTTTAAATGCATTCTGGAGAATCTTTCCCTTCACGGGACCTACCAGCCCGATCAACAAAGTCAGTTGATCTTTCTCTGTTGTCCTTAAGGAAATGAGAATCCTTCCCTTCGTCAGAAAAATTCTTGCCTGCGATTCGAACCCTCCATTGCTCCAATAATGCACTCTACATAATAACCCTGTTCCAGTGCGCGGGGTTTTATAGGCACACCAGTGCGGTTTGTAAGATCGAGGTTTATGTTTTGGCGCGATGTTTTATGACACAACACTTGTGTGTCGTTGTACTAAGATGCACTGGTGCGTGTAATGATGATAAGCGCACCAGACTGTATAAAGTTATTTTTTTTGTATGTAAGATCATAATAAAATAATGATAATTCTAAAGTACATGACTTTATTTGCATTATTTTCTAAACTTTATTATGTTACAAAAATTCATATTATTCTAGATTTATTATTTTACAATTATTTACAAATTTAAATATTTTAATAAAATCATTTCACATTAATACAATTAAAATTTTCACATTAATAAAATTAAAATTTTACAAATATTTTACATACAATTACAATTAAAATTACAATTAAAATTAGAATTACAATTGCAATTACAATTTTACAATTTCACATACAATTACGATTAGAATTAGAATTAGAATTTTAATTTTACATACAATTACATTTACAATTAAAATTTTACAATTACAATCATTTCATAGTAATACAATTAAAATTTTACAAATATTTTACATACAATTACAATTAAAATTACAATTACAAATACAATTACAATTTTAGAATTTTACATACAATTAGAATTACAATTACAATTTTACAATTTGTCATATATACAATTACAATTAAAATTAAAATTACAATCATTTCACAATAAATTAAATATTACAATTACAGTTAAAATTTTACATTAATAAAATTTTTACATACAATTACAGTTAAAATTACAATTACAATTACAAATACAATTACAATTTTAGAATTTTACATAAAATTAGAATTTTACAATTTGCCACATATACAATTACAATTACAATCATTTCACAATGAATTAAATATTACAATTACAATTAAAATTCTATATTAAATATTTTACATACAATTACAGTTAAAATTACAATTACAAATACAAAGACAATTTTACAATTTTACATACAATTAAAATTAAAATTAAAATTACAATTACGACATAATATTTAATAAATATCATGGTCATTTAATATTAAATTAATTAATAAACATCACAATCATGATAACCATCGTACAAACATCATATTTGACTAAAAAACACATTCAGACATCAAATTAACATTATATATTAACATCATCACAACACAAACATCAAATATACATCTCATGTCAAATAACTCATGCTATCACATACACATCTATCTGCAAGCTGCACATTAAATGAACATATCTAACATGACCTAACAATATACACATCATGATGATCACCAAAATGTAAATTAAGTACAACTACAACATGAACATAAAATACATGGACCATATATATATATATATATATATATATATATATATATATATATATATATGTATATATATAATGTGAAAAATATAAAACTATAATATAAATGTCATGGATCAGCTGGTGGTAGTACAACATCAATAGTAGTACTAGTGGAGGCATGCTCAATCAATGGTGTAGCCTCGACGATCGATGGTCCAGCCTGCTGATGATCATGACTAGTACTGATGGATGCTATAGGCTACTGACTGGACATGGTCGATGGTCCAACCTCATCTCCATCATGACTACTAGATGCTAGTGGAGTCTCATGCTCATCAGGTGCGGTGTGAGGTGAACGATCATGAGATGATGAGTCGCTACTCGCAGACTATCCATCACGTGCTGCGGCTCGACCATGCCTATAACGTGCAACAGTCCTCCTCAGTCACGTAACAACTGTCGTAGCTCCTACGACATGTCGCATCAGGCTGTACATGTCACGCGACATGCCTCTCCACATCTGTAATAGCCTATCATCAACCTCTATGTCTCTGTAATGAGCGGGCCTGATGCTCGCCTCAACAATTAATGCACTGAGTTGGTCACCCAACTCCATCCTATATCTAGTATCAGGTCGACTGCGCTTAGTAAAAGGCGGTATTGACACACCAGCAGGAGCATGTCTCTCTGCATTGGCCTCTTGATCATGATCCTTGACATTTTCCATGTCTTGATTGTCATCAGGATCCACACCTGGATCATGTGGTGGTGCCGGAATCTCGTCGCCATCAAAAGAGCCAATGTCTGAAAAATATATACAAGTACGCAACAATAATTAGACAAATTCATTACACAATTTCATAAAAACAAGTTAAAGAACATGTTAGAATAAATATAAATAAAATAGTAATATTACCTCTATCATCTGGCGGCTCATCATCTGTGAAGAGGATGTTGGCACACCCTTGCCAATCCAATCCAGCATAAGGACAGGGCACCATAATGAAGGGATCCAGCTCGTCAACACTAGCTAGTAAGTCCAGTGCATCATGCGATATCCTTGCTGGAAACATAGTCTCTCCCCTCTTGGGCATCATCTGCCCCCACATGTGCATCTGGGCCTCCAACATCGGCCTACGAGGCTGCCGAGCAAAAGTATCCCTTATCTATGGAAACCTCTCAAAAAATAAACAAAAAGGCTCTGAAGAAAAAGGGAAGTTGAGCCTCCCTTGTACATGAGCACGACATCTATCTAAGGCTGTACAGAACTGCCGCAAAAAAATGGCAGACCACCTGAAAAGTCGTGGCTCCAGTACTAAAGAATCAACATAATATAGAAGCAAGAAACTAATGTGTTTCTCATCACTGGTGTTGTGTGAAATGGTCGAAATGAGAAGTGAGAGGCACTGCACATCCTGTCTACCAAATGCACCAATACGTAACTGACCTCTAGTGACCTGAAACTCTGAAGGAGACAATACATCTGCTCCAAAGTATCTTTGGGAGTAAAATAACTGACTCCCTACTACACAACTAGCGGGAACCTCTGGGAACGAGGGAAAATCCACCTCTCTCCCCAATAGCCCTGTAATGAAATATATATCCCCCTCAGTGGGTGTCTACCACTGGTTAGGACCAACCTGAAAGCCTGTTGGTGGGCATTCCACCTACGGATAAGATGTCTAAAAAAAACACTATGGGCCTTTAGGGAAGTAGCCTCCTCATAGAACTTGAGGAGGCCTACCTACCTTAGGAGCCCCTGGGTATCTGTTGTAATAGGGCGAGGGTACGCATTTCTCTCCCTCTCTCGTGCCTCCTACTAGCGAAGCATGTCATACTGCTATGCCTGTTGTTGTTGTTGTTCCTCCTCTTCTCTCTGAATCATTTACATATTAAATAATTTTTTTTTATTAAATCAGACATGTATTTAGGAATATATGTATATATATATATATATATATATATATGTTTTTTTGAAAAAAAAAATAGACCAGTCAATGCGCCACAAAAACAATCATGCACCGGTTCTAGTGCGATGTTTCTTTGTAGCACACTAGAGGCGGTGCCCCAGATGACATAAAACACACCATATGCGATGCACTTGAAATTTTTTAAAGCACCGTTGACTATATATGGTGTCAGAAGAGCGGTGCGCTGACTAAAATATATGGCCCGACTCATATAGTCATGTCAGTGCATAGACTCCCTGAAAATTACATAGTCAATGGTGCGGTCTTTTAATAGGCCACACCGTTCATCCTGTCGGAATGCCGAATGTAGTGCGCTGAGAAAAACTAGGGCAGATATTTTCATCAACGCACTGCATTTATATTCCCATGGTCAACGATGCGGCCAGATAAATGACTGCACCACACTTATTTTTTTTAAATTTTAAAATAATGCGAGGCGCCTTTCAGTACTGTCTTGGACACTGTGCAGATACCATTAGCACTAGTTGCGGTGCGGCCTAGGTGCGGCTTGTAAATTTTACAGGCAACACCACTTACCGATCCGAGTCAAATGGCTTGTGCACACCGTGCAATAAAACAATTTTTTTTCATTTTAGATGGTTAATTTTAAGGTTATTTCAAATTCTAATTCGCTAAAAAGCTTAATTATGGAAAAACAAGAAAAATACCTGTACATTTCATCGTCGAGGAGGCATATTGGCTGTAGAATTTGCAAAAGAAAATTTGCCCACTGATTTTCAAAATGCAAGCTAGAGATTGGTGGGAAATGCATAGCAACAGTGCGTGCAATGGGTGCAATGGGAGCATCGATGTCAGGGCAGCTCAGAGAAGGAGAAATTGCACTGGTGCTTGAGAGCTCTAGAGCACTGAGAAAAGTGAAAAATGCAGTTTTTTGGCCGTAATTTTTTTTTTATTAAACCATGTTCTAGTGCTCGGGGTTTTATAGGTGCACCGGTGCAGTTTCTTAAGACCGCATCCGGCGGTTTCAGTTTTGGCGCGATGTTTTATGATGCACTGGTGCGATTTCTTAACACCGCACTGGGTTGTTTCTATCTTGGCGTGGTGTTTTATGATGCATCGAGGCAGAATAGTTGTGAAGCACCGGTGCTCTATAGTAATAGGATGCACCAGGAGGGTGTGTATGGAGCGCATGGTGTCTAGTGTGCCAATGTTTTGTGCGATCGGTGCTTTCTCTTGTAGAGCGCACTGGTGATTGAGAGCTCTGGAGCACTGAAAAAGTGAAAAATGTGGTTTTTTGGCCGTAATTCTTTTTTTATTTAACCTTGTTCCGGTGCGTGGGTTTTATAGGCACACAGGTGCTGTTTTATATGAAAGCACCGGTCCGTTTCTATTTTGGCGCGATGTTTTATGTTGCACCAGTGCGGTTTCTTAACACTACATCAGGCAGTTTCTGTTTTGGCGTGGTGTTTTATGATGCACTGGCACAGAAGAGTTATGAAGTACCGATGCTTTACAATAATAGGACACATTGGGCGGGTGTGTACGGAGCACACGGTGTCTGGTGTGCCAATGTTTTTTGCACACCAGTGCTTTCTCTGGAACACTGAAAAAAGTGAAAATCCCAGTTTTTTTGCCGTATTTTTATTTTTATTTATTTATTATTTATTATTTTATTTAGCCCTTTGTTGGTGCGCATGGTTTATAGGCACACTGGTGTTGTTTCTTATGAACGCACCGGTCGGTTTCTGTTTTGGAACGTTGTTTTATGATGCACCGGTGCGGTTTCTTAATACCACACCGGGTGGTTTCAGTTTTGGCATGGTGTTTTATGATGCACCGACGCGGAAGAGTTGTGAAGCACCGGTGCTCTACAGTAATATGGCGCACTGAGTGGGTGTGTACGGAGAGCACGGTGTCTGGTGTGCCAATTTTTTGTGCGCATCGGTGATTTCTCTTGTAGTGAGCACCGGTGCGATGTTGGATGATAAGGGCATTCAGCGGAAAACATCTGTAAAACCCTCTTCCTGCCAACCTCCTCTAGTAACCTCCGCTAGAAACGAATGTATGACATATTTTTATAAGGGGTTCCTCAAAAACATCCGCTAGAGAGTCTTTTCCTTGTAGTGAAATTCCCTGGTTAGCGGCATGTACTTTGGAAAAAATATTCCAAAAAAACTTACTTTTGAAGTCCACTTCAACTATTTGAAATGTGAATGGGAAAATTGAATGTTTAAATGCTTTATTTTGTTTTTAGAATCGTCAAAATTATATTGGAAGGTAATGAAAAATCCACATATTTTTTTTAAGAGAGTATTAAAATGAGGTGTGATTTCATGGTCTTTTAACCTTAAAGATAACTCAATCCTTGGGGAATAGTGTATGAGTTTATGGTAAATTTTTTTCCTTAACTGGGTAAATTTTAGTTTCTCATTGGTCCACAATATTATACCAATAATTTTCAACTTCAATAATTTCTAAATTCAATTCATAACCCATTAAGTTAGCTAACTCTATTTATACATTAAATGACAACACTTATGAGACTTATTAGTCACCTTTGATATCATGTTAGTTTCATCACTATAGTTAATGTTCATATGAAAAGTAACTCATGCTAGTCTGAAAATATTTTCCAAAAGTGAAGTACTCAAGGACCAAATATCTCCACATTTATCTAAAATTTATAATGAAAAAATGATCAATTATGAACTAACATATTTATTACTAAAGTGTTTTCCAAACAAATAGCTTGTCACATAAGCCTTAGTTTTGTACACAAAACAAGGTGAACCTTTGGAGAAATTAGCCATGCATATCTTTATTCTACAAGAGGTTTTATGAAATTGAGTACAAAATGTGTTCAAAAACTCCTGACATTGACTTTTAGAGTCACAGGTTTTTAAAATGAGAATGACCAATGCCCAAATAATACCCAAATAATCGATCAACTATAACAACTTGTTAAAGGTGATATGAATCAACTAACCAATTTATTTGTAAATTTATAGAGTGGTTCTCCATCTTTTCATAGATCTAATTCCAACAATATGGTAAGGGAGATATAAGAAATGATATCCCTTTTTAGTTAGTTTATACATGGTATTTCTCTATTTTTTAAAGTACAACACACAACCAACAAAGCATTATAGCATTCACATAAAGCATAAAATTATGTGTATCTAGCATATCCTTTAAAGATCCTCATTACATCCATTGGAAAGTTGAGGAGTGATTGCCAGAATAAATGGATACACAGATTATGAGTTGTAAACAATAAAGAAATCAAATGTTATTTCCAATGGAAAATAAGAAGTGATTCACACAAGACAATTTACCATATAGATTGCATTAGTATAACATAATAATTCAAGGCTCAATACATATTTCTTAATTTGGCACTTTTTTGGGATTTCATCTACAATCCCCTTTTCAGTCATATTTCCAGGAAAAAAGTGATTGAGAAAATATCACAATATTCACTGGTTGATAAGGTTAACTAAATCTATGAAGGAACACCATAATATGGAAGATAAAAAAACATGGATAAAAAAGTATAAGTCTTCAACGGGCAAGTTAGAAAAATTCTTTAAGTTCTAGCTCTAATTGTGTCTGAACGCAATTATAACCTATGAGTAAAGGAAAAAACTAAGATTACTAATGTTGACACATTAGTGTTGTCATTGTATGACAATAACGATATATGTTAGAAATATCTCCATGTGGTTTATGAAAATGTAATAAATCATGGAATTGTGAACAAATTGGAAAAAATTGGCATATTCATGATACTATGAAAGTGGGATATTTTACTTTGATAAGAGTGCAATTGTGCACATATCAAGCTCAAATATTTGTAATCCTTTGGACACAATGAAATTTGATTTGAGTGTGATAATTATAGAGAAACATATTTGATATAGTCAAGTTTGATCACTAGAAAGTGATTAAATTCCAAGTAATTTGAGATTTAGTTAAAGGACTATAATTATAGAAAAACACTATAATATGTGGCAACACTCTATTTAAGAGCATCATCCATAAGGATTAAATTTGGATATTGTAGAGTTATGATGCAAAAATTATGAGTGTCTATGTTGCATTGGTACCATTGAAGAACATGGGAATTATTTTAACTCAAGAGAGGAATGGATCCTTGTAGACTTTGAGAATGGGAGATCACTACTCCATGCTTGGACAAAGGTAACCATCTTTCATGATATTTCCTTAGATTAAGATATTTACTCTCTCTCCCATAAACAAATATTGTTCTTAGTTCATGGTTAGTGTTAATATTTTATTTTTTAAAATCATCGATAGAATTTTGGGGTTTATAGTTTCTCAAACATCTTAGTAAAACTTTAGTAATGTAGGAAAAATAAATGCTTTCATTGGTTGTTGCGTCTAGGGAACCATTAGGAGGCCATTTTAAGTTGCAAGTTTGTCTCCTCCTCCTACTTCTTCTACTTCATCAAGGCCAACCAATCAAAAGGTTTTAGAAACATTTTTATAGGCTCCTTTGTATTTTCATTTAAAAATCCTATCTTTAACTAAAGATCAAGTGCTTGAATGAGTTTTCATAATCTCCCTAGGGTGTTACTTGTGGAGGATAATTAATGTAATATTGCATACTTACATTAATTTAAATTTTAGATATTTGTGGAGGATAAATAATGTAACAGTGGGTACCTAAAAGGGAAATTAATGTAATGTGGTCATAATAATGCATGAAGGCCCATTGGGTTGTTTGTGGTTAATAAATAAGCCTAATAGGAAGTTGGTCACAATAAATGTAAGAATGAGGGGTAGTGGGAATATGTTAGTAGGAATACTCATGAGAGAGAATATATACACAAGTACCATTCTACTGGATATGTTGGGGATTGTATTATAACAAACGTGGCTTGTGGAGTGATTCCTTTTACAAGGAGTAATTGATTATGTTACCCTGCCATAAGGGTTTTGATATTGAATAATAATTTTATATATATTTTTTGTCATTCCATTTAATTTTTATCCTACTTAAGGGTAATAATTAATTATTATAGCTAGTATCATGAAATGAAGCCCTATTGTGGTACTTTACAACCCCCCATTTTCCTCAGAAGCATTAGAAGGAACAAGGGGACCCTTTAATTTTTTTTAGGTTAAATCCTTTTATATATATAAGTTAGGTATATCCTCCCTTATCTTTTCAAAAAAAAAAATGTTTTTCATAATAAACACAATCTTATGAAAACACCGGAAAATAATGAAAAACGTAAAAAATTGTATTAACATAAGTAAATGTTGGTAATAGATGGAAACATGCCAAAAGAGAATCGCCGAAATGTGAAATTCCAAATTTCCGAAGTTCTAATTTATTGAAAAGCTGATGTGCCGAAGTTTCGAAATGTCGAACTCCCGAAGTTCCGAAATTCCAAACTTGCGAAACTGAGAAATTCTGAAATGCCGAAATTTTGAAAAACCGAAATTTTGACATGCCGAAACGTTGAAATTTCGTCAATTAACCAATTTTGGATATTGCGTTCTGTCAACTGACAGATCCCGATATTGCATTATGTCAAGCATACCGATATTTCACTATTTCACATGTCACATCCGTATTAAAGCCGATCATCATACCCGATATGAGAAGTATCGAAAAGTGAAACTGTGAAGCAATGCCAACTATCAGCATCACGTGAATAAACGTTTAGAAATTAAATGACCACCATTAATGTTTCTAAACTCGAGGTTTTCAAACGAATTGTAATTTTTTTAAGTTAATGCAGAGGGATTTTTCATAAGGCTCGCATTGAATTGATATGGCTCTCACATACTTCGAAGTGATTCTCTACTTATCTCAGCTCGTTTTTTGACAGGTAAATCCTCATAAAGAACAACATAAGGAGATGTCCAGGATAATCAAAGCACAGAGAAAGTTAGCCACTCAGCAAGAATCTATCTTGCCACCTAAAGAAACTCATGTGATGGATCCTCTGTTTGAAAATACTTCATGCACCAAATATTCATGTTCCTCTAACTGGGAAGAAATTTACGAGTTATTTGAAGATGAAAATCCAAGAATAATTGAAAACAGAGGAGCTACTGTTGATGAGTCTCCACCAAGAGATACAGATGCATGGAGCGACGTAGCTAACTCATTTCTTCATAGAATTTCCGCTCGTCCGAAAATTATCCCATACACAGATATGGTGAGGTGGGTCAACGACCATGTGGATATAACATACCGACTTCTTATTACCTCAAAAAGTACAATAATTGGTTCCTTCAAGATAGAATACTTAAGAAGAATGTACCAGTTGTCGATGCCTTAAAGGAATTATGATACACAGTTCGTCCAAAAGTTCATGTAATAAAATCCAAACCCTACAGAGCTTATGAAGGATTGGAAGAAATACCCAAATAAAAAAAAGTGAGAGGACAGGAATATGTATTCAGTAGCCTCTCTGGTTGGCCCATTCTCCCAAATTGCTGCTATGTTCTGTCATCTTTATGGTTATCCGAATACCCAAACGTTTTTTAAATAATGGGTATCGTTGATTGAAGCCTCCTATGATGGTTATATAATGGACTGAGCAACCATTTTGTCAAACATTTTGAGTACTCAAATCCGTAATTATAGACAAAGAAACAATGTACTAGAAAGGACAACGCCTCCTTTTTTCATGAGTGCCTATATTATGGATGCTATATTTTTTTCCTTTAATTTTCCATCCTTGGGATGGAAATGGTCTGTTCAATATGCCACCCCCATTAATGTTTATTTTGACATTTTGTGGGAATCAAAGTACCATTCTAGTTTCTATAATATTTGTCATGAAGTAATGCTTCCCCTCCATCAAGAATTTTTTAGTAATAAAGCCCCGAGGCTTATCGCCAAATCCAATAGAGACTTGAGGCCTATAAGGAAATGGTTTGGAGAAAAAAACTTTACTTATGTTCGAGTTTTTGGAAGCTTAGCCCATCCCCATTTGTTGTCGTTGTTTGTTCCAGATAAAATATTGGCTAAAGAAATCGCCTACCAGACTATTGGACATGGCCTAACTAAAGTCCTCAGAGATTGAAAGAATATCGTTTGGCCATGTTTTCCTATTCCGTGTGGTACAAATACTTTAGAGAATTTCAAGCATGCTTTTCTTGAAATTGAGCAATTGATTTTTTTGTTTGTTTTCCAATGATACCTAACTGATAATTTGATCCCAATGGAATTGCTAAAGAGCTCACCACACAAGTAAAACTCAGGCTGTTTTCAAACGAGCCCGATAAGTTTGATGGTTTATTTGAAATGACCACATAATATTATATGGTAGAAATACTATCCTCTGATCAATTGACTCCTGATAATTTAATCAGTTTTAAGAAATATCGTTGGAAGAGGATAGCTCATATACCAAAATTTCTAGTAAAACATTCCAGTAAGAACTTAGAGAGTACAGAAGCATCTGCATCCTCTTCCTAAGTTCCAAATGTTCTAAGTATAGAAACAACTAATATAGCTGTTGGAAAAGAAAGTGGAATCAAAGGAGAACAACTTGGCAGAGTTTGGGAGGAATTCAATAATGTTCTAATGATTGAGGAGACCCACATTGCAAATTTTTCCAAAACGGGAACACCTCATTTACATAGAGAGGTTCCCAAAACAACAATACTGAAACACTTAGAAGGAAAACTAAAAGTAGTAAAGCAGTCTCATAGTCAAAAAAATATGGGCATCATTTTTTCCCACCACAAAGATAGTCCTTAAAATTGAAGAAATCCAACCTTTGGGCGTATTCTATAGTCTAAAGCATAAGGCAGCCATGAGAAGGTCTAAAAAGGAACAAACTCAAATGTTGGTTCCTAATGAAACCTCAATTTAAGTTCTTTGGAAAGACGCTCAATCCGCCCCAGAGGATGATCTAAATCAACTATCTCAATTTGTAGGAGCTTATGTTAATGTGACCATAGATAAAGCTATTGAAGTACAATTATTGATGAAATAAAGGTATCACATAATTTCTCTATTAGAGCAAAGTATCCAAACTTAGAAGAAAACAATAGAACACCAATGGCAAGTAAACCTTGTCGATTTACAAAAGAATTTTGATAATCTAAAGGTGAAATATGAAGAAGAAGTTAGAGATAAATATCAAAAGATACAAAAGTTGCAATAAGAGGTTGATCAGTTGAAAGACAATCCTAAAATTAATGAAGTTTGAAAGGAAGCATTAGATTTAGATATCCTTTTAACAAAGCAACAATATATTTTCTGTCATAAGTTGTCTTTAATTCATGAATTGTTTAAAAAAATTGATTCATTAGTCACCTAACTGTCAGATATGAGAGCCTTGTATGAAGAGATCGACGAAAAAATATATGCTTTCATAGATTGGTAGGATGGTATTGAAGGAAGAGCATCCAACCTTCTAGAATTGAAGAATCACAGAAGGATATTGTATTCAGTGATTGGGATATTAAAATGAAAATTGTAGAGATGGAAATCATTAGAGCCAGGAATATTGCATCAAATCTCATTGAATACATCATTGATGCTCTACTGCAAGCCAATATGATACAAGACTGGCCAAAAGATACTTTTCCAGATGTCATAATCTTGAAGCAGTCTTGGCAAGAAGCATCAAGAATAAGGGCTCAAGAGATTCAAAGCTTATCCAAAGTAAAATTGAAAAGTTATTGGCAGTTCTTAGTAAAACCAAAGTGGCTCATGCTAAGGTTTCTTTCAAATGCAACAACGTAACTTATTTCAGCACTTAATGATGCAGTGTCCATGGGAGATATGTGTATGCATCCAATGCATCCCCCCCAGCTAAAGCCAATGATAGATATGTACAACCTCAAAGAACAAATGAAGAATGGACTTGGGAGGAAGTCATGAATATTGTTGCAACTGATTACTATTTTGTTCTCCTTTATCTTAGATTAAGTTACTTGAGGCTTTACAGAAACTTAATTTAGAAGTTTTCTATTTTTGTAATATTAATAGACTATTTAAACCCCTCTCATGCATTTAGAAAGGGGTCTAGAACTTTGAGAAGATAGATTTTGAACTTGCACTATTATTTGATCAAGTGTTATCTAATTGAAAGCTGAGCCTAAAAGTTGTCTTTTTGAGATACAGAGCATTGATTCATCAAGTACTATTTTCTTTGTGTTATTGAAATAGATAGTTATTTTATCTTTATGTTCTTTCATTATATAAATTACTTTCAAAACAATGTATCATTGTCACTATTGATATGAGATATTGAATGATTTGTAATTATATATGAAATAACAAGATATTTTATGTGATTGAGTTTTAATCAACTAAATTAATTAACTATTTAATTAATCTAGTTTCTTATGCATGCTTTCTTTTCATTAAGGTATTGAATGATCTATATTGTTTTATACTTTATGAAGTATTTCTATTACATCACATTGAAAGACGTTTTTATCTTGAGAAATAGTTAGAATTAGTTTTCGTTTTATCATTAGTCTCAAAATCACTCCATCAATTTGATTTCATTTCTTTTTTATTATTAAATCTCTTTAAATGGGAAACTAGTCCCTATGTCCCCAGTCAAACCCACCAATTTCAGTGGAAAAGGAGTTGTCTTAAGCTCCTGTCCGGGTGGTATTCCCCGATGTTGAGGTAGTAAATTTCCAACCTTCAACATTTTTGGCGCTAGAAGGAGGGCCCCCGACTATGAATGACAACGAGGCCTGATCGGAAGAGTCATTCAAAGAGTCATTCACCCTCGAAATCTCCCCCTACTTTCAAGTCTCACTCAAAGTCTCCTTCTCCTAGACCAAAAATAAGAACAACTGTAAAGTCTCGTAGTATTGGCTCTAACATAATTGATAAGCCTTTTTTAATTGAATCACCTGAAGTTCAGAATTTAATTGAGAAATTAGAAGGGATTTCTAGTTCTCAAGAAGAGACTCAACATTCTGAGTTATCCCAAGGAAGCATATCATCTTGTTTTCCATGTGCCTCCTCATAGAAGAAAGAATCAGAAATCCGAAGCTCGGTCTTCTAATAGTGAGATTTTATCTTCATCACCTGCACAAACACCTTTATTTCAATCCACTTCTCCCACTTCTCTGCAACCAAACCCTTTATTTATTCCCATAACTCATTCTCAAACAACAGGTGCTAGTATAAGTAATATTAGCACATGGGCTACTTCCTCCACATAGTCAGTCTCTTTTACTACAACAAATTCTTCTAGTCACATTCCCATAATGGCTAATAGACCATGGACAAACCCAAGTGCTATCAACATGCCTGCACCACTTCATCCTTTGCCTAAGTACCTAGAGAGATGGTTACCAAAGTTTAATCCAGATGAAGGAACCCAGGTTGAAGAACACCTGCATAATTTTATGTTGGCCATTAATCTTAAAGAAGTATTAAAATAATATTGATTATGTAGACTGTTTCCATATACATTTTTAGGATCAACAGGATCCTGGTACTTTTCTTTACCATAGGTTCTATTAATGATTGGAATATGTTTCAAGAGAAATTTTTGACAAAGTTTGGATATGATCACACAACTGCGACATTGGTCAATGATATTTCCAACTTGAAGGCAAATTCAAATGAAAAGATCAAAGATTTTAATACTAGATTCAATTAATTTCTTAACAAAAATTTACAAGCTTCTCAACCTGGTGTATATGTTAAGATAGATTGGTATATTTTTGCATTACCCTCAAAAATTTCCATATTTGTAGATAGATCTTGTTATCACCAAACTGATCTTGATAGGCTACTCATTAATCAACTCAATGTAACTATTTCAAACCACTTTTAATTGAAGATTAGCCTCTTCATTTTGAGAGGGCTCTCTCAAAGGGGATTTATGATTTTCAATAGAAATAATACTAGATGGATAACTCTATGAACTGTGACTTGGTTTTTTTTTATTGCAGGTTGAAAAATGAAGGCTTGCTACCATTGGGCAGTGGAGTTAACATCAATGCACTTAGTGACAATAATTATTCACATGGAAGCCGAGGCAAATAGAGGTTTTTAATAAGGATGATTCATACACACAACATAAGGAAAACAAAACAAATTAACCCCTAAAGGAAGTTAGAGCATGAAAACATGAATTCTGAGTAATTATAAATAAAATTCACTACAAGTGATTAGACATAAAAGATATAGAGAAACAAAACATTAAACACCTCATTAGAATCTCAGGTCTGGAAGTAGAATGTCACTGTATATTATTGATAATGGAAAAAAAACATACAAGTAGAAATTTGGTGCAATGTTCTCCAACCCCTTGCTCTTCGATGTTCAATCTATAAATAGAAATTCTTTACAATGTAAATGATCTACCCATCTGGCTAGATGTTCGAACTCTAACTTTGACACCTAACATAACTAAAACTACTTTCTTGGAACAGAAAAAGGACAACTATCCTTTAAGAATTCATACTCCTAATAGGACTCTACTTCATATTTATTACATTCAGTTTTTCTAACAGTAAAATAGTTACATAATAGAGATCACATGTTTGAGAGACAATTCACCATCACTTGACATATTTAAAATACCCCTAGATTTAGGAAACACAATCCTAATTTTCAAGAGTGGATAATCTTCACTTTAATCATTGATCTTCCCATTGAGTTGGATGTGTGACATTCATTTTGAGTAATGAGTCTTTGCTGATATGGCCCACTGATAGGCTGGATGTCTCCAGATGGATGGTGTGCTATTGGAACCCTAAAAAATATTAAAAAAAAAACCCCTCGCTACGAAATAGGGAAATTTAAGAAGTTTCAGAGCAAGTTTTTGTAGCGTATGAAATCTTGCCTTTTCATCCATCTCCTTGCCACGTTTCCTGGTAAAAAATCTTTACTATGCAAAAAAATCTTGAAAACAAACAACTCCCCTCCTTAATCCTTCACAAAATTGAATTCCAAAGAAAAATTTCATCTTCAGAATTTTCGTAGCGTTTTTCTGGCTTCAAGCCCGAAGCACCCTACGAAGTTGTCTAAAAATTTTTTTTTTTATGTTTTTGTGACTATCTTAAAAAATTGATCTCCAGAGGCAAAATTTAGGTTTTTGCAAGCCATGAACCTCATCAAACTTGTTTCAACTCAATTCTTTAGTTTTTAGGAGTTTCTTCTTCATTTACAATGATTTGGCATATAGGTTCTTCAACCACTCTCATCCTTAGCCCTTTCTTCTCCAGCTCAACTTGAATTATGTCCAACTGCTCCTGAAGGTCTTCCACTTGATCTTTTAATGCTCTGTTTTTAGCTTGTAAGTGTAAGTTCATCTTCCTGGTATGTTTGACCTCCCCTCTTAATGGTTGTGTCCATTTCAGCAATATTTCGGCATTGTCCAAATATTTTGAAACGCATGAGATTTCCCTATCCCATATTTTCATCATCTTTTCAAATTGCACCTTCTTAGACCTATGCTTTTCTACCTCTAACTTCAAATCTGATATCTCTTTACCTGCTTCCTTCAGCTATTCTTTGAGGGATTATATTTCTTATTTTTCAACTATTTTCTCTTTGCCCTTTCTCTGCCTAATAACAACTTCTTTCTCTGTTGATGGAGACAAATCTATGATGTTTATTGGCTGTACAGTTTCATTGATTTTCTCTGTATTTTTTTCTCTCTATGACCTTCTTTGCATGTCTAGTCATTGGCTTCCTTGGATGAAATATAAAGCCAACATCTTCAACTGCAAAATCTAATTTTTTAGCAGTCTTTCCTTTCTTCAATTTTCTTCCACCATCTTTAATATCTTCAACCTGCACTATTGGTGACCCTTTAATTTCAATTGCATGAAGGATATCCTCTAGATTTCCGTTGGCCAATATCTGGCTTCTAGTGATCCTCTTGCTGCCTTGTTTGCCAACTTTATACTTTTATTTTGCAGGTGCTACTTGAGGGGTGTCAGTCTATTGCAGAGGTTCTGCTCCTATGTCCATAGGTTTTGCAGGGGATGCTGTTTTTTCTTCTTCAACTTATTCTTCCATAGCTGGTGATGTAGTAGTTCTAGGTTTTGAGGTTTTCTTTGGAGTGACCACATTAATTTCATAACCACTCATAAACAAGAAATAAATCCAATCTTTGTCTAACCTTCTCAATTCATCCAACACTAACAACTTTATTAGAATACGATGAAAAAGAGATGTCTCATTTCCTTTTTGTCTTGATTTGAACCTTATCTGAAATTTTCCCTAAAATTTTGTATAAATAGAAATGTAAGTCAAGTGATCTCTTACCTACAAAATACAGAAGAAGTCTGAGATGATATGATTAAAACATGTGAAATCTTCCTTCACAGATGAAATATTTTGGAATGACCATCAGAAATTTTGCATAATTATCCTTCATAAAACTCTGAGGGATAACATTGTTCAAATCAACTTCACTATGTTCTTGCTTGAGAAACTCCTTACAATCCTGCATTGTGAATTTGGTACCTTTAAACAACTCTTCACCACCTCTATGGATTCCTGTAGCTAATGATATTCTCTCTGGTGTCACTGTGAGATTTAGAATCCCAAACTTTGTTTTTGTTCTTGTGAATTTGGTGGCAAAATCCTTTGAAACGTTTGCGGGAAAACCCTGAAACCTATGGCAGAATTGCAAGCAGCGAGTCCTCCTGAAAACCTCCATAGGATTATGGTATTCATTGAGTAATTTCAAATCCATGGGTTGATACTTGTGACAATGGCCACCCTTTTTTGTTTTCTTTCTTACAGCCATGGATGCTTTATAGTCTTCACTGCCTCGCTTGCTGATGACACCTGCAGAATTTTAATTTGACAGAAACCAGCTTGGATCAATGAAGCAGATCTCCAGGGATTGACTCACATGCAAGGGTAAGCAATAATATGACAAAAGGCTATTTGGGGTGAGGTTTAAAAAGGTTAACTGACAGCTTGGGTTTTAATAATAGAACATGCAAGTAGAAAGGATCATGATTAGATCAAACACGGATGTGTACATTTGAAACTTACCATAATGACCTTGAATGACCACCACCTTTACTCCTCTAATCATGAACTAACACCTCACATAGCTCTGACAACCCTAGCTGAAAAAATGCATTTTCATAGCGAAGACAGTTAGGCTGCTGACGGGTTCACTATGAAATTATTGGGCAGTTTCATTGTGAACTCTGTGGATTTCCTCTGTAAATCGCTATGAAATTCTGAAAAACTAACATGTGTGCACTTTTGATTTTAAATGCATGTCGAATGAAAACTGACATGATATGGGACTTATTTGACTGAAGTGGCATGAATGGAGGTGAAAATTAAACTTAGGATAGGCTTCAAAAATGCAAATTTTTTTATATATCATATTGAAATGGCTTAGGAAACCTCATCCATTTGGGGAATGACCTGCATGACCCTATCAAGGAAATTTTTACAACTAATGAGTGATACCAGTGGCTCCACTTGGGATGGTGTACCCCTGTGTTACACCAAATATCCTGTAGTCTTAGTGCCATCCATCTTTTTGGAAATAAACTTCTAAAATTTTCCAAGCCTTCTTCAAAATCTTATGGCCTTCACCTTGGGCTCAATTTTGATGATCATCCTGTATTTATTAGTATAAAAGCATAATAAAACATAATATATACAATGGAGTGAAAATTTAGTAAAATTTAAGAGGAATAATGCTTTAGAAACCTGCCATTGACAGGTCCTCCAACACAAATTTGTCCATCCATTTCCTGAAGTAGATAAGTATTGTTGCCATGGTATGAAGCTACTATGAATGGTCCCTTCCAGATGTTTTCCAACTTCCCATGTTTCCCCTTTTCTTCAATTCTGGCTTCCCACTTTAAAACTACATCTTGAATCTGGAAATTTTCTTCAATGACCTTTCTGTCAAATGTTTTCTTTACTCTATTTTGTGACTATTGATGGTTGTTGTACACCTCATCCCTTTTTTCTTGCAGAGTTATAAGTTGGTTTATCCTCCTCTGAATAGAATTAGGCTCTTCTTCAAGTCCTTTGCAACAAATCCATTACAGGCACTCCCAAGGATGTGGGAAAATAACTTTAGCTCCATACACTATTTCATAAGGTGAAGTACCAATGGATGTTTTTGTACATACTCTATCAGCCCACAAAGCATACTTCAACTTCAGATGCCATGATCTCTTATTTTCCTGCAGTACCTTCTTGATAATTCTCACAATGCTTTTATTAGAAGATTCAGCAAGACCATTACCCTATGGGTAATAAGCAGTTGAGTGTCCAAGTGTTATATGATACTGATGAAAAAATCTAATTAACCTTTTGGATTCAAAAGTGTGTGCATTTTCAGTAATAATCTTCATAGGAAAGCCAAACCTAGACAAAATATTGTTCTTTAAGAATTGAATGATGACTGAATCATTTGCCTACCTTGTTGGAATTGCTTTGATCCACTTAGTGAAATAATCTGTTGCTATCAGGATCCAGTGATGTTTCCCTAAAGATGATGGGTGTATTTCACTAATAAAATCCAACCCCCATTGTTGGAAAGGCACCTCAACATAAATTGGCATCAAAGGTAAAGGAATCAGCTTTTTCTTACCATAAAAAATCAGAAATTCATGGTAGGCAGCGATCTTCTTGTAAACATCTTTGAACATGGTGGGCCAGTAATAGCCTTCTCAGATAATTTTGTTTGTTGTGGCCTTCCAGTAGTGGTTTCCTCTACAATCTCCCTTATGAAATTCTTCAAAAACCCTTTCATCTTCCTCTTCCAACAAATAGTTCAAAAGAATTCCACCAGTATCTTTCCAATATAGATTATTATCTACAATGCAGTATCTTAGAGATTTCAGCTTCACAACCTTGCTTTTAATTTATTCAACTCTGCAGGAGCTCTCTGATGATGCAAGACAAAGATAATTTCTTTGTACCATTCGGATAAAATGAACTTCTCTTCAATAGGAATCATCTCTTCATCTTCCTCTGACAGCTCTCAAATTTCTGCAAATAAATTTATGTCAAGACAATCAAAATTTGATCGCGCCATCAAATTTTCCAACCCCTTTCCTTTCACCAATTTTGTAGGTTTTATTTCTATGTCATACTCCAACAAATTAGTTATCCACTTCCCTCTCTTGCCATCAGGATCAACTTGTGTCAAAATTTATTTAACCACAGTGTTAGGTACAAATGCAATGACATGAGAGCACAGAATATAAATTCTGAAATCCTTAATAGCTTTGATCAAAGGATATGCTTGTTTTTCTAAAATATTGTGCTTCATATCTGCGTTAGCAAGAGTTCTGCTAAATAATGAAATTGGTTGTTCTATACCTTGCTTTCCTTTCTGCAGTAAAACTCTAGCTATGGTATTTTCAGATGCAAATGTGAAAACCAAAAATTCTTTTGAGAAATTTGGACTAATCAGTACTCGGGCCTGAGTGAGGGCTTTATTTATCTCTTCAAATTATTTCTTGGCTTCAACAGTCCATTTAATCTTAGCTCCTTTCTTCAACATCTTGGTAATGTCTTTGACAATTTTAGCAAAGTTCGGGATGAACCTTCTAACAAAGTTTACTCTCCCAAAAAAGGACTAAATTTCCTTCATGTTCCTTGGGAGGTCTATCTTCTAAATGGAATTAACTCTGTTTGGATTAATCTTTATCCCATCCTTTGATATAATATGTCCAAGAAATTTTCCAGATCTTAGAGCAAAAACACTTTTAGTTGGATTAAGAGAAATACCAATTCTTCTACACTTCAGCAAAATTTTCTCTAGATGCTTCAAATGATCTTCTTCCCCCCTTGAAAATATAGTTATGTCATCCAAATAGACCATAACTAACTTATATTTCTCCTCAAAAAAGGCAATGTCCATTTCTATTTGAAAGGTTGCTCCTGCATTCATCAAACCAAAAGGCATCTTGGTGTACATGAATGTCCCCCATGGTGTGGTAAGAAGTTTTCTCCTGATCTTTTGGGTGAACCAAAATCTGATTATATCCTGAAAAACCATCCAACATAGACATCCTTTGAGAGCCAAAAATATTATGCAAAATCTGATCCATCTTAGGAAGAGGGTAATTCTCTTTCAAAGAAGCCTTGTTCACATTTCTGAAGTCAATATAGATCCTGATCTCTCCACTCTTTTTTTTTAATGGTACCAAGTTAGCTATCCATTTTGAGAATCTTATAGGAAAAATAATTTTTGAGTCAAAAATTTTCTTAATTTCCTTCTCAATCAGAGGCATGAGCAATGGATTAATCCTTCTCAATTTATGTTTGAAGGGTTTCTCATTCTCTTTGATAGGAATAGTATGCTGAATAATAGTAGGATCATACTTTTTAGATCAGCATAACTCCATGCAAAAAAATCAATGAACTTCTTCATCATCTCAATATATTTCTGTCTCATCTGCAAATAAAGAAACTTGGAAAGCTTTATCATCTTAGGCGCTGCTATTGTACCAATATTACAAGTCTCTACCTCCTCATCATCAGCTTGCATTCTAGGGGATTTGAAAACATCATTTTGGTCAAAAATTTTTTCTAGTGGAATAAGACCCTTGGGTATACAATTATTTTTCAGCTGCAAAACTTCAGAATTAGCCTTAGTTTCAACATGCATGTTTTGCTAATCCACTTGTGTGCTTTCAAACTCCTCGTTTAATTCTATGAAATTTCTAACTTGTTGGTCATCTTCAAACACTTTCCAATGGATGATATTATCTAGGATAGCATGCCTATGCTGAACTTAAATTTCATACTTCTCAGTAGAATGTGTAGGGATGACAAACAAACTTGCATAAACAACTAGAGAATCAACCACTGAGTTTTGATCCCTAGTTTTCACAATAGATACATATTCTTGAAACTTTTCCAGCATTTCCATAATAAAATTTATGTAAGATTTCATCCTCATATCTTTAGTTTGATATGTTCCTTCAAATTGTTTGATTACCAACTCAGAATCTCCACAAACTGATATCTTTTGGGCACCCAATATTTTCAAAATTTCCAAACCCAAAAATAGAGATTCATATTCAACCATATTATTTGTACAATAAAAGTTTAGTTTGAAAGAATAAAACTTACTTTCATCATCAGGAGTAGTGATCCATATGCCTGCTCCAGCCCCCTCTCTTCCAGTAGATCCATCAAAGTGTAGAAGCCACCAGCCCTCTTCTTTTCCTTATAAAATTTCCTGATTTTCAACTTGTTGATTTTCAATTTCTTGAAATTCTTCTTTCCCTTCACTTTCTGCTTCATCAGTTAGCTCATTTAAAATAATTTTTGATTCTAATTCAGTTTCAATAGCATAAATGGGAAAATTTTGAGGTTTATCCTTGCTACTTACCATGTAGGCCATCCTAGTCTCCCTGTACAATATTCTTTTCTCACCAAAAATAGGATGGTGGCATATGTCAAGTCCATCTGCATGGTGCCTTTGATTTTTCTTGCCGAAGATCTAGATAAGATCATGCCAAACTTGGGTGGAATATCTGCCACTAGAATGTCCATTACCACTGTCATGCTAGGCACTTGTGTTAGGCCAACAACAACATCTTTTATAAATCCTATGCATTGGATTCTTTTAGAGTCAAAAGAAAATAAATCCTTGTATGTCCTAGTGATCTATAAACCCATCCTCTCCATAACCACTTTAGGCATAAGGTTATGAGAAGCCCCCGAATCTAACATGGCATTGTGTAAGGTCATGTCATGGATACTAAGGATGACATAGAAAGGAGGTACTTCTTCATTCTTCTCATATTCCAATCTTGGTCCCAATTAGATGGTAGGATGGTCTTCTTGTACATTAAGGATATCTGAAGCTCCTGGTTGAGAATTCAACATTTTCACAAATTTTCTTCTGTACTCATTTATCTTGAGAATTTCTCCAAAGGGAATAGGAATCTTGATTTTAGAGATCTCATTCTCTAGACTGAAAACATAAGTAATATTTTCACTCTCTTTGACAGGGGGAGGAAGTGGTGGGTCCTTTTTAGGCTTAGCTCCTTTAGGAGCATCCTTATTTGGTTGTGTTTTATTTGCAGTGATGGGAACATTTCATTTTCTGAGATTGTACTGCTTCTACATCTCAAAAATAGCATGTTGATAACCCTTTAGATAATCAGATTGTCCCTCACCATTACTCAAATCATGATCAGACTCATCATGCTCCTCTTTAATCAAAAACCTTCCGGACATGTTTTCATCTAAGCAGTTGATGGAGTCTTCTTGAATCTCAGGCTTAGTTTCTTATTCATCAGTCAAATTTTGCTGAAAAGGAGGCCTCACTTGAAGGTCAGGATGATTTCTATTTTCTCTTTGTCTTTGTTGATTTTGAGGCCTTCTAAACTATGGATTTCTAATTTGTGGATCATGTTGTGTAGAGGGTGAAGAAGTAGTTCAAAGGCCAAGTCTATCCATGAGTTTCTCCGTAGTATTCATCATAGAATCAAACTTATCATCTGAGGTGGAAGGCTTTTCTTATTCTTTTAGTTTTGTTTTACCCATCTTAGACTTCTTAGCTGCTATCATGTTCACTTCTACTTTCACATCATCATTCTACATTTCTGCTAGAGAGGCATATTCTCTTTCTCTAAGCATAATTGAGAAATCATAATCAAATGCCTCAACATATCGTAATTGAGTAGCTCCCGGGGGAGGTTTAAGCTGAGTAGGTATAGAGTCATAAACTTTGTTAAATCCCTTGGAGAAATTTTGGACAGTTTCATCTAAAACTCTTTTTAAACTATTATATTTAGTAATGGCCTGCATAGGGTTTGTTCTATTCCCCCATTTTATTAGAAAACTATCCTCGTACTGATTCCAATTATGCAAGCTTCCTGGAGCTAGGGATTTAAACCACTTTTTGACCTCACCAGTGAAACTTTGAGCAAATACTCTCATTTTGACATCTTCATCATCTACTTCCTCTCTTTCTATGAAATCATTTAATTGTCCATATGTTCCTCAAATGTTATTTCTTCTTCACTCCCCCAGGTTTTAATTCTAGTTGAGTATTTACTTGGTAGGGAATTAAGAACGATTGGGAGGAAAAGTGGAGCATATCTAGTAGGTGTAGGAGGAGGAGGAGGAGGTGGAGGTGGAACATTTCTAGCCATAATAACAAGAATGGTGGTATTTCTGGGAAAAATAGTATAAGAATATGAACTATTAGGAGGTGGAGAAGTTGGTCTTTGCAGTCCAGATACAAATGAGCTCCACTTAGGTAAAGGTATACCATATTTTATTCTTAGCAAGAATTAAAATGGGTCTAACTCCTTTAAATTTTCAAAAGACTCCCTATCTAACAACAACTCTGATGTAACTGTTTCCCAAAATTCTTCTCTTTATTTTTGGGTTACTAGGGTTGAGGTATCAATGCCTAGTCTCTGCAGGTCTAGAATAATCTCATTCAATTCATTTACACTCTTAGACCTAAACAAAAATTCCTGAATTTTATCATCAAATTTATTATCTTTCGGACTTCAAACAATTTCAGAGGAAAAAGCTCTTGAGTGTGATGGAATACCTGATTTTGAAGAGCTGCTTTCAATGCCTCTGGAAATTTTGTTTGGATTATCCACAATGGTAGGTGGGTTAGGATCTATATTTCTCCTTGTATATCTCCTTCTCTAAGCCAACTTTAAACATGAAAATTTGTAATGGAGTCACCAAGGTAGTTTCTGCAGCCTCAAACAAATTCTAAGCTCCTGCTACCTCCAAGAGTTTAGCTTAAATATTTGCACAAAAACTTCGAGAAATATGTCTTCAGACTCCTGGAAGACGCACCAAAATGTTATCACCAAATTTATCTTGATAGGATGCTCATCAATCAACTCAATGTAACTCTTTCAAACCAATTTTAACTGAAGATTAGCCTCTTCAGTTTGAGAGGGATCTCTCAAAGGGGATTTATGATTTTCAATAGAAATAATACTAGATGGCTAACTCTATGAACTATGACTTGGTTTTGTTTGATTGCAGGTTTAAAAATGAAGGCTTGCTACCATTGTGCTATGGAGTCAACAACAGTGCACTTAGTGACAATAATTCTTCACATGGAAGATAAGGCAAATAGAGGTTTTTAATAAGGATGATTCATACACACAACATAAGGAAAACACATCGACTTAAACCCGAAAGGAAGTCAGAGCATGACATCATGAATTTTGAGTAATTATAGATCAAATTCACTACAAGTGATTAGACATAAAATATATAGAGCAACGAAACATTAAACACCTCATTATAATCTCAGGTCTGGAAGTAGAATGTCACTGTATATTACTGATAATGGAAAAAAAAACATACGAGTAGAAATTTGGTGCAATATTCTCCAATTCCTTTCTCTTCAATGTTAAGTCTATAAATAGACATTCTTTACAATGTAAATGATCTACCCAGTTGGCTAGATCTTCAAACTCTAACTATGACACCTAACATAACTGAAACTACTTTCTTGGAAAAGAAAAAGGACAACTATCCTTTAAGAATTCATACTCCTAATAGGACTATACTTCCTATTTATTACATTCAGTTTTTCTAATAGTAAAATAGTTACATAATAGAGATCACATGCTTGAGAGACAATTCACCATCACTTGACATATTTAAAATACCCCTAGATTTAGGAAACACAGTCCTACTTTTCAGGAGTGGATAATCTTCACTTTAATCATTGATTTGCTCATTGAGATGGATGTGTCACATTAATTTTGAGTAATGAGTCTCTGCTAAGATGGCCCAATGACAGGCTGGATGTCTCTAGATGGCTGGTGTGTTGTTGGAGCCCTAAAAATCTTAAAAAAAAAAACCCTCGCTATGAAACAGGGCAGTTTAGGTAGTTTCGTAGCGAGTTTTTGTAGCATATGAAATCTTGTGTTTTCATCCATCTCCTTCCCACCTTTTCTGGTCAAAAATATTTACTATGCCAAAACAACTTGAAAACAAACAACTCTCCTCCTTAATCCTTCACAAAATTGAATTCCAAAGAAAAATTGCATCTTCAGAATTTTCGTAGCGGTTTTCTGGCTTCAAGCCTGAAGCATGCTGTGAAACTATCTAAAAAACACAAATTTTCTATTTTTGTGACTGTCTTCAAAAATTAATCTCCAGAGGAAAAATTTAGTTTTTTTGAAAGCCATGAACCTCATCAAACTTGTTTCAACTCAATTTTTTAGTTTTTAGGAGTTTCTTCTTCATTTACAATGAGTTGGCCTATAGGTTGTTCAACCACTGTCATCCTCAGCCCTTTCTTCTCTAGATCAACTTGAATCAAGTCCAGCTGCTCCTGAAGGTTTTCCACTTGATATTTTAATGCTTTGTTTTTAGCTTGTAAGTGTAAGTTCATATTCCTGGTATGTTTGACCTCCCCTCTTAATGGCTGAGTCCATTTTAGCAATATTTCGGCATTATCCAAGGATTTTGAAACACTTGAGATTTTCCTATCCCATCTTTTCATCATTTGTTAAAATTGCACCTTCTCAGACCTATGTTTTTCTGACTCTAACTTCAATTCTAATATCTCTTTACCTTCTTCCTTTAACTATTCTTTGAGGGATTCTATTTCTGATTTTTCAACTATTTTCTCTTTGCCCTTTCTCTGCCTGATAACAACTTCTTTCTTTGCTGATGGAGACAAATCTATGATGCTTACTAACTGTACAGTTTCATTGATTTTATTTGTCTTTTTTCTCTCCATGGCCTTCTTTGCATGTCTGGTCATTGGCTTCCTTGGCTGAAATATAAAACTAACACCTTCACCTGCAAAATCTAAATTTTTAGCAGTCTTACCTTTCTTCAGTTTTCTTCCACCATCTTCAATATCTTCATATTGCACTATTGGTGACTCTTCAATGTCAATTGAATGAAGGATATCCTCTAGATTTCTTTTGGCCAATGTCTGGCTTCTAGTGATCCTCTTGTTGCCTTGTTTTCTAACTTTATGTTTCTGTTTTGCAAGTGCTGCTTGAGGGGTGTCAGTCTCTTGTAGAAGTTCTGCTCCTATGTCCATAGGATCTATAGGGGATGATATTTTTTATTCTTCAACTTTTTCTGCCACAACTGATGATGTAGTAGTTCTAGGTTTTGAGGTTTTCTTTGGAGTGACCACATCAATTTCATAACCACTCATAAACAAGAAAAAAATCTAATCTCTTTCTAACCTTCCCAATTCCTCCAACACTAACAAATTTATTAGACCATGATGAAAAGGATATGTCTCATTGCCTTCTACCTTGATTTGAACCTTATCTGACATTTTCCCTAAACTTCTGTATAAATAGAAATGTAAGTCACATGATCTCTTACCTAAAAAATTTAGGAAATTTCTGAGATGATATGAGTAAACCATGTGAAATTTTCCTTCACAGGTGAAATATTTTTGAATGAACATCATCAGTTTTGCATAATTCTCCTTCATAAAACTCCTAGGGATAGCATTGGTCAAATCAAATTCACTGTGCTCTTTCTTGAGAAACTCCTTACAATCCTGCATTGTGAATTTTGTACCTTTAAACCACTCTTCACCACCTCTATGGATTCTTGTAGCTAATGATATGCTCTCTGGTGCCACTGTGAGATTAAAAATCCCAACCTTTGATTCTATTCCTGTGAATTTGGTGGAAAAACCATTTGAAACTTGTTCATGAAAACCCTGCAACCTTTTGCAGAATTGCAAGCAACCAATCCTCCTGAAAACCTCCATAGCATTAGGGTATTCATTGAGTAATTTCAAATCCATGGGTTCATACCCGTAGCAATGGCCACCTTTGTTCAATTTCTTTCTTGCAGCCATGGATGCTTTATAGTCTTCACTGCCTTGCTTGCTGATTACACCTGTAGAATTTGAATTTGATAGAATCCTGCTTGGATCGATGAAGTAGCTCTCCAGGGATCGACTCACATGCAAGGGTAAACAATAATATGACAAAAGGCTGTTTGGGGTAAGGTTTAAAAAGGTTAACTGACAACTTGAGTTTTAATCGTAGCATATGCAAGAAAAAAGGATCATGATTACATTAAACACGGCTGTGTACATTTGAAACTTACCATAATGACCTTGAATGAACTCCACCTTTACTCCTCTAATCATAATCTGACACCTCACATAGCTCTAACAACCTTGGCTGAAAAAACACCTTTTTGTTGGAAATATGATGCAATATGTTGTCCTTGATGGAAACCTACTTGATGAAGTTGTCCTTGATAGAAACCTACTTGATGAGTTTCCTTTTGATAGAAACCTATTTTTTAAATATGTAAAAATGATATTTCTATAGGTCAGTTCATATGTGACAGAGAAAGGAATTCCAGTAAGTGCCAGAGAAATGAAACATGAAATATTTCTCAATGTATAAGTAGGTTTGATGAAGGCAACCCACGTATGCAGGCAATGTTTATGCTAATTTTATGAAGGCAACCCGCATATACATCCATAATTAGTATATATGCAGTTTTTATGAAGAGAAGTCACGTATACACACAGGTACGAAGAAGCAAAGTCGTGTATGCCTTTTGCGCTCTAAAATTATGATACCAAGGGGCATTACCATGGTATTAGCCCACAGTATTGAGTGTTGTATTGTCTATTTGATTCCGTCCAAGAATATCATCGGAAGTTGTGTGGTTTTGGAGCATGGTATTGGTAAAGGCTAAAACTATATAAGGAGAAGAAGATCATAGTGCAAAGGGGGCATGTGTCTGGGTATTGAATGAATACTTCACTCTCAAGTATATCTGCATGGAATGGGTTACAATTTATTGATAGATCTGAAATAATAATGAACCTATGAATACAATTATAGATCAGGATCTCTAGACCTGAAATGACCATGTATTTCTTAGATCTGTTTATGAAATTTTTAGATTTGTGATCTGGAGAATGTTTGTTGAAGAAAGGGGTAAGATCTAAGCTGATTATTTATTCTGAAGAATTGTGCAGTCCTGAAATATTTTCATATCTATACGTAAGTTAGTCTCTATAAAAGCGTGTATATACACAGGTTAAGTTAAGAAAAAGTGTGTGTGGGATCTAGGGTTTTGCTAAAGTGTGCAGAAGGAAATTTCTGATCTGTTTTTGTTGTATTACTATTGTCTGTCAATGATGTCTTCATACAGATCTGGGTTGTTTGAATTTTGTATATGCTGGTAAGTTGAATATGTACAAATCTAATCAATGAGGGAGTAATTATGTTTAGTGATGACTGATTGAATAAGGGTTCTGCATTACTGAAAATTTATCTGACTAAAAGCCTCAGATATCGATCTGAGACTGACCATACTCTGTAAAAACACTACTCTCAAATCTATACGCAGGTTAGTGTGAAGGAAAGTGCGTATAGACGCGAGATCAGTGAAGTGAAGTAGCATATGTATTTTAAAATAATGAATGTTCAGGGTTGAGTTTGATTCTGCATACTAATTCTGAAATCTGGGTTATTACTGTGTTCTATTTACAATGATCTCACTGTTCTGATTGAAGTTTGGGTTAAGTTTATTACTGATGATATATGATGAGTTGAGTTGAAGCTTTGGGATCCAGTGTGAAAATTGATGAAACGTGGTCAGAGGTGGTGCTGAGGGTCGAAGCCTTCAGTAAGGGGGTCATAGCTCCCTTCCATTGGTTGCTGGTAAACAAGATCAGGGGGTAGTAGCTCCCTTCTAGGAGTGGCTGGTAAACAAGAAGTAGGGGGTCATAGCTCCCTTCCAGTAGTGGTTGCTAAACGAGATCAGGGGGTTGTAGCTCCCTTCGAGTTGTAGCTGGAAAATAGGAGAAGGTTGCAGCCTTCTATAGGTAGATGCCTGTGTACTGATATGATTCTACGCCAGTACAAGATTGTAAGAATTTTTCTTTATAATAAATATTGAAGACAGAGACGACAACAACGGTGGTTTTCTCCCGAATTTGGTTTCCACCTTAAATCTTGGTGTTCATATGTGTTGCTTATGTGTGATGATTTATTCTGTTCTTACTGCACATGCTTATAGCTTACTAAAAATATGATGAATGAATGATGCACTGATCTAAGTAAATAATTATCTACATAAGAAATATCTCTGGACATACGCAATTTTACTTAAAGATAGCTGCGTGTATACGCTAGTTGGGTTCATTAAAATCGCGTATAGAAATCAGTAAAGAAAAAGTAAAATTTTACAGTCAGTTATAAATACTGATTCACCGCCCCCCCCACCCTCTCAGTATTTTTCCCAACACTTTTTGTAGTGAATACAGTTAGGTTGCTAACAGATTCGCTACAATATTATTAGGTATTTTCGTAGCAAAATCTGTGGATTTCCTTTGTAAATCGCTAGGAAATTCTAAAAAAATGACAGGTGTGAAATTTTGAGTTTAAATGCGTGGGGAATGGCAACTGACATGAATGGAGGTGAACATTAAACTTAGGATAGGCTTCAAAAATGCAATAATTTTCATATATCATATTGAAATGTCTTAGGAAACCTCATCCTTTTGGCGAATGGCCTGCATGACCCTATCAAGGAAAGTTTTACAACTAATGAGTGATAACAAAGCTAATAAAAACACTTTGACTGATAACATGAAAAAAGCTATATCTATCGAAAAAAGGATTTTAGCCCTAGAAAATAATACCATTCTAGAAGAAAGGAAATCTAAGAAAGTAACTTTCAAAGAAGAAATTAAAAAGAAGCCATCCAAAGACCCTTTCAATTTAGAAGGACTACAGAAATTTCTTAAAACAATGTCAAATGAAATGGTCGAAATTAAAAAACAGGTTTCATATTTGCCTCGAAAGGCTTTTAGATCTTTTAGGAAAGCACAACCTTCATCTTCCAAACCACCTAACTTTATATCCAATGTAGAAGAAAATCAAGAAGAATATGAAGAGCAATATTTTTCCGCATAAGAATGAGAAGGAGAAGAAGAATTAGTTGAAGCACATGGCTTATGGGATTTGATTATCGCTCCATCTAAAATCGAAGAAGAGCAAGAAGCGTTACCAGTTGAAACTAGGAGAAAAAAGGCTAATGATTCACCATTAGATTAAAAGTATAAATCAACTACTCTTGTTAAAAAAGATACAAATTCCTTGAAGAAGTCTTCTCTTAAGTTTCCAGTCTCTTCTCCCAAATCACCTGACTCTTCCACATCCCCTTCTAATTCACCTTCTACGTCCAAGACTCTTGTTGTTTCAGATAAGGACATAGAATATAACATCATCGAAGATATGAAGAAAGTGAAAGACAATATCTCAATGTATGAGGTAAATAAACTTAAGAAAACACAAAAGTTGTTTCTTAAAGAATTAAATGTTGTTCTTATGTCTCATTTGCGAAAAAAAAAGACACATTAGGAAAAGGTAAACCTCCAGAAGATACCGGTGATAAAATATATGCCTCAGATGCAATTCTAATTGGAGATCGATCCAATTCTCATACTCCTCCTTTATTATTAACCTTTGATAATTTTAACAAGAATATCCACAATTGTTTAGTAGAATCAAGACCTTATTCAAATATAATTCCATATTTATTATGTCTCAAATTGAACATAACTCTTGAAAAGTATGTTGTGTAGATTGTGCAATTTGATAGATCCAAGGTTAAAGTTTTAGGAGAGTTAAACCCAGTCTTAATAAGACTATACTAAAATACAAGGGTTTTTCAGATAATAGATGTCTTAATCGCTGATATTCCTGAATTTTACGGTCTTATTTTAAGTAGATATTGGTTTGAGAAGTTACATGGGTATTTCACAATAGATTCGTCACATATTCGGCTTCCTCATAATGGTAAACCAAATCAAATTTGAGTAGATATATAAAAACATATGAAACACTTCGTTACCAATTTGGATGAAGAAAACGAACCCGTGGTTTTCACAAATAACATTCTTGGGAATTAATCTTTAGAATCCTTTTTTGGAAGTTTTACAGCACATGAATCACCTTTTTTAGCGAATTATGTTTGTTCTCAAATTGAAAATTGTTCTCAAAGAAACTTTTCTAAATGTAATAATATTGTAGATACCGTTGTAGATAAATCTGAATCTTTATTTTGAACACTTTATTATGATGGTTCTAAATCTAGTGAAGGTGTAGGAGCGAGATGTATATTAATCAACCCAACTGGTGAAAATATCATGCTATCATGTAGGATATAATTTAAATGTACTAACAATATTACAGAATATGAAGTGTTAGTACAGGGATTATACAAGGCAATAAATCTTGGTTTCAAATATATTCAAATATTTGGTGATTCAGAAATCGTGATAAATTTTTTTAGAAATAACATTCATTGCATATAAAATCACCTAAAACATTATCAATCCTTGATTCAAAATCTTACTTCATAGTTTTTAGCATGTGATATCTCTCCAATACCTAGAATTCAAAATGCCAGCGCTGATCTTTTAGCCAATGTCACATCCAGGTTAATTCCACCCAAAGATTTTAGTATAGATCGACTTCATATAGAGTTGATTTTTGGCCCATCCATTCCCGAAAATATTAAAAATTGGCGAGTATTCAATGATGATGAAGATATCCTAGATTTTTTAACATATGAAGAACCTTGTCTTGATCAAGTAATTGATGAAGATGAACACACTACTCAAATGAAAAATTCTAATGAAAATAATCCCTTTCCAAAACCTGTAGTTAAACTTGAGGATATATATGATTTAAAATACAGATTTAAAAAGGTCAACAACTACAAACTTCGAAGTTCAACTTTAATATTTGAATTAGACGTTAACCTAGGATCTGATGAGAAAACCCAAAATATCAACTTAGGACTTGGCCTTTCATTTTATGAAAGAAATGCCTTTATTCATTTGTTAAAAATATATAAAGATGTATTTGCATGGAATTATCAAGATCTCAAAACATATGATGCTTCCATCATGCAGCACACCATGCCAATGGTACCAGAAGTCAAACCGATTTAACAAAAGCTTAGAAAGATACATCCGAATTTGGAAACCCAAATTAAAAGAGAATTTAATAAACTTTTAAAAGCTAAAATCCTTTTTCCAGTCCGACATTCAAAATGGGTTTCTAATCTTGTACCAGTTAGGAAAAATAATAATGACACCTGCATTGGTATTGATTTCAGAAATCTTAACAAGGCATGTCAAAAAGATAATTTTCCTCTCCCATCAATGGAACAAGTTTTACAATCAGTCGCTAGTTATGAACTAATGTCTTTCTTAGACGAATTTCCAGGTTATAATCATATATTAGTTCATCCAGAAGACAAATTGAAAACTACATTTAGAACAAAGTACGGGACATATGTGTATCAAAAGATGCCATTCAGATTAATGAATGTTGGAGCTACATTAGAGAGTGCAACGTATATTTCTTTCAAAGGGTTAATTAAGAAAATTTTTGTGGTATATCTGGAAAATATTACCACGTATTCAAAAGAGAGAAATAATCATCTGCATGGTTTAAAACAAATACTTGAAAGATCCAGAAAGTACAGAATTTCTATAAACCATAAGAAATCATTTTTTTTCTCTTAGTGGGGGTAAAATCTTGGGATTTATTGTTTCAAAACATGGAATTTTTATTGATCTAGAAAGAATTATAACGATTTTATAAATATCATTACCACATACTAAGAAATCGATGCAATCTTTTCTGGGTCAAATTAATTTTGTCAAAAGATTCATCCCTGATTTTTCACATATAGTTCTACCTCTACATAAAATGATCAAGAAGAATTCATTGTTAAAATGGGGAGATGATGAAAAAGAAGCATTAAAAACCATTAAACAAGCCATAATTAATACTCCTTTTCTATCGACTCCTAATTTTGGTTTTCAAACTCATGTGGTGATCATTTTTTAAGGAGCTTTCCGGATTATCCACATTGCTAGAGAACGACTCCTTCTCTATCGACTCCTAATTTTTATAATTCATTTATTTTATACACTTTTGTCTTTGATCTATCTTACGCAGCAGTTTTAACCCAATCAAATGAACATAAAATTGAAGCTCCAATTTCTTTTTTTAGCTCAATTTTTCAAGGAGCTAAATTAAATTATACAGGAGCGGAGAAGCAAGCCTTCGTAGTTTACAAAATTTTTAAATATTTTAGACCTTTTCTTATGAGAAATCATGTTAAATTTATTGTTCCTTTCTCAACAGTCAGACAATTGATGATTCAAAAGGAGTTAGGAGAAAAAAGGGCTAATTGGGTCACAACATTGCAAGAATATGATCTAGAGATAAAACCCGATAAGATTGTAAAAGTCCAAGGTTTTTGCATGTTAGTCACAGGAATGAATCATGCATCAATTGACGAAGTAACAGGTAACATTGAACAAGTTACAAAGGTATTTCCTATCAATAATCACTCTCAATATGTTGATTTAATATTTTACTTAAAAAATGGTTATGCTCCACTTGAGCTTGATTTTAAGAAAAAGAGAGCCTCAAGATTGAAGGCCAATCATTATCAACTTGTTACTATGTTGTATTATTCAGGAAAAAATATGATTATATTCTATTGAGATCTTTGGAGAAATTTGAAGCAAAAAACGTTCTACAAGAACTTCATGATGGTCCAACAGGTAGACATTATAGTGGAGACACTATTTCTCATAAGATTATACATGTTGTATATTACTGGCCAACATTATTTAAATATGCACATATGTATGTCAGAAAATGTAAAATTTTCCAAACTGCTTCAGGAAGACAAATGAAACCATCTATGCCATTGCAGCTCGTCAATATCGAACAACCTTTCGAGCAATGGGGACGATATAATAGGTGATACCATTCCTCACTCCTCCAAGAAACATAAATATATTTTGAATATGTTTCGGGAAATAAATCCCTAAAGGTTTTTGGGTCGGCAACCTTCACAGATCAGGGGCATACCATTCAAGAAGGACTCACTTAACCTATCTTTTATGCTGAAAACTAGATTTAATCAATCGCGGAACTTACCCGAAAGTCCTACGTTTGATGTAGATCCAGCAGGGTTCAAAACCCAAGCAACTCCTCGTGCTTCGTAACCTGGAAATCAAGAAAGAATGAGCATGAAACACTAGTTGTACAACATATATTGTTCCTAGATGTCATTATAATCCATGTATAATATCATATAAGCAATACAGAATGTTTAACTAACAATATTTACACATATATAGACACGTGAATATTCGGGAACAAGATGGTACTTCTTATTATAAATGGCATGTACAAGAATAGAAAGTGGAGAGATCACCTGAATCCTTCCACGGCCTTCGAGTAGACCATCCTATTGATCCGTCCAGCCCTCACCTTGCTAGGATTCTTCCAAGATGTGTGCACACGAGATGGCATATAAGATGATGATCATCTTCAAGGAAACAAGGATTTCCTGAATATACTTGGGAAGTGTAGGAGGCACGGGAACATCAGACTTGAAATAGGGATCCAACAGAGTATAATATATATAATTTTCTCTCTCCCTTAGGCCATACACATGAGGGGATTTTATACTCCCTCAAATTAGTTTCAGCAGTTGGAAAAATTTGGGCCACGGGCTGGGGTGGTTGAATTACGGGAATAACCATCACCCTACCACGAAAATAAGGAATTTATATATATTTTTAATGATTTAAATGGCATATGCGGAAATGTATGAACAGACTCGCGTATATATGCAGAAAATTCTAGGCATAATCGTGTATCAGAATTTTAACATTGTTTTTATGAATTTGTTCAAGTCTAGAAGGAAAGGGTGCCTAGGGCCAAAGAAACAATCATTATTCACATGAGGGTGAAAAATGATTCTATAACAGACTACAACAAATTATTTCACTAAATGGGTAGAGGAAATACCATTGAAGTTAGTCAACTCTGAGCACATCATTGAATTCATTTATTAGTTTATCATTGCCAGGTTTGGTGTTCCTAATACTCTTATTTTTTATAATGCTTCTTATTTTTCTGGAAATGCAATGACTGCATTTTCTTTAACGAGATGATTTAAATTGAAGTATTTCAAAAATTACTATCCCCACGGAAATGGTTTGGTGGAATCAACTAATAAAAATATTACACTAGCATATTTGGCCCAATTTCTGACGGCCAAAACGTCTCTATTACGACACATAGGCATCCCAAGAGAGACACTTTGAGGTTGGGAAAAATTTCACTTCCAGTACCGTCGCATATGCGACACTTCTAATAACTTTTGGTAGAGTGACACTAGACACGACACATGTCTTCATGTAGTCAATATTTGAATCACATTGTTTATTGTCACTATTTCGAAAACATGTGGAGCATCGATATTACGACACCGATGCCTTCCCAGAATGTGTTACAATACTGACATCCTGTCGTCGCACATCCAACTTATTAGTTTTCCAACGACGGAAACAACTGCCTAAAGTGCCACGACAGTCGTCGATATTCCAACAACTTGCATAACATTGCTGCGATGGTTGGGCCATATCAGCGACAGAAACAATAATCGAAAGTGACACCACAGTCGTCGCTATTCTGACACTTGGCATAACATTGTTTCCACCTTATCCGTCACTAGTACGACACTAGTCTTAGCGACGTTTGGGTCATATCAGTGACGGAAATAACCATCAGAATTGTGACGCGACCCTTAGATTTTTTTTTTGGGGGCAGAAGTAACCCTAAGATGATCATCCACTTTAAGAAGGAACTCACATTTGGCTTATGGCATGATAATTGTAGTTGATAAAGGATAAAGGAAGATGTACAACCTCCTAGGCAAGCTAGGATGCAAGACAACTGTCTCAGGTGTCTTGCATCCTAGCCTAGCTCGCTTGGGAGGTTGTTGATCTTTGTTTCTCATTTATCAACTGTTGGCATCATGCCAGAAGAGAAAGTTGAGTTCCTTCCTAAAGTGGATGTTCATCTCAGGCTTACTTTTGCCCCTATGAAGGTATCTCCAGTAAGAATTCGGTACCTTTTTTATAATATCAAGGGTATGTTCATTTAAAAAAGCTACCTTTTAATAGCCCTTTGCATTTCCCTTAACCTGGCATCCAAGTATCAAAATTCGAAAGACATACTAGAAACCAATAACATCTTGGTAGCTAAGAGAAAATTAAATATCTGGATATGAGATTCTAGGTGGCTCAGACAAAAACATTATATGGTCGCAATTTTTTTTTTCCAATTGCTCAATTTGGTGACTCACCAAATATGTACAAAAGAATTCACATTTTTACAATATAAATACAAATGAATATTTTTTGGAATACAATAAAATTGATGTTTATGGGTGAATGGACTAATCATGTACATCATTATTTATTCTAGTTGCCCAAAAAAAATGATCCAATCATCATGTTGCACCCATCACTGCTCGAGTGGAGGACTAGTTGGCTCAGATGACTTTGGAAGAGAAGATCAAACATATGGCACAAATTGAACTTCCAATGTAGATGTTATGAAAATTACTACATTGGGAGTGTACTGAGTGGAGGAGGTAGTGCTCCTGCACCCCAGGCATCTCTGGCCACATGGATGAACATGGTGGATGAGCTCCAAAAGGGTGCGATGTTGACTCGTCTTCAGATCCCTATGATATGCCGCATTGATGCTGTGCATGGCCACAATAATGTTTATGGGGCTACTATCTTCCATCACAATGTTGGGTTTGGAGCTACTAGGGATCCTGGTTTGGCTAGAAGAATAGGAGCTACTGGAATTTAATACACATTTTCCCCATGTATTGTTTTTTGCAGAGATACTCGATGGGGGAATTTCTATTAAAGCTACAAAGAGGATCCAAAAATTTTCATGGCAGCAACAGAGAGAATCTTTGGCCTGCAAGGGTAGCCTCCCACCAATTCCATGAATGGGGTGCCTTTCGTAGCTGGAAAGTCAAATGTTACAGCCTATGCTTAACATTTTGTGGGTGATTGTAGAACAACCAAGGGTATCAATGAGAATAATACTATAATCGGTTATAAAGGATTGGTGCACATCCACATGGCTGCTTATTTTGATACCATTGTCAAAGGAGTGTACACCATTATGGTTTCCTTTTATAGTTGGAATGATTGGAACATGCACACTAACCATTTTCTTGTTTCTCGTGTTCTTAAGAACCATCTGGGCTTCAAGGGCTTTATTATTTTAGATTGGAAATGTATTGACAGAATAACTAACCCACCTTCTGCTAATTACTCTTTGTCAGTTTTGATGGTGTGAGTGTAGAGGCTGTCATGCTGATGGTTCCCTACAATTTCAAATACTTTATTAAAAATCTATCTTCACATGTCAATATTCGTTTGATCCCCATGACTACAATAAATGATTTGGTTAGAATAATAATGAGAGTAAAATTCACCATGGGGATTTTTTAGCATCCTATGGCCAATCCAAGCCTAGCCAACCGACTTGGCAACGAGGAGCACAGGGAGTTGGAAAGCGAAGCTGTTAGGAAATATTTGGTCTTTTTGAAAAATGGGAAGTCAGCCAACACGCCTTTGCCCCCTTTGGGCAAGAATTCTTCCAAGGTTCTTATTGCAGTTACCCATCCTGATAATCTGGGTTATCAGTGTGGTGGACAGAAAATGACATGGAAACAATTAAGTGGAAAATTAACCATAGGAACTACAATTATTGAAGCAATAAAATAAATTTTAAGCCCTCTATTGAAGTGGTTTATGAGAAAAATATAGATGCTAACTATGTCAAGGCATAAGGGTTTTTATATGCTAGTGTGGTTGTTGGTGAGGCACCTTACGCAAAAGAATTTTGGGATAATATTAATTTCACCATTCCACTAGGTGGAAGCAACACAATTAATAATGCTTGTGGCTCCTTGAAATGCCTTGTAATATTGATATCTGGAAGGCCACTTGTTATTGAACCTTATCTTCCATTGGTGAATGATTTCATTTCTGCATGTCTTGTTGGCACTGAGGGTCAAGAAGTGGCAAATGTTATTTTTGGAGATTATCATTTTCAAGGGAAACTACCAAGAACATGGTTCAAGAGTGTTTATCAATTGCCTATGAAGGTAGGAGACAAGCACTATGATATGTTGCTTCCCTTGGGTTTCATACTGTTCTGAATATGGGGGACAAGCACAATATCCTCAGTTTACCACTTGGATTTTAGATTGAACTCAATGTTGGGGACAAGCACTATGATCCCTTGTTTCCCTTAGGTTTTCGAATGACCACAACACTCGTTGAAAATCCAAGGAAGTAATTTAGGATTTCCCATGTCTTACTTAAAAGAGTGAATGAATTTTCTACCAAATTATGCTAGTCTATGATAGATGTTATAGGAAACCTTCCAAGAATATGGTTCACAAATGTTGATCAACTGCATATTAATGTGTGGGACAAGCACATTATGATACCCTGTTTCCTTTGGGTTTTGATTGACCACAAAAATAGCTGAGAATAAGAAGTAATTTAGGCTTTCCAATTTCTTATTTAAATGAATGAATGGATTTTGTTAAAAAAATATGATCCTGGTCTTGGGATTACCATAAATAACACTCCATTTTGATAAGTAAGCCACCTCTGATTGTGTTTATTCTTGACATTACCATGGCCCCCATTCCAATACTTTGATAAGTGGGAAGATCTATGATAGTGTCCACCTAACATATCACAACCCAACAAACACACCACAATTTTAAGGTAGACATTACTTCTCTCTTTTGACCCATTAGATTATTTTCCTGTACAACTTTTTTTTACTTTTTTTTTAAATTTTTTTTTTTTTAGATTGATAAATGTAGATAATTTACAAATATTGTCTACTTATATATACATCCAAGCCACATGTAGGTTTATTGTTTAGTAGCCTTCTCATGAAAGAGGTCTGAAAACAAAAATTGTAATATCGCAGGGTCTAAATTATCAGCCAACATTCTCAAAAATCTCCCAAAGGAAAAACGGGTGTTCGCTTCTTATCATGAAAATTGATATATCATTTATTCATATTTGTTTTCCTCAATAGACATTTGGTTCTCAAAATAAGGAAAAATAATAAGTACACCTCAAAAAACACAAAGATAACGATATGTTTTCTTTGTATTCAACACAACTCCTTGAGATAGGGTCAAAACAATCAATTTTGGGCCCAAATTACAAGTAAGTAATAGCCCAAAATCAATGAAGACTAAAGTAAAGTTGAAATTATGATAATGTGTATTTACCACAGACAAGCTATTCAGATTCCTGGTAGTTGAGAATCATGCATGTAGTAATGTTTTTTCATATTCACTACCATTAATAGACCTTCTACACCCGTCACAACGTGCAATACAAAATGTGAAAGCTCGACACTCTCTAACTGCCTGATCTTTTTTCTTTTGGAAACTTTCATTGGTGCATTCATAAAAAATCCTTGCATTCCCACATTTAGGGCAAGCTTCAATATTAATTGTATTGTTATCATAATATGAAAGTGAATAATAACGACCATTGGAATAAAACCGTGGTTTTATTGAATGATACTTCTACTGTAAACCACCATCCAAAAAGTAATTCAACTTCTTAAGGTGCTCTCTTGTTATCCCAAAAATACCACCAATTCTCAACTGCTTCAATCTGAACATGTTGCATTGTCTGTGTGCTTTGACAATTTTTACAATGCCATCAGAAGTCATCCTTATGCAGCTTGGAAAACATAACTGCAAAGAAAGAAACAAGTGCATTGTGCACCATATATAGTCAAGGGCAGAGTAGGAGGTACCAAGAGAAAATGACATTTCACACAAAAATTTTGAATTAACAAGCTTAACTTGAGAAAGTGTAAGATAGAAATATAATTAGATGAATAAAATCTAATACACTTGATAATGAAAATAAAAGTCCATAATCAATGCACAATATGGTTTTTCAAATAATGGACAAACTAAACAAGAGAACAACCTACAAGAAGTAGCTACCATGCAACATCATTTTATGTGGCAATGATAAATGTTATAGACATTTCTAGCATGGGATTCAAAACCCCTACCTCTAAGGCACATGTTAAACACGAATATGTTGGTTGAAGTAGTTAAAATCATGAAAGGGGTCTTGCAAATAATTCACAATTCAAGGAGAAAACTTGAATGCACCGTTAGTTAGAGGGGTGGAAAGAGAAGAACTAAATCTGACCCTACTTGGTTTTCTAGTCTCTTACACCAATAGTACCATGTTCACAAAATATGTAAATGCCTCTATCCAGGTCAAGAATGTTGAAGTTATTGGTGATTTGATTGATTCAGTCAACATATAGGTGGGGGTAAAACATGTCATTCGAGTTGTCAGTGGTCATTGAAAATGCATCCAACTATGTCATTTTTCAGTTGTTGTAGGAGAGACACCCCCCTGTATTATAGATACATATGTCATCCATTGTACAGAAATCGAGTTAGAGAATTGGAAAACATGTTTGGGTCCAATACCCAAATATATCTACAATCGTACCAAGGCACCTAGGATGATTAAAGCTCAAAGTAAAGGCAACAAACCAGTTCACACTCTCGTCATAGGATTGCAAAAACTCCATTTCCCTGAAATGTATTGTCACCACAAATACTAGGTTTATAAATGTTAATGGCATGCCACTGGAAAAATTCTATATATGCAAAGATAATTGATGTCATTCATATTTTCATGTTTATATTTTCTTAATGGTTAAACGAATTGATTGAATTTTCTATGTGGGAATTTTTCAGTCAAAACCAAGCCCGTGCATTATTATACAATTTTTTTTTGAAGATGGATAGTGTATCTCGAAAAAATGATGATAAAAAATTATTTTTCTCTACAAGATCCTTTCCAATGGCTATAATTTAGCTCTAATCCCCAATTGAGTAGCTATCTTTTATGAATTTCAAAAGTTGGAAATTTGATATTTTAATGTAATTTTTTTGCAAATTGAGCTCTGTGTCACTCTCTTAATGTTTCGCACTGACAACAAAATATATTTTCATTTTTTTTATATAGAATAAAAAATCCAAATGTATTAAATGGATTTTCCAAAGTGGTTATGCTCTCGAGGGACAAGTATGATATACATTTTTCCATTATATTTAGTGTAATGCATGAAAATATTACTACATCATTACTACTTAATATTATAACATTGTTTGACAATGACTAACTGAAATATAAAACTACTTAGTCCCACCTTATGATATCAAACAACATGCAAATCAAGCCCACAAACATTGGCATATACAAAGCAACAGGAAGCACAATCCAAGAACTAACATATTGAATTCGCCACCACACGTAATTAATTGTCTTGCTGCTAAACAAAGAATTATTAAAACTACGAACCATTTAAGAAAAATAAAATACTTCCAAATACTTGTACACAACACATATACTTCCAACTATCTGGAAACACCCAATCCAACGAACACAACACATATACTTCCAAATACCTGGACACACCCAATCCAATGAACACAACACATATACTTCCAAATGCCTGGACACCCAATCCAATCCAACAGACACAACACATATGCTTCCAAATACTTGGACACACCCAATATTTAATAACCATTTAAAAATTAATGAAACACTAGAGAGGTTACATTTTGACTTTCACATATGCAGTGACTGACCAGCATTGCAACTATTCTTTTGGACATTTTCCACAGTACCATTGAGTAAAATCATAAATCCTCTTACACTTCAATTTCATTTCTCATGGGGAATTGAATAGAGGACTCTGCTTCTGTATAACTATTCACAGATGTTAATAATTCATGGGAGTTTAATTGTGCTTAATATGTACATACCTTAACAAAAAGGGTATTTGGACCTAGAAATGTAGTCAGATCCACCCTATTCAAGTAACCCTTGATTTCTGGCACACTGAGCCCTACTGCTGTTGGTCGAATATAAGTAGCAAGAAATGTCGCTAATAAAGTTAATTCTATATTAGCACCTGTAAGCACTAAAAAGGTTAATAGATATCTGCATTGAAACATGCTTCAACCATTTGTAAAAAAAATAAAATTGAGCACTACTACTATTGCAGTCAACAACAACTCATCATCCAATAGTAGAAATTCAATAGAAACAAATGAATTGATAGGTCAACGAGGTTGGATTAATTCATCATCATTTCTTAATACACTTGACAAGATATCAATTCTAAGAGAGTATTTTGATAATACTTAAGATTACATCCATATCAAATCCAATGACAAGAAAAATCATCTTCAAATGGGTACCGTGTTAATAACGACAACTCTTGTAATCTGTACATTTGTTTGCAAATTAAGGATATTTGACATGAAAATTGCAATTGATTCATTTGAAAAAGGGAATTCATGAGTTTTGTGGACTATTGATGGGTGTGTAACTGGTCAAACATTTCCAATAAGGTTCATGTTATCATCTACAAATTTAAAGCTATGGAAATGATTTAACACCTTCAACATATTGTTTGTTGATGAAGTTAACATAAAATAACACACAGAATGGGTTTAATGGATCACTGCACCCCACTGAGGTTGTAGAATGCAATGTGTTTCTCTAGGTGCAATTCAAATATAGAATTTAATGTAGAAAACTATATATCTCTCATCGGTGGTCATGAACACCTGTAAATATCGCAGTCTCGAAATATTAAAAGGAGAATAAATTTAAGTGAGGAAGTTCGAAGACAAGACCTAAACAACTAAACAAAACAAACCGAGGGAAGCAAAGTATGCATACCAGAATTAACTACAAAATGAGAATTTTATTGCAATTTCTAATTCATATACTTGCTAAACTACATACAAATAGGCATGATTTTTGGCTTTACAAGTTTTTTCATTTATTGCATATATTCAAATGATAAGTTCACTTACTCCTTTTCCATTGTAAATAATTTGGATACCTATTACTAATATTCCCACTTAGCCAAATTATTAAAAAATTTAACTAGGGTCAAACTGCATCTACTATCAAGTTGAAGTTGCTCTTGCAAAATTAAAACCTTCATGATTACATTTGCTATCATTTTCCTTGTCTCACAGGCTATGCCTGTGCATTTCCTTTTTCAACATGATCATGAACAAAATGATACTTCACTTCAATTTTGTGAGTTATAGTATGTAATCTTGGTGATGTACACAGAGAACCAACAAAAAAATAATTTTTGTTATAGATTCTGACATCAAATTCCAACCACAATCGGATTATACAGTAAACTATCGAATTAATACAATTTCACAACAGAGATTAAGATTCTAACATCAAATCCTAGCCACAATCAGATTACATAGTAAAATGTGGAATTAATACAATTTCATAGTATAGATTTGATCAAACAACAACAATTAAAATTTACTTGTATTTTATAATTTATACCAGACAACCAAAATTACAGTGTTGTTCCACCATCACAATCTCCTGATTTAAGTCTAGACTTTACACTACCCATTTATTCCCAGGAGCCCAAAATGCTCATTCTCTATATGAGCAGCTATTCCCAATGCTATGAATTGAGGAAAAACAATTTCTAGTCTCGCAAAACAAATAGGGAAAGAAATTTATGATATTAATGTAAAGAGAATTCAGTATGTAGTCTGTACCTGCTATGCAATATCAATTCAGATGGAATATAGAATTTCAAGCTTGCAATGTTTTGTGTTGTCAGTTTCACAAAGGCCGTAATGAGGCCAACAAATAGTCCAATCAAAATGGACAACGTACATTTGAGGTCTAGGTAGTGAAATATTTCTACCTTTGTTATGGATCTCCGTTCCTGGATGAATAATAATTTTCGATAATCATGTGCATTTATACACAAGGTAATACTCTGAGCACCAAGCCTTTAGAAACACCTCACAGTCTGGTCCTTTACCAATAATGCAAGTCATCTATTTTTGATTCGACAGAGAGAGGGAAAAATGTAAAGCTGGAGCATTATCGCCAACACATTTCTAATAGCTAGAGGTAGAGTTTGTGGAGCATTTTTAGAAATTCAAGTGTATTTTGCAAACAGTAGCCCTCTACTTCCACCCGAGGCTTTCATCTTAGCTGCCTCATGTGTTTTGGATTCAATCCCCTCACCCATATCCTACCACCAATTTGAAAAGGGAGATGATGGACAAAAAGGAGTAGACTGAGAATCTCCCTAGCACTTGTGACCTTCAATATTTAAGCATTGGAAAGTGGCTATGAAAGGGGACTACTTCTATTTTATATTTTACCTTCCTCAGTGGCCAATTTTCACCATCTTAAGGAATCCCAATAGCTTTCATAGGATTCGATGATGGGTAAGGAATCCCCAGGCTTCTCTTCGAGTTATTTAATACTCTCACAACTACTCTAGTGACCATTAACCTCAGTGCCAAAAAAAAAAGACAGAGTAGGATTAATAACCAAATGACCACAATATAGGTCAAAAAAATAGAGTTCTATATGAAGGTGGGCAGAGAGATGGAGCATACAAAATACAGTGGCGGTTCGAAAGAATAAAAGAGGTGTGGAAGTTTCGAATTTGAGCACTCTGGCACATCTTTCCATAACTAGATTTAATTGTTGTATTTCTCTCCCACTGTGGATGGAACACCGCGATGGGTGTTCCCACAATTTCCTAGCTACTCTTCATAGAGTGGCATAACACTTCAACTCAGATCCAGATCTGCAAAATTCTTAAATTGGGTTTTTTCAACCAGATTCAAACTTTCAAACACCTAAAACAAACCCTTCATTTCCCATGCCGACGAAAGCCTTGATGTGGTAATTTCAAAACTGAAAAGGATGCTCAGGCTCGAGGAATTCCCCATGCCCTATCCATTGCCTTTCGCGTGTGAATTCTATATCTGGGTATGCTTGTCGTGTCTGCCGCTATATCTAATGAGTATGATTTCCATTGTCTTTTCTCATGTGTATTATCTATCTGGGTATGATTGGTGCATCTTCCCTTGTCTCTACTATGCTTTCCACATCTTCCCCTGTCTCTACTAGGTATGTTTGTCGCCTTTGCCCCTGCCTCTATTGGTAAATGGTTCGTGGCTACATTTATTGTTACCTGTGTAATTGTAGACTATGATTATCTATCTGGGAATCGATCTCTACATGTAGTGGATGCTCTAATGTTGACTATCGACTTGGGAATCTCAAGATGGAAGGAAAGATACTATATTTCTCACGATCGCCAAGGGCTTGAAGGAAAATAAAGCCTGCTGCACATTCTCTTTCTGACCTAGGATTTTCAACATGCTATAAAGTCCCACCATAACTATTTTTTCTTTTGTGTTAATTAAGACTTATTTTGTTTTAATTAAGGCAATTAAAATATCCAAGATAATTTTAATACGATAATTTCATCTTAAACAATGTTTTAAATTACCTTAGTGTGTAGTATTGCAAGATAATAAGAAACTATGAATATGAACCAAAATAATAAGCTACAAAATTATGTGGAAACAAAATTATTCCAATATATTGATATTATATTTTTTTCACGTTTTATGGATAGTCTAGCCACATAAATGGAATTTCATAGCTTTAATTTATGACAAAATCTATTACATTTTATTTAGTCTCTCAGAAAAGGAAACTAAATTATATTATGTTTAATCTTTATATGATATATCAATGACCTACTAAATGTAATGGCACTTTATCTGTAGCAAAAAATTTCCACATAATATTCTTTATAGCTTCCTTGGTAGTCATTGTAGTAGCAATGTCTTCATCCTTTGCACTTGAAAAAGCAACAATAGACTACTTATTAGCCATCTAGTAGATGGATCCAATAAAAAAAGTCAAATACACTTGAAGAATTTCAGTTATCTACATCTCTAGCCTAATCAAGATCTATTAAATATCATAGATATAATTATTTATTTTGAATTTTCTTCTAACATAAAACATAGTCCTTGGTCTCCTTCAAATGCCGAAAAATGATTTTCACAATGAACCAATGCTCCTTCCTTGGATTAGACATAAATAGAGTAACAAATCCCATTAAATTTGTAATTTCAGGCCTACATAAGAAACCCTACAACTTCAACATATGGCATATTGGCCATATATTCCCTTTCTATTTCAATCTAAAACCATATCTCTCATGATACAAAGACAATTGAAGAACCATATTTTCCAGAGATAGATACAGATGTACCACTAACAAAGGCAAGTGTAACTACGAGTTGAATTTTGATTCCTACAGTCAAGGTGAAGGTAAAGAAGACATGGTGACTGGTATGGCAAAAAAAAGTTGTCCAACAGAAGTGTTAAATTGGGGTGAGTTGGAAAGTATGTTGATATTAGTCTCTTTGGATTGGTTATGGGAGATTCTAGTGGAGAGGGATATACCTAAAATTGATAGTTTAAGAGGTGATGATGAGGTCGGTAGATAGGAGGACACGCCAGTAAAAGACACAATTGAAAGAACAAGAGAGGTCACATAGACACTACCTCTTTTTCCATTGATCTTAGAGAAACTAGGTAGAGAAGTAATGCCACCTTGGCTAGTGGCTAGATATAGAGAGTATATGGAGCTTAGGGAGAAAATGTATATGGATCACACTATGATAGATGCGACAAAAGATAGGCTAGGAGAGGGTCATTCAAGTACAAACTATCTATACATCTCATATGTAGTTAGTATAGATAATTTCATGTTGGAATCTTAGTTTTTTGTTCCCACTGGGAAAGATGAAACCTACACTAGAGGATTTAGACTAGATCAATGGTATCCCTATAGATAGTTTAGGGGTTAAATGGATTAGGGGTTAAGGGTTTAGAGGTTTAGGGTTTAGGGGTTAAATGGGTTAGGGGTTGGGAATTAGTGTTTAAGGGGTTATCGGTTAAGGGTTTAGAGGTTTAGGGTTTAGGGGGTTAAATGGGTTAGGGGTTTAGAGGTTTCCCTGTCATGTACATATTTGTTTAATTTCATTATTAAATAGGCATTTTTAAAGTCTCACTACTCGGTTAATTAGGATTAAGTAATGATTAGGGTTGAGAGTTAGAGGTTTAGGGTTTAGGTGGTTAAATGGGTTAGGGGGTTAGCCTCTATTTGTTTCAAATACCTGAGCAAAGCTCAGGGTTGGGTTGACCTGGACGCGGCTCACCTTAACGGTGTACCTTTTGCATAATGGGTCAGCGAGTAAATGGTAACAGCGACTTAAGCCATTAGGTGTAGGCGCTTTCCAGGCAGGCCCGGTAGGGACTCACTATTCATATGGTGAGGCCCGGTAGGGACTCAACCTCTTTAGCAGTTAAGGATTTTAGGGGTTAGGGGTTAGGGGTTAAGGGGTTAGAGATTTAGGGTTTAGGGGGTTAAATGGGTTAGGGGTTTATAGGTTTAGGGGGTTATGGGATTTAGCAGTTAATGATTTTAGGGGTTAGGGGTTAATGAGGTTAGGGTTTAGAGGGTTAAATGGGTTAGGGTTTTACGGGTTTAGAGGTTAAATGGATTAGGGGTCTGGAACTAGGGGTTAAGGGTTAGGGATTAAGGGTTTAGAGGTTTAAGGTTTAGGGGTTTAGGGGTTTAGGGGCTTAGGGGGTTAAATGGGTTAGGGGTTAAGGGTTTAGGGGTTAGCGGTTAAGGGTGTAAAGGTTAAGGGTTTTGGGGTTAAACGGGTTAGGGGTTTAGAGGTTTAGGGTTTAGGGGGCTAAATGGGTTAGGGGTTTAGGGGTATAGGGGGTTAAATATGTTAGGGGTTCGGAATTAGGGTTTAAGGGGTTAGGGGTTAAGGGGTTAGAGGTTTAGGGTTTAGGGGGTTTGTTGCTATTAAAACTCTAACATTACGTCTCAAACAAAAATTTTTAAAAGGGAAATAAACTTTACAATCACCCCTTTCACCCTCTTGAATTTTTTTTATACCTCTAATGTTTTCTGCCATTGATGCAAATTATCCTATAAAGAAAAAAAAAATTATGTTTTTTTACTGGACAAAATACCATATACCCTTTCTGAATCGTCACTACTACAGTAAAATTTTTTGCTATAATTACAACAAAGTTGTCGAAAAACATCTTTACAACGCACCTTATATATTTAAAATAAACCATTGCTATTGCGACGCTAGTTGGCCAAGTCAACTTTGATTTTTTTAAAGGGAAAGTGGCCATTCCAAAACCTTCTTTTCATATCCATCGGTATACCGACGCACATAACATGGACGTCACTAAAGTGACGTTGTCTTCTATTATTGTCGCTATTGCGGTACCCTATCCGGGTGGGTCGCAATAACGACGTTTTTTTCATAGCGTCGAAAGAGTGACAATGTCGCCATCAGGGTCGCAAGAGTGACACTGCGTGGAGGGATTAAAAAAATTGAGAAAAATTGGGGAAATTTCCGACAATACGTCAAAACTGTCGAAACTAAAGTTTCAGAAAATTGACCATATGTACTAGTGTTATAAGGATTATCAAACGAACCATTGACCAAAATTAGCAAAGTTGGCACAAAGATTTAACATTTGATTTATGGGCAGATAGGATATCTAAGAAAGCTTCAATAGGAATATCACCTTTTCATCTAGTATATGGAAAAGAAGCTATTCTACCTTTGAACATAGCTATCCCTTCAACAACCCTATTTTAATTTATTAATGAAGAACCTTCTTCTGCTTTAGAATTACAAATATCTCAAATAATTAAGCTGGAAGAAGAAATAAATAAAGCTAAATTAGTTCATTCTCATCATCAAGAATTGGTCAAAACTTCATTTGATATTAGTTCAATCAAAGAAAAACATTTTGAAATCGGAGACTTAGTTTTGAAATGGGACAAATTGTATGAGGATAAAGGAAAGCATATCAAATTTCAAAAACTCTGGCTTGGTCACTTTTAAATTTTTAAGAAGGTAGGTCCATCGAATTTTATATTATAAGACTTACAAGGGAAGAAGGAAACTCTTCTTGTCAATGGAATTATGCTCAACAATTATTTTTCTTAAAAATAACATAAGTTCTCTTGTGAAATATGTAAATATTTTCACTCAAATAAATTCAATTGTAAAGTATTACACCTTTGGATAACAAATTGCGAGTTTTTTTCCTCAATCAAGAAAATGTTAGTTTTTAAAAAAGAAATAATGAAGAAACAAAAACTATAGATTGAAATATGAATACTCAAATCATTTTAGAAAATTTTGAATTAACATAGCCATTTAAAATCCTTTGTATTTGTAATTAGTTTGAGAATCCAAATTGTTGTGAGTGAGATTTGAAAAGTTGAATTTATAAAACTAGTAATTATTATGAATTTTTAGCATATTTTACCTCAATGGTCATCCAAAGCACATAAAGAGTATATGTAACCTCCTCATTCATTTTTTTTTTTTTTTTCAAAGTGTAATTCAAAAATATGTAAAACTTTAAAGTTAAGAGGTCTCATCACGAGCCTGCTTACCATGATCATAGGAAACTAATAAGATTTACATTATCATTATTGGCAAACACACCAAGATAATGGCTCATAGTCAAAAGGCCATGAGATAAGAGATCTCATTATGAGTCGACTTGTTCAAATTTATTACAACTTGTGAATAGCATTATCTTTTCTGGCCACCAAACCAGGATAGTGACTTTAAGGTAAATAAAAAATAGAATAAAAGAATGATAAAACACATTACCTTCAAATTTTTTTATTTTACTATGAATAGGATATTGGTTCATTTTGGTTAAATAGTAACCATGTAAATGCTATAAATGCCTGCTGGTAGCAGAGGTTCTACTAATGACTAATAAGTTTATCCCATACGCTAGGCTTCAAAATGATTATTACTTTATCTTTTCAACCTATCAAAGCCTGGTTTATTCAAAAGAAATTTTCATCTATAACAAACCTGAAAGGAACTTTGTGAATAAAATAGGTTATCTTATTTTAAAAAGTTACCTATGTCAATTTTGATTTCAAATCATTTATAAATTTCTAAAAAATTCTTAAAAAATTAACACTTTATATAACATATATTAACTGATTCGACTAGTGTGTCGCTAATTGTTGTGGTACTCAACAACCCCCCATTTTCCTTATGTTAGGGTCCTATAATTTATAGGATCTCAAGGTGATTGGATATTTTATCTCAATTTATTTGATATTGTAAATAATTTTTCAATTTGCAAATGATTTCCAAAGAAAAAACATATAAAAGAAAATGAAAAGAGGGTATTTAAAAAAATTAATAAAGAGACAAAAGAAAAATAAAGAAAAAAAGTGAAAAAGAATAAAAATAAGATGAGAACCTCACAAAAGAAAAAACAAAAAGAAATAATACTGAAAGTGTTGCAAATCTAAATGCCACTACTAATAGATAGTTTCTTTCTGTCAAATAAAGTAAGGTTGTGTGCAACTTGTTTAAAATGCCATAACCACTAGTCATTTTTTTAATCATACAACTTAATCATGGTTAAACAAGTTTAAATTTCTGTTAATTAGACTAGAGAATAAAGATTAGCCAAAATTTTCAATCTTGGCTAATGAATAGTTAGGTAGAAAATGGTGTTGGTTCAATTGTTTAAGCTGAATCAATTGAGAAATAAGGGATAAGATAGATTAGGATTTTAGTTTTCATAAGAAGTAAAATATGGGTTTGCCAGTATAAATGCACCCTTTGGAAGAAATGAAAAAAAATATTAGTTTAGTTTTAGGAGAAAATCAATTTAAAAGGGTAGAGGGAAATAATTTTATTTCAAAAAAGACTCATCTTTGCATTTTAGCCTAAGTTTTCAAAATATTATGTAAAAGTGCAAAAAGGCTAAGGTTGGAGTTCATTGATGTTTTAAAACCAAAAATTTTAATCATTTATATAAATTCATTACACAACAAAACAATTATGTCGTGTCATGGTTAAAGTCCACACACCTCTCAGTCGCACGATCATCTGATGCAGCAGATCGAAGGTTCACGTTCAGTTTCTCCCCCATTCTCTATCCTATCTTTACCGTCAGGGGTGGGAGAGGGGGGGGGGGGGAGGTGGTGGGGGTCCAAAAATATGGTTTTCCCCTACCGGGTCCCATGCTACGTGGCACCTTCCCTGCATTTCTCACCCCCCATGCATAATACCACTAACCACCCTCGACCCCCTCTGAAAACCACTTCCCCCTCATCTCTTTCCCGTTGTCCCTACCCTGCTCCTTCCTCCATTAATTCACTGCCACATGTTCCTGAATACTATTTAATCAATCCCCTTCCTGCGGATTTACCGTTTGCACATTAAATTCTCTCAGGTAACCATTTAAATCTAACGGACCCACGCCTACCTGTAACGAAAAACCCAAGAATTCATTTTAAACCCTGAAACTGTCCCCGTTTCACCTTTATAATACATAATTCTCTGAAAATTAATTTTAGTTTTTTCAGGTTTTCCAGTGTGTAATCAAGTGCTCTGGCTAATCAAACCTTTGATTGAGCACCAACGTCCTGTTTCCTTCTCTTGATCAGCTACAGACCTGCAAATAGTCCCGGTAAACCATTCATCTTACTCATCCCAGATTCTATTAAATTATTCATTAATAAAGATGCCTCCTAAGAAGAAGAACCAGGAGGACTCTATTAACCCCTTGGTTCATCCTCCAGTTGATCTAGACCACATTCCTTTAGCTGACCGTGACTATAAAATATTCGAGATATAGTGCGAGTTCGAACTCTTTTAACTCTACTATTGGCTTGAAGACAAGTTTGTTGATAAAACAGATGAAATTGGACTTTGGGAGTCCAATCTCCCTCACTATATTTTTCCCCAAACCTTAAATTCTCCAGAATTCACCAGAATATGCCAAGCCTGTTATGTCCCTAATCAAAGAAAAATTATAGCCCCTACTAGTGAAATTATTTTCACCATTACTGCCAAAACCATAGATCAGATGATGTAGGCCCCCTCTGTGGAAAATAGTACCCCATTCTCATTAGAAGCCTTGAAATAACTATCCTAGAAACATGATTTTGCCAAGAGAGCCAAGATTTTTGACCTTTTCTTATTAGAAAATACCCAATTACTAAGAAACAATCCACCATATCCTTTCTCAATCTTCCCTGATCAAGCCAAAAAAATTATATCTGTAATATTATATATTCTAGGTTATTATTCTAATCATTGGGTAGATAAGCCCATCTTAGGTTTCCTTGTCATATTTTTCACAGAAATTAAGCCTTCTATTATCTTTAATTTTAGTCAATTTCTGGCTGATAGCATTCATGAACAATTCCTGAAGTTTCAAACTGAGGAAGTGTTCAAATATACTTCAATTTTGGTCTACACGTTTCTATATTATCAGGCAGACAGGTTTAAATTTTCCCTGCATAAATTATATGAAGAGGGAAACCAACAGTAAGTCATATTCTGGACTTCTCTAGTGATGAGAGAGCAGGAAGAATTCACCTACAAACAATACATTGAGCAGGTTATCCACCCATCAATGAGTGTATTAAACAGTTCAATAGAGATGAGGATTAGTGAGGACATTAAAATAATCTTACATCTAACAGAACCAACAAATACTGGATACTGGTACTTTCCCCATAAATAAACCAAAATCAGAGTGTATGGGTGTGAGTTGGCACCATACAAACTACCAACATACCTCACATGAGGATTTTTGCACTAGAATACATCAGACAATTTCTAAATTTAGATGAGATACACTTTGTGTTAGCCAAGAAGAAATCAAAGTTTAGGATGAAAACACATATTGGTTCCTTTTTTATGTAACAACAAATCAACATGAGAAGAAGCAGATAAAATTCTCAAGGAGATAAAGTTGAGCCTAACTTTTACATGGTATTATGACCCTCCAGGTATTATTTCCAAATTGAGAGTAGAAAATAAAACTACTCCATACACTCATACCGAGAGGCCTGAAATTGAGAGATATGTGAACTAGCTAAATTGGGCAGAGAATACCTTACATGAAGTTGAGGAGAAACTTGTTTCTACATCCACTTCACAAACTCTTGTTCCTCAGGAGAAAGCAACCAAAAGACAAAGAGAAGAAGAGTGACCTTCAGGGATAGACAGTGTAGGGACGGAATTTAAAATTATGTACAAGAAGAGGACAAAACTAAATCCTAAGGCAGATGTAGAGAAATATTCAGAAGAAGAAGTGGCCATGATAGTCAAGGAAACACCATCTTCCTCTTAGGCAGGTGGCAAGTTTGTTGCATCTCCCACAGTATCATCAGTGTCCTAGGAGCAGCAAGACACTTTACAGACCATAAAGGTTTCTCAAGGGGAGAAATAAAATACTATTTTTTACAGATTTAGAGAAATAAAACTTAAGAATGAGATTCTTAAGAATAACACTTATGCTCAGTTTTGGAAGTAGACTTCCAGCTCATAGAGTAGGCTACTGTTAGTTTTTGATTCAGAGAGAGGGAAAATGCAGATGGCCTTCCTTGAGGCTCAAATCCCATAGCCTAAATCAACATCATATTATAATAAGACAACTTTCGAGTTTGATACTAAAGATATTCATCCCATTGAACAAATCAAGATGCATAAAAAAAACCCGTGAAATGATTTTCTCCACTCTAACCAACACTACAATGATTGTTTCAAAATTACAGGTTTCAGTTTCTAATACTTAGTCACAGTTGAATATGGAGAATATTTCTTCTCTTGCAAAGGAAACCAAGATTAAACCCTTAGAGGATTTAGTAGTGAAGATGGGTTATGATCCTGAGAACATGAAATATGGAGAGGAGTTGATCAAGAAAAAGAATGTTGACATTGTATAATTGAGGAAGCGGTTGAAATTACCAGCTACGAAAGATCCTCTCACAAAGGATATTTAAGAATTAGAGTCTCAGAAAGGTGACATGATGAAGCTAATCATGGAACAAAACACTCAAATTAGATAGATGGAAACTGAGCTGGAGAAAATGATCAAGGAAATGGAGCATAATGCAATACTATCCATGGTTCCTCTAGATGATGTACCTATTACAACAATTCCCACCACAACAGCTGCAACCTCAGCTGCACCTACTACATAGTCTACTGAGGGTGCTGACCAATTTACAAAAGCTATGATGAATTTCTCAATTCAGACAGAAGAGATTAAAAAATTGCAAGGGAAAGTCAAGGCACTATAAGACCAGAAGACCAGGAGTGAAGAATCACACCTTGTTGAAGCTAAAAAAATGTCAGAGGTTGATTAAGAGGCTAAAAAAATCTGAAAGGGAATCAATTATTAGATAGACATTGGCCCAAGCCAAGGAGATTATGTTAGGTCCTTATATTAATAGTATAGTCCTTTATTGTTGTTAGTGTAACCCCCTTATTTTTATTGTTGTACCCCTATAAACCCCATATTGTTATTATTGTGCCCTTACATTATTATTTTTAGGTCGGCTAGGATTACATTGTGGCCCCACTAGGATTACATTATGGCCCCATGGACTCCTATATATAGAGAGGAGGTTTTGTCATTTGTATCATCCAAGAATTGTTCATTTATGTAATGTATTGGAGGTTTCCCCTTGAAGTGGCTGATTTCTAAGGCATTGATCTCTCTTTTATTCTATTTTTGGAGCTGATTTCATAACATTTGGTATCAGAGCTTTTGATTCTAGGGTTTCGCTGCTCCAAACAGGTCATCGTGGCATTTTCGCTATAAAATTTTTTCTAGAGGTTCTGAAGCTGAAATTTTTAGAGTGCGAATCCGAAATCCTGAGGAACATCATCGCACAATTTTAGAGCTTGGTTCACAATATTTTCAGAGATATGATTTGTGGAAGTTAGGGCTTCTTGCAGGCTCCTCAATTTAACCTAAACAGGTCATCGCAGAATTTTCGCTATAACGTTTTTTATATGAGGTTTTAGAAGCTGAAATTTTCATAGAGTGGAGCTGAAATCTTGAGGAACATCCTATAAAATTTCAGATCTTGGTTTGCAATATTTTTGGAGATATGATCTGTGGAAGTTAGGATTGTTTCAGGATCCCGAACTTCATCTTAAAGAGGTGACTGTGGGAAAAAAATCATAACTCTTTCTCTGAGCATCGGATTGGGATTCTATAAAAAGTGGCTACATGTACACGGACTGCAGTTTTCTCTATATCAATTTTAGAGCTGAAGGAAGAAACAGTGACACGTGGCAAGTCATACAAGTTCACTCTAGTGAACCAGTCCATAATTAGGTCATCGTAGGAGATTGGGAATAACTTTGTCTTCAAGAATCCAAATCAGGTCAAACCTATGGCATTATAAATAAGATTAAGAGGGATAATTCAGGGTCTACTTTCAGTTATTTAAGATCTGAAATCACAGAGATAATTTAGTTTCAATATTGAGCTCCTAAAAATCAAGAAAAAGGTGTGTATTGTTTTTCAAATTGCATAAGTCTTGTTTGAAAAATCAGTTCTAGGTGATTCCAAAGGCCTATTGAGCATAGATATTAGTATTGGGTTCTAAAATACCTCCTAAAAAGAATTCAACACCCATTAAGGATTCAGAAGGCTCTACTATGACTCATGAAGATGAAGAAATGCAACATGAGATATCAAAATTCCAAGAGCAAGTGCACCAAATTTTTTTATCGCAAAGAGCAAAAAAAAATGAAATGGAATTTTTGAAGAAAGGCGTGGAAACTAAGATGGATGGTTTGAAGAAAGACATGGAAGCTAAGTTGAATGGCTTGGAAGCTAATATGGATGGCATGGAAGTTGGCATGGAAGCTAAGATGGATGGCATGGAAGTTGGCATGGAAGCTAAGATGGATGACATGGAAGCTAAGATCGATGAAAAAATGGAAAACATGAAGAATGATCTAAAAGTAGACATTGAAGGTTTGGCAAAGTTGATACAATAAATGTTTTCTAATGGCAAAAAGATAGTAGAGGAAAATCATGATGAGAACAAAATAAATGTTAATCGTGATTTCATAAACTCTAATGTTGGATTAAAGAACCACCATATTCCAAAGATGGATATGAGGAAGTTTGATGGCAAGGATCCCGTAACATGGATACTACAGATGGAGAAATATTTTTATCTCAATAATGTGAAAAACACACAAAAGGTACACATTGCAACTTTACATTTAGAACAAAATACATTTGTATGGTATCGATGACTTTTCTCCCGTAAACAAATTGTCACTTGGTCAATTTTTATGGAGGAATGATATCACATTATGAGGATACAAAGAGAAACACCTTCTTTAGCCAATTGATAAATCTCAAACAAAAGGGTTCAGTTGTGGAGCACATTGAGGACTTCCAAAAACTGAATATAAGGGTAACTAATATTCCAAAGGAACACAGGATTGATGTCTACATAGGGACTTTAAAGGATAACGTCCAACATGAAGTTCACGTTTGGGAACCGGATTCATTAAAGAAGGCATTCAGGTTGGCAAGAAAAATTGAATGTAAAATTATGGCGACAAGGAAGCCTACCACTCACATCTATAAATATGGAAGTGTTGCTACTCCTAGACTTCCACAACCTACAAGGTTGACACCACAAAAATTGGAAGAAAAAAAGAGAAAAAGGGATTTGCTATAGTTGTGATAAAAAAATACACTAAAGGTCATAAGTGTGCTAAGAAGAAATTATTTTACATAGATTGTGAAGAGGAGGAAGAAAATGAACAAGAAACTTCAAAAGAAGAGGATATACACCAAGAAGCAACCGTAGAAGAAGAAGAAATGAGTCCGACCATATCATGTAATGCATTGGTAGGAATTACCACTCCTCAAACTCTCAATATAGAAGTACATATCAAGAAGAAAAAGGTAATAGTGTTGATTGATTTGGGTAGTACCCATAATTTTATTCATTGTAAGGTAGCCAAGGAATTGAACTGTTTCCTATACCCAACACCAGAATGTCAAGTGATGGTTGCAAATGGAGGAACTATAAATTTCTCTGGAAAATGCCATAATATCAAGCTATCCATGGGGGAATATGTACTAAATATTCCAATGCTTTCCATCCCAATGGGAGGTGTTGATGTTGTACTAGGAGTACAATGGTTACAATCTTTGGGGATGGTAGCTTTTAATTTTCAAGAACTTTTCTTGAAATTTTTTTCAGAAGGGAAGGAGATCAAATTACGGGGTATCACAGGGAATCCAGGAAAGATAATAAGCTCTAATGTCATGAAAAATATTTTGAAGAAAGAACAATGAGGCGTAATTACACAATTATGCTCACTAGAAGTTCCAACATCAAAATCATCTATTTCTCCAGATCTCCAAAGAGACTTGGAAAATCATTCCAAGGTGTTTGATACTCCCAAAGGGCTCCCAACTATTCGTGATCATGATCATGCTATTAATTTGATTCCAGAAAGTGTTCCTCCAAACATCTGGCCTTACATATATCCTTATGTCCAAAAGAGTGAAATTGAACGTACGATTGCAGAAATTTTAAAGGCTGGTATAATTCAACCTAGTCAAAGTTCTTTCTCTGCTCCAGTAGTATTGGTGCACAAGAAGGATGGATCATGGCGCATGTGTCCAGATTATAGGGAGCTCAATAAGCTCACTATTAAAGATAAATTTCCCATTCCTGTGATTGATGAATTATTGGATGAATTACATGGAGCAATTTATTTTACTAAGTTGGATCTTCGTTCAGGATATCATCTAATTAGAATGAAGACTGAAGATATTCCGAAAACAACATTTCGAACTCATGAGGGTCATTATGAATTTTCGATCATGCCTTTTGGCCTTACCAATGCACCTTCTACATTTCAAGGGTTGATGAATTCCATTTTCAAACCCTTCCTTAGAAAATTTCTGCTAGTATTTTTGATGATATACTAATCTACAACAGGTCTTGCAAGGATCATGTTCAACATGTTGACAGGGTGCTCAAACTATTGGAGGAGAAACAATTATATGCCAAAACATCCAAATGTTTCTTTGGAGTACAAGAGGTGGAATATCTGGGTCATATTGTATCTCACGAGGGTGTTAAGGTAGACCCTAACAAAATTAAATCCATTAAGGAATGGAAAGTCCCCACAACCATAAAGGAGTTGCACGGATTTCTCGGGTTAGTAGGGTATTATCGCAATTTTTTGAAGAATTATGGGAGAATAGTAGCACCTCTAACAACATTATTGAAGAAAGATGTATTTTCATGGACTCCTGAAGCAACTAAGGCATTTGAACATCTTAAAGAGGCAATGTGCCTAGTACCAGTCTTAGCTACACCAAACTTCACAAAATACTTTATTGAGGAATGTGATGCCTCAGGAAATGGAATTGGTGTTGTTTTAATGCAAGAAGGAAGACCCATTTCTTTTGAAAGTCGTTCAATCAAAGGAAAGTATTTACAAAAGGCTATTTATGAGAAGGAAATGTTGGCAAAACTACATGCACTAAAGAAATGGAGACCTTACCTAATGGGAAGACACTTCAAGGTAAAAATTGATCATGATAGTCTTAAATACTTTTTGGAACAAAGACTATATTTGGAAGAGCAAAAAAAATGGATCACAAAGATGTTGGTTTATGAATTTGAAATCATCTACAAAAAGGGGAAGCTAAATGTTGTTGCAGATGCACTCTCAAGAATGGATGAAGAGGTGGAAGCATTTCTTTGTGCCATTTCTATTATCCAACCATATCGGATAACTGAAGCAAGGGATGAATGGAAGAAGGAAAAAGAAGTTTGGACACTCATTCAAAAGTTGCAGCAAGATCCTAGTACATCTGATACATTTAGTTGGAAAAATGATTCCCTATGGTACAAATATCGCTTATATATTTGCAATAATTTCTAACTAAAACAAAAATTCTTTTGGAATTGCACACTTCTCCTTTAGGAGGACACTTAGGATTTTTAAAAAATTCCCACAGGGTGAAGAAAGAATTTTTTTGGGATGGCCTTAAATCTGATATTCAAAAGTTTGTGGCAGAATGTTTGGTTTGCCAGAAAAATAAAGTTGAGACAATTAAGACCCGGCTACAACCTTTATCCATTCCAAGTCAACATTGGGAGGAGATTTCAATGGATTTTATCACAGGTTTACCTAAGTCCGAAGAAAGGATTGTCATCATGGAAGTAGTTGATAGACTTACCAAGTATGCACACTTTTGTGCATTATCTCATCCATTTAAAGCAAGTATAATTGCTACTGCATTTATGGAAACAATTCAAAAGCTACATGGAAACCCGAAGATTATTGTAAGTGACAGAGATCCCATTTTTACAGGAAATTTTTGGACGGAATTATTTTCTTGTTTGGGTACTCAACTAGCTCATAGTTCATCTTATCATCCTCAATCCGATGGTCAAACAGAGATGATGAATAAATGTTTGGAAGGCTATCTTCGTTTTTTTTGTATCTGATAAGAAAACAAAATGGGTCAAGTGGTTACCTCTCGCTGAATGGTGGTATAACACTTCCTTCCATACTGTAGCAAAAATGACCCCATTTATGGCACTTTATGGATATCATCCACTATCCATCACATCTTTTTTAAGGGAAAATTCTAGGGTTCAAGCAGTGGAGGATCACATCGAGCACCAATAAGAAGTTATCCAACTCTTAAAGGATAATCGAAATTTGGCACAAAATTGAATGGAACAACAGCAAGATCAACATCGCAGTGAGAGAAGTTTTGATGTGGGAGACTGGGTATTTTTACGGCTACAACCATACAAAAAAATGTCCCTCAAGCAAGCTAAGAAGGATAATAAATTATCACCAAAGTAATATGGTCCTTACAAGGTGTTGCAAAAGATTGGTACTATGGCATACAAATTGTAGCTTCCTACTTCTTCGCGAGTGCATCTAGTTTTCCATGTTTCATGCTTAAAAAAGGTTATAGGGAACAAACTTCCAGTCCAAACAATATTGCGAGAACTTGATGAGGAAGGAGAAACCATATTGGAACCTGAAGCAGTCACAGAAACAAGAACTTGACAGCTATGAAATCAATCAATTTCAGAGTATCTCATCAAATGGAAGAACTTACCCACTGAAGATTCGACATGGGAGGATGAGAATTTTATACAGAAGCACCTGGACCTACTCAAGCATTGAGGACAAAACTTTTTTGAAGGAGAGGAGCATGTTAGGTCCTTATATTACTAGTATATTCCCTTATTGTTGTTAGTGTAACCCTTTTATTGTTATTGTTGTACCCCTGTAACCCCCATATTGTTATTATTGTGCCCTTAAATTATTATTGTTAGGTCGGCTAGGATTACATTGTGGCCCCACTAGGATTACATTATGGCCCCATGGAATCCTATATATAGAGAGGAGGTTTTGTCATTTGTATCATCCAAGAATTGTTCATTTATGTAATGTATTGGAGGTTGCTCCCTCGAAGTGGTTGATTTCTAAGGTGTTGATCTCTCTTTTCTTATGTTTTTTGAGTTGGTTTCATAACATATTATTTGGACTAATATTTTGAATTCTATGGCTAAAATTTGGCCATGTATTCAAGTTATTTTTGAGCAGAAGGATTTAATAAAGAAAGAAACAGAGGCCATTACAAAGATCAAAGAATAGTTGGGTGATATGCTTGCCAAAGCTACAAACATCATTAATTTACTGAATTCAAAGAATTTTTATGAGTCGGATGATTTGGGAATTGATGATAGGACATAAAAAATTTTGGAGGTAAAGAAGACTCTGACTAAAAATAATCTTATTGCTCGGTTGGAGGAGAAGTGTTAGAGTTTGGAAATAGCAGTAAATAGGTTCTTCACCAGGATATAAGCTCTAAATCAGAAAGGGTTACCCAGTTTATTTGTAATTAATGATAAATTAATTACCCATGAATATTATATTAGAAAATTGAAGGAGTTAGGCAGAGACAGTTCAAAGTTTGTGAGCATAAAAGACAGCATGACAGGTAGAGCTTCTTAGAAGCAATGGGAAATGATTTCTTTATCCAGGGTGAAGTAAATCATATTTTTGTGGTAAGGCCAATATTTTCAAAGTATACTGAGGTTGATGAAATTTATTAGAAGGTAACTAAATTAACCATTCCAAATGAAGACAGATGGGACAAACTCTATGAATTACTAGACTGATTGGTAATTCAGACGCAATAAAAAGGTATGCCAACACATTAGACAACACATCATCCAGCGCAACACAGAAATAGGCCAATTCATCAATGGACTCCTCCAAAGCAGATCCACCTCTCCACGCAGTTTTCCACCTCGCGTATTACTCTACACAGATCGATAATATTGTTTAGAATAATGCTAAATACATTGTATGTTGATACAACGATTTTGTAATGATTTTGTAATTATTGTATAAATAATTCACATTTTGAAGTATTCTGGGTTGATGGATGAATATAATTTTATCCATGTTATTGTAATTTTCTGGTTGTTGGACTCATTAATAATACAAGGACATTCTTCACAAGATTCATGTGGTGTACGAATTGGTGATGTTTTTCTCCCTTTTATGTGTTTATTCATTGTTTTCTTTCACTGTAATCTCTTAAAAGCTTAATTACATTACATAAACAATGATGAATAGGATTTGTTGGAATATGTACCCTATTCTGGTTGTAGGTAAGTTTTATGTTTTTTGCTGAATTCAAATTAAGGAATTCTTAATTTCTCCTTACTTTCTACCAAATTTTCGTTTCTTTTGTTTCATATCATTTAAAAATGATGAAAGATCAAAATAGTGCGACTTAGCTTTCCCTATGAAACTCCTTCAAAGTTTGATGCAGATCCAGTTAATTTTTAGACTCCATAGACCAATGGAATTATAAGATTTCAATCAACCAAAACAATCCAATCAAATTACAAACAAACGAACAATTTCATAAATCATAACTAGCATAAAATTTATAAAAAACAAAGCTAAAATTTATAGAGAGATCCCTCTTTGAAGCTGGCAGGGCTAGATCGCAACTTCAAAAGTGGTGTTGATGTTTTCCTCTGTGTTTACTCTCACAATCTCATAAATTATAGAACGATAACGTAGCTACGACCATACTGGGGAAAATTGAAATACTGTAATTTTCTTTGAATTTATTACCCTAGTTAAAATAATTGTATGTTAGGAATATTTGAAGATATTTTTTTCCTTTTCATTTTTGTAAATAACAGTGTGTTTGTGCTTTAGATTTTAATTCTGGCTCCCAAAAGAGCTTACACTAGATCTCATCCTGATCTTAAACATGTAGCTATTGTTGATGATCCTGGAAATTTTCTGAGAAGAAAAAGCATAGCTAAGAGCCAAGGAAGTAGCAGTCCTCCCCCTAGGGTAGATTTTTATTTTACATAATATTGAATTTAATTTTCCTTTTGAACATAGCTTGTTTAGGACTGAGTCAACCAATTGGGTGGACCAAATTGTGGTAGACCAGTCTACCTTGCGACGTCATTCACTTGAAGTACAATCTGCCCGACCTTATCTTGACCTTCAAATCCTGCAAGATTTCGATAAATTTCAAGGTTTATTTTCAGGCCTTTACCTTTCTATCCATGAGGCATACATCCAACAATATTTTGAACTCTCTACCTTAACTTCTTTGCAGTTTCATCTAATTCATCACAATCTATTCATCCAAGATCATCCAATCAAAATTCTTCTATAGTTTCCACTACCACCTCTGTACTTTATCACCAAGCAACTCAAACTCCATCTTCTCCCCAATATTCACCTACAATTCAACCTACATCTTCAACACAAACTAAAAATTCAGTTCAACCCGCTCCTTTGATTCAACCTCTACCTTTTATCCAACCACCACCTTTACTCAATCCACATACTATCCATCCTCATATACCCATAATGGCAGCAAAATATTATCAACTTGTTCTTCAAGGTCCTTTGGAAAACACGCCAGAGGACTATCAAACTAGGATCCCCTAGTTTGATGGTATTGGACCCATAACTTCTCAACAACATGTGGATATGATGAATGATAGTTTTGATCTTCAAGAAGTAGATGAAGAAAATTTTAAAATGAGGTTGTTTACTCAAAGTCTTACTGGAGAAGTTAGAAAATGGTTTAAAGCCTTTCCACCTGCTAGCATTAATGATCTCCCTGCATTTTGTTAGCACAGTTCTTTGCTAAGTCATGAGTCCATTCCATAGTTTTATTTTTAGGATTAAAATTCAAAAAAATTCAAAGCTTTAAATTTTTTTTTGGTCACTACCGGAATTTTTGGAAGCACCAGTTTTATCCCTTTCAGGCAGTTTATTATTTTCCTGTTTTTGTCTTTTTTATTTTTATTCCAATGCAGCCAGAAATTTTGAAAGCATAATCTGTATTTTAAATATAAACGAAAGAGCGCATTCGATTTAGCTAAACCACGTGTCATAGTGTAAATATGCCTCAAATATTTTTTAAATCTTTTTAGATATTATGATAGGTGTCGTATTGTAGTCAGTTATTTTAAGCCAAGTCGTAATATAAATTGAGCTACATGTGTCATCTGCAGTTATGAACTGAACCGTTACCCATCCTACCTTTCAATGCCAAGTCAGTTATCCATGTGTCTAGGTATGTGTTTTTCTAAATCAAGGAGATCGTGGTTATTACACTCAAGGATATAACCGCTTGACTGGCTACACAACACCGTTGCTAAAAATTTCAGCCAATCAACAACAAAGACTGCGGAAGTGACTATTTGTCACAGTTCTTACAATATCAAGACATATGGAGCAATCCATACAGAAAACATAGCCAACTGAAGATGATAATGAATTATCACATGTTGCACATCATGGTGAGGAATATTTTCAATGATGAAGGATTATTTGCATGGGGCGATGAACCAAAACTTGATTTTAAAGCCACCTAAAAAGCAGGAGAATGCCATTCGAAGTTATCGCAGTTTGAGTTCAAATTGTTGAGAGTCATACTTTGAGGAGTCTGGATTCAGACAAGATTTTCAAAGGAGAATACAAGCCACACTTGTAAGGTGTAACTCTTCCTACTCTGCCACCTATCAGTTGCAGGATACAGTCATTTATTTTTCTGAAGATGACTAAAACAGGTGGTAAGAAAAATCGAATAGAGCTACAGGGTGTAGATTTAGTTGATGCCACTTCGAGGGTAAAAATTTTTTTTATGCATTCTGGATGGCATCCTCTTTGTACCAAGTTAGGGAGATCTCACTCAGGAGTTGCTCAAGAGTTTTCTAACTATTTTAATGGACAAGAGGCTACATTTTATGGCATTAATTTCTAGGTTTCTAAAGACTCCATTGCTGAAGCCTTTAACCTTCCCCAAGAAGGAGAAAGGTGGTTCAAAGGACAAGTTATTACTGGAGGTGATATCATTAACTTCCTCAAAGATGCTCACAGAGATTTAAATTAGGCAAAAGGCATCCCAAGAAGCTACCTTAAGAATGAATGGGCATAAGCTATCAAGCTTATAAAGATATACCTCACTTGTGAAAGGATGTATACAGTTGTATTCCTCTATCACATGAGGTTTCTTTTTCATATTGCAAGGATACAGACATTGAATCTGCCATTTTTCTTGTTGAAAATCCTGACAAAAATTTCAGGAAGGGTTCAGAACCATACTGATGTTTTTGAGTATAGCTTGCAACATTAAGCTTTGATCAAACTTATAGTTGAAGAAGAGTTGGGGAGGATAAACCCAACTTGGGACCACTTTTTATTCTATAGGTCAGGCCAACCTGCACCTAAATCTCCTATTTCACATTCAAACCCTCAGCCTACAAAAATAAGAACAAAAAGAAAGGCCAAAAAAGAAAAAAATCATAAGAAGGCCAAGGGAAAAAAAGAGAAGGTTTCTGCAGTGAAAGCTGAAATAAAGATGGAAAAAGGAGAGAGCTCCTCAATAAGGAAACCCAAGTCCATGAAAATAGTACCCCATGTTCCTCCATTTCCTAATGTCTAGACTAGAGCTAGAAGAGGAAGGTCTGCAACAACAGATAAATCAAAAGATAAGGTGCTATCGGAAATTCTGGATGCACATATTCAACAGAAGTTGTAGAAAGGCTATCAACCTACAATATTAGATGACAAACATCTTAAGGATACTGGATATGACATCAACAGTACGAAGAATAAGAAAGAAGCCAAACCTATTGCTGACACCAGAAAGAAGCATACAAGAGACAAAAATAATTTGAGGCTTAAGTCCACAACTCTACATAATCCAAGCCTAATGATAGAGGTCATTGATATTGAAGGAAAAATTTAAGGTTCAAAGACAGAGAAAACCATGAAGAAAAACAAGAATACAAACCTTTCAAAACAACAGTTAGAGTCCTCAAAGAGAATAAAAACACAAAAAATTTCTAAGGAGGACAAAGCCCTTGTCAAGGAGGCAACTACAAGAGAAAACAAATCCAAACCAGCTATTGGCAGTAAAAAAGACTTGGATAAGTTGGATGAAGTTGCATCACACATAGAGGGAAGGTAAAAAATGTTTTTGATTCAAGTACCTTTTTTGTTTATCAGTTACAATTTTGAACATTAGCTTAGGTTTCATGGAATACAAGTCTACACATAATTTTCAGCATTTTCTGTGTATTTTTTAAAAAGAAGCAGGGCGCTACCGAAATTTCTGGTATCATTCTATATTTTACGTAAATACAGGTTTTTTACTGAAATTTCTGATAGCACCTGTTTTAACTGAATTTTGACACCTGTTAGAAAATTTTTCCGAGCCATTTAAGGATGGATAAGAACCCATAACCAAATGGATAATACAAGTGATGGTGATATATGGTTATGAGGTTGTTGGATGTCTTCTTAAATGAAGCTACATGGTTATTAAAGACCCAAGACACAAGGAGACAAATCAGGAGAAAAGGGGGCGGCATGATAGCACACTCAGCATTCCAACCCATAATTCTTTTCTTCTTTCTTCTCCATTTGTCCTTTCTATTAGATTTCGATGAGATAAGGTTGTAATGCCTTTTGAAACCTATGTAATGTTAGAATTAATGTTTCCTTCTTTTTAGAAATATGGAGTTGGTGCCTCTCTTGGTATATATACCATTTTTAAATACCATTTCCAGGTTGGATGTTGGTCTACCTGAAGACTGAATATAATAAAAAACATTTTTTCTTCATGCTGGAGGATTTTGTGACTCGAGGAACATCAAATGTGTGGTGAGTCTCTTCTCTTTGTTAATTTCTTCTGAAATATGAATTACAACAACTAGTAAAGTGTGAGTGAGAAGATATTAAAGGATTTAACGGTAAATTATCTGCTTTCAATTTTCTGCAAGTTATATGTGTGTTATAGAACATGTCAGTGAATATTTCATAAAGTATTTGTGGAATAATTTATTCATGCAATATATTTTCTGAATGTTGTTTTCTTTTCATAAATATAGCTTGTGTAAAGAATCATCATCATATTTGTGTGACTGATTTAGGATAGGAATATTTCCTGAAATAGGTACCAGATATCCAACTTATTCCATTAGTTAAACTCTACTCCCTATACTACCTTTTACCCCACACAATTTATACTTGCCACAACTTGCCAAGTGCATGAAAGTCTTAAAGAACATAAAATAATTTCAAAATCTTTGAGAAACCATCCCACCACTCAAACAACCCTTTAAAAAAAAAAATGAAATAAACTATGATGTGTATTAAGGCTTACTCCTTATGCAGTCAAGGAGTGACTCCTTGAGATAACATATTTTATGTCGTTTTCGGGGAGGTGAATTAAAGTTTATCCTTGGGTGAATGACAAATTTATAAGTCTGGTTCTGAGGTGTACAGTTCCAATTGTATTTTTAGATTGCTTTACACCTGGCGACTCCATTGTTGAAGTTCTGGCTCCTAGAAGGACTAGAACCATGTTGGGAAAAATACTGAGAGAGGCGGGGGGGGGTGAATCAATATTTATAGCTCACTGAAAATGTTTACTTTGTATTTACTGAATTCTATATGTGACTTTAATTAACCCAACTAGCTTATACACACATATATAACAATAGAAATTTGCGTATATTGAGATAGCTTTATTTTTAGATAAACTTTTAGAAACAATCTTTAACTCATCTTATCAATTATGCATTAGATAGTTAAGCAGTAAATATGTAACAATAGAATAAATCATCACACAAGAGCATCACACTTGAACACCAAGATTTAAGGTGGAAACCTAATTCAGGAGAAAACCACCGCTGTTGTCGTCCATGTCTTCAATATTTATTATATGGAAAACTGCTTACAATATTGTACTGATGCAAACTCATATAAGTATAGAGGAAACTACCTGCAGAAGGCTGCAACCTTCTCTCGTTCTCCAGCTACTATTGGAAGGAAGCTACAACCGCCTGGTCTCACTTACCAACCACTACTGGAAGGGAGCTTCAACCCTTTGTTCAGAACACTAGATTCTACCGACAGTGAGCTTCTACTTCCACACTGAAGGCTTCAACCCTCAGAACCACTGCAGACCAAGTTTCATCAATTTTCACACTAGATCCCACAACTTCAACACAAATCATCATATATATCATCAATAATATACTTAACCCAAACTTCAATCAGAACATTGAGATTACTGTAACCATAACACAGTAATAAACCCATATTTGAGAATCAGCATGTAGAAACAATCTCAACCCTGATCATTCATTATCTTAAAATGCATATGCTACTTTGCTTTACTGAGCCCGCGTGTATATGCACTTTCATTCACACCAACCTGCGTATAGATCTGAGAATATTGATCTTCCAGAATACGGTCAGTCACAGAACCAGATCTGAGGCTTTCAGTCAAATATATTTTCAGTATTGCAGAACCCTTAATCAGTCAGTCATCATTAAACATATTTTCTCACTCATTGATGATGTTTGTACATATTCAACTTAGTAGCATATACATTATTCAAGAAACCCTAATCTACATGAATACTTCATTGATATATAGCATAAATACATCAACAATAAATGGATAAACTCTGTAGTAAGCTTTAGAAAACCATGAATTCCATACGTGCTTTTTCTGAGACAAAGCTGCCTATATACGCGCTTTTACCAAGACGAACTAGTGTATAGATCTGTAAATGTCAATTTTGTAGAATGTGTCAAATCTATAGAATTACCCAGGTTTCTTCAGTTCACTTCAACAAACATGCACCAGGTCACAGATCTAATCATCTCTTCAATAGATCAAGTACATAGTCATTTCAGGTCTAGAGATCTTGATCCATCATTGTATCCAAGGGTGCATCATAGATTCAGATCTACCAATAAAACATAGTTCATCCCATGTAGATATACTTTAGAGAGAAGTATTCAATAACAACCCTTCCACTTGCACACTCTTGCACTATGATCTTCCTCTCCTTATATAGGATTAGCCTTTATCAATACCATGAGCCAAAACCACACAAGATTCGATGGTATTCTTGGGCGAAATCAAATATACGATACAACACTCAATACCATGGGTTAATACCATGGTAATGCCCCTTGGTATCATAATTTTAGAGCACAAAAGGTATACACTACATAGCTTCTTCATACCCATGTGTATACGTGACTTCTCTTCATAAAAACTGTGTATATACTAATTCTAGATGTATACACGGGTTGCCTGTATACCAAGTAGCATATACATTGCCTTCATACGCGGGTTTCCTTCATCAAACCTGCGTATACACTGAGAAATATTTCTTGTTTCATTTTTTGGCACTTACTGGAATTCCTTTCTCTGTCACATCTGAACTGACCTGTAGAAACATCATTTTTACATCTTTAACAAATAGGTTGCTATTAAAAGGCAACTCATCAAGTAGGATTCCATCAAGGACAACTTCATCAAGTAGGTTGCCATCACGGAAAACATATTGCATCATATTGCCATAAAACCAGGGCTAACCCATATTCCCCTTTGATAATCCTTGTTTCTGACCCTGAAAAGCTAATTAAGAAAAAGAGCAAATGAAAGTTTTCTTCTTCTACTACCATTTTCTCAAAGGTTGTCCCTAAAGAAGTCCTGCAAAATTTATCCCCTGATTTTGTAGAAAATCTTTTACCTCCTTTGTTTTCCAACCAGAAACCAATACCTACATCACAAGTTGGTGCTTCATCATTTGATGTTCACAATCCACCTATTGTTATTCCACAAATCCCAACAACTCACACCATGGAAGGTCCAAACCCACCCCCTAATTGAATGGATGCAATTGTTACTGCAAGGTATGCCCCTATGGTTTTACCTTAGCCTATGAATGCATTACCTGTATAAGATTATCTCAAGTACATGCCTAAGTTTAGTGGCGAGGGAGAGGTAACAGCTAAATAACACCTTTCTTTTTTTATGCCTATGGTGACAATTTGAATATTGAGCATGGATATTTCTGGATGAGAGTTTTTTTTAAGAGCCTTGAGGGTGATGTAAGAAAAAGGTTCAGATCCTTAACAATTGGTAGCATCACTGGAATTGAAACCATAGATGATACACTTTTAAGGAAATGGGGTGATAAGAAAGATTTTTTGTATTATATCATTCAATTTGGTGCAACAAAAAGAAAAGGAGAATCAGTTTCTGATTTTTCTAAGAGATTCAATAAAATGTGTAGAAAAATACCTACTGAAATCAAACCTATTGAAGCTTCAACAAAAATCACTTATGCTGGTTCTTTTGATCATTTTTTTGGTTTATTATTAATATAAAGAAGATCTACAACACTAACACAAATGCAAGACAATGCTCTGGAGGTAGAATCTAATGTGTTAGCAGCTGATAGGCTCAAAGGGGGGATTGACAAAGAAAAAAGAAAGAAAAAAGCTGAAGTTTCAACTTCAGGAACTTCAAACATTGATCCTAAGTTAGATGAGCTGACCAAGATGGTCAAGTCATTGACAACTGAGATGTCCAAGATCAATATGGAAGCAAGACTAGCTACTACCTGAAATGTTTCATTTGATCAGCCTAACAGACAACAATTTAGAAGACCTAATGTTCCTCAAATTTTGCAGCGAGAGAGGAGAGATGTTGATGATCAAAAAGTTTAGCCTCCTTTGTAGAATGCTATATTTGAAGATGAAGAGGAAGCTGAAAGGTTGGAGAAGGTTTCTGATATCAATTGTCTGATAGAAAAAGAAGGGTTGATTCATCTTACACAAGCAGAGTATGAGGATTTCATGTCATATACTCAGGAAAATGAAGTGGTTCTTGATCATTCCATGATTGCAGTTGATCATCAAAGAAGATATAATCTCAGATCAAAGAATATTGATGATAATCCCAAGCCTGTTGCATAGCCCAAGAAGAATAAGGACACAGTAAAAATTCCAACAGAAAAAAAAGTTGTTGAACAAAAATTATCGGAAATTCCGGTAGCAGTTAATACTCCTTCACTTGAGGTAAAAATTGCTCACAAACTGCTCCTTGTTTTCAATTTTGAGAAATAAATACAAAATATAAAGATTCATGATCCTCTTGTAGAGCTTATTAAAAATGATGATTTCAAAAATACCTTTATGAAAGCTCTTCAACCCCCACCTACCGAAGTAGCTTCTGATTTTGTTAACCTTCAAGATGACAAACCCACTGTTATTTTAGGTCCATTGGTAGAAGACAGAGATGATTCTACTCCTCCTTTCTATCTATGTCTGAATATTCATGAGAAGAAATTGCATAATTTTCTAACGGACTCCAGAGCCTCACATAATTTAATGCCTAAGGTAGTCATGGATGAACTAGGTCTTGAAGTAACTAGAGAATACCAAGATCTCTACTCCTTTGATTACCAGAAATTTCAATGCCTTAGTGTCATCAAAGACATTGCAGTAAGACTTTATTCAGTTACACATGAGAGGAATGGTGATGGATATTGTTGTAGCTGGAATTCCTCCTAGATTTGGCATCTTACTTTCTAGGTCATGGATTAGAAGGTTGGGACGAACATTTTAAATGGATCTTACTTATCCTATTGTCTTTGTTTTTTGAGGAGAACAAAGAAGACTTTATAGACAAGCTCAACTGGCATATATCATTAGTGACAACAAAGGCCCCACTAATCATCCAATTTATGCTAGAACAACTGATGTTGGTTCTAGCATCTTACACATGGATAATGCTATTCTATTTGCATAAAATTTTCAAATTTTGAATCCTATTGAAAAACATATCAGTTATGAAGGTTCCCAACTATGGAAAATGTACTTTGATGGTTCATGTTCTAAAGAAGGAGCTGGTGCAGGAATAGTTCTCATTTCTCCTTTGAAAGAGAGCTCTACTTTTTCTTTCAAACTTGAATTTGAAGAAACTAACAATGTGGCTGAGTATGAAGCTCTGCTGATTGGCTTAAAAGCAAAAAAGGACATGAATATTTCAGAAATTTATGTTTTTGGAGATGCTGAACTTATCATTCAGAAAAATAGAAATGTTTATCAAACTAAGCATCCCAGACTCAGAGATTACCGAAATGCAGTATAGAGAATTGTAGAAGACTCATTCCAGGATTTTAACATTTATTTTGTTCCAAGAGAAAGTAATTTTTTGGCTGATTCACTTTCTATTTCAACAAGCTCATTCAAGGTTCCAATACCTATGAAGCTGAAATATGAAGTGGAAGTTAAGTTCATACCTAATATTCCTGATAATGTCAAGCATTGGAAAGTTTTTGAAGATGATCAGGAGATTAGAAGATTCATTGAAGCTGCTGAAGAGTTTTTCATAAACATTGATCAAGATGAAGATATCATGAAGAATGATGTTGATTTGCAAGACACCAAAAATATGTAAAAACAGATTGTTGATCAACCTATCATTCAGCTACCTACCAATCACATTCCCAAGGGGTTAATCCCACTTGAGAAGCTCTTTTATTAGAATAATGTCTCAGTCAAACCACAGTTGGCTGAAACAGAAGGAGAATTGGAATATTTCAATTTGGGCACAGAAAAAGAATCGAGGTATGTGAAGTTGTCAAAAGTTTTATCAGAAGAAATAAAGGCCGAATACCACAAGCTCTTTTTTGAATTTTTTGATGTTTTTTCTTGGAAATATGAATATATTAAGACATATGATACAACTATCATTGAGCATAGGATACCATTGAAGGATGGTGCTAAGCCTTTTAGGCATAAATTAAGTAAAATCAATCCACTATTGTTACCAGTGATGGAGAAGGAAGTTAAGAAAATTTTGGATGCTAAAATCATCATTCCATTGAGATACTTAGATTGGGTTGCTAATCTAGTTCCAGTAAGGAAGAAGAGTGGTGAAGTCATATTATGTGTATATTTCAGAAATCTTAACAAATTCTCCAAGAAAGATAACTACCCTTTCCCAAAGATGGAGCATATGCTTCAAAAGGTAACTGGTTCAGACATAATTTCCATGTTAGATGGGTTCTTCGGGTACAATCAAGTTTCTGTTTGGCCAAAAGACCGAGAGAAGACAACATTCACTACTCCTTGGGGAACATTCATGTATGCAAAGATTCCATTTGGTCTTATTAATGTCGGATCTACTTTTCAGTGTGTTATGGACTTTGCATTCATTGGAGAAAATGACAAATTATTCGTCATCTATTTAGATGATATTACTGTTTATTAAATTTCAGATCAAGAACACCTTCAACACTTGAGACAAGTATTTGTTAAATGTAGAAAATATGGTATATCATTGAATCCAAAGAAGTCTCATTTTTCTCTCAAGGAAGGTAAGATGTTGGGTCACATATTTTCTAAAGATGGAGTGAAAATTGATCCTAAGAGAGTAATTTCAATTCAATATTTAACACTTCCAAGATCTAAGAAAGAGGTTCAATCTTTCCCTGGTAAAATCAATTTCTTAAGAAGGTTCATTCCAAATTTTTCTGAAGTGGTGAAGCATATTACTTGCATGTTGAAGAAGGAAAACGAAGTCAAGTGGACCATTGAATCCTAAAATTCACTTGAGCTGATAAAAAAGCCATCATTGAAACACCTCAGCTGGTAAGCCCTGAACACTCAAAGTATTTCTTGATCTTCTCATTTGTCTCACAAGATACTATTGTTGTTGTTTTGTTACAAAAATATTCAGAAAATAAAGAAGCTCCCATAGCATTTTCCAGCAGAGCACTTAGAGATGCAGAATTGAAGTATGAAATGTTGGAAAAGCATGCCTATGCATTAGTGAAAGCTCTGAAAGCTTTTAGATTTTATATTCTGCATGATCATGTTATTGCTTATGTTCCTTCATATGTTGTTAGATAGATATTATTTCAACCTAATATTGATGGAAAAAGAAGCAAGTGGGTGACTAAAGTTCTTGAGTATGATTTAGAGATAAAACCTACTAAACTAATCAAAGGTCAAGGATTAGCCAAACTACTATTTGAATTAAATTGTAAAGTTTTGGGCTTGAATTTCATGACAAATTTGAAGGGAAGATTTATGAACCTATAGATAGCATGGCAGTGGATGTAAAGCTTTTTGAATGCATCTAGTATAAGGACATATCTATTTTCTGCAACATTTTAAACCTCCTCCAAATTATGATAAGAGCAGAGTAAGATCTTTGAAGCTGAAAACTGTTAAATTTTGCGCAAAGGATAATTGTTTATATTGGAAAGGTCCTACAAGAGTTTTTTTAAGATACATTGACCCAGATGAATCTAATAAAGTTATCTTTGATATGCATAGTATTGTGTGTGGAGGACATCACTATTGGAGAACTACTGCATACAAAATATTGAGAGTTAGCTATTTTTGGCCTAGCTTGTTTTCTGATGTATCTGCTAAGGTGAGAGCATGTGAAAAATGTCAAAAGTTCACCAACAAGAAACATTTGAATTCTTTTCCTCTCAAGCCCATAGCTGGTTCTACACCTTTTCAACAATGGGGCTTAGATTTCATTGGCGAAATTCATCCACCTTCAAGTGGACAACATAGCTATATTCTCATTGCAACTAAATACTTCACCAAATGGATTGAAAAAATACCTACCAGGAATGCTACTCATAAAGTTATCCTAAATTTTCTAGAGGGAATCATAACCATAGTTGGATGTCCATCAAGGTTAGTAGCAGATAATGCAACTTCTTTTAAAGCCACTCCATTAGTAAATTTATGTGAAGATTATGGCATTCATCTCACTCACTTTACATCTTACTATCCCCAAGGGAATGGCTTAGCTGAATTATCAAACAAAAGTTTGGTAAGAATGATCACCAAACTGTTGGAGCAAAAAAAGAAAGCCTAGGATTCAAAACTGAAGTTTTCTTTATGGGCAGATAGGGTGATAATAAAAAATTCTATTAATACATCACCTTTTCAAATGGTTTATGGAACTGATGTTGTTTTTCCAGTTCAATTTTCCATTCCTGTGGCTAAATTTCTGCAAGATCATGAAGCTGAGCCAGATGACATGACTAGGAGAATTTATCAAATCATAGAAGTCCAGCAAAGGTGAGAACATCAATATGATTTGGTGAGAAAATATCAGCAAGATGTAAAGCAAGTTTTTGATAAAGGAACTAAAAAAGAAGATTTTCATATTGGAGATCTAGTGTTGAAGTGGGATGCACAACATCAAGATCCATGCAATTATTCCAAATTTGATGCTTCATGGCTTGGTCCTTTCAGAATCTCAAACATTCTGTAGGACAACACTTTTTAGTTGCAACATCTTGATGGATCAAAATTGTTTGGAGGCCCATTCAATGGGCGCTTTCTCAAAAAATTCTTCTACTAAGGCCGTTGGTAGCCTAAGTTCACTATAAATATCAGTTTGTTTCATAATAAGACTCCATAGCGCAATGACAAGGCATTGAAACTACACAAGATTCCTAGAGCCTCATAGGGATAGCTCTATCCCTTGTGGAGCCAATGTTATCACAATTCTTTGCTAATTCATGAGTCCATTCCATAGTTTTATTTTTAGGATTAAACTTCAAAAAATTTCAAAATTTTAAATTTTATTTTGGTTGCTAACGGAATTTCCGGAAGCACCAGTTTTATCTCTTTCGGATAGTCTGTTATTTTCCTGCTTCTGTATTTTTTATTTTTATTCCAATGCTGTAGGAATTTCCGAAAGCATACTCTGTTTTTTAAAAATAAACGAAAAAGCACATCTGCTTTAGCTAAACCATGTGTCATAGTGTAAATACGCCTCAATTGTTTTTAAAAGCTTTTTAGATCTCATGATAGGTGTCATATTGTAGTCAGTTAGTTTAAGTCAAGTCATAATATACGTTGATCCACATGTGTCATCTGCAGTTATGAACTGCATTGTTACTCGTCCTTCCTGTCAATGCTAAGTCAGTTATCCATGTGTCTAGGTATGTGTTTTTTGGAATCAAGGAGATCGCGGTTATTACGCTCAACGCCATAACCGTTTGGCTAGCTGCACAATAGTGTTGTCAGAAATTTCAGCCAATCAACAACAAAGACTACGGAAGTGACTGTTTGTGACAGATCTGCTAATATCAAGACATCTAGAGCACTCCATATAGAAAATGCAGCCAACTAGAGATGATAATGAATTATCACATGGTGCACATCATGGTGAGGAATATTTTCAATGATGAAGGATGATTTGCATGGGGTGATGAACCAAAATTTGATTTTAAAGCCACCTAAAAAGTAGGAGAATGTCATTCAAAGTTGTAGTTGTTGGAAATTGGACGCTCCCTGTGTGTTTTGCAACATGGACTAACCACCTCTCGTGGATCTAAACTCTAACAATTGTAGCGGAGACTAATGCCTGTGGGTTTTTGTCTAACGACAATTGTGATTCCAAAAAGTGGTATCAGAGTGACAGGTCTCGAGTTCGAAACTCACCCGGCCTGTGTTGGGGGGGAGATTGTTGGACATTGGGTTCAACACTCCCCGTGTGTTTCGCGACATGGACTAACTGCCTCTCGTGGATCCTAACTCTGACGATTGTAGCAGAGACTAATGCCTGCGGGTTTTGGTCTAATGACAATTGTGATTCAAACAGTAGTTGTTTGAGTTCAAATTTCTAAGAGTCATACTTTGAGAAGGATTTTGGATTCAGACAATTTTTTCAAAGGAGAATACAAGCCACACTTGTAAGGTAAAAATATTCCTACTCTGCCACCTATCAGTTGCAGGAGACATAGTCATTTACTTTTCAGAAGATGACTAAAACAGGTGGTAAGATAAATCGAATAGAGCCACAGGGTGTAGATTTAGTTGATGCCAATTCGAGGGTAAGAAGTTTGTTTATGCAGTCAGGGTGGTATCCTCTTTGTACCAGGTTAGGGAGCTCTCACTCAGGAGTTGCTCAATATTTTTCTAACTCTTTTAATGGAAAAGAAGCTATAATTTATGGCCTTACTTTGCAGGTTTCTGAAGACTCCATTTTTGAACCCTTTAACCTTCCCCAAGAAGGATAAATGTGGTTCAATGGACAAGTTATTATAGGAGGTGATCTCAATAGCTTCCTCAAATATGCTCACAGAGATCCAAATTGGGAAAAAGGCATCCTAAGAAGCTACCTTAAGAATGACTAGGTAGAAGCTATCATGCTTATCAAGATATACCTCACTTGTGAAAGGAGGTATATAGTTGTGTTCCTCTATCACATGAGGTTTATTTTTCATATTGTAGGGATGAAGACATTGAATTTTCCATTTTTCTTGTTGAAAATATTAACAAAAATGTCAGCAAGGGTTTAGACCCATACTGATGTTTTTGAGTATAGCTTGTACCATCAAGTTTTGATCAAAGTTCTATTTGAAGAAGAGTTGGGGAAGAGAAACCAAACTTGCGACAAATTTTTATTATATAGGGTAGGCCAACCTACACTTACACCTCAAGTTTCACAACCAAACCCTCAGCCTGCAAAAATAAGAACAAAAAAAAAGGCCAAAAAAGAAAACATTCATAAGAAGGCCAAGGGAAAAAAATAGAAGGTTTCTGCAGTCAAAGCTGAAAGAAAGGTGGAAAAAGGAGATAGCTCCTCAACAAGAAAACCCAAGTCCATGAAAATAGTACCCCCTGTTCCTCCATTTCCTAATGTATACACTAGAGCCAGAAGAGGAAGGTCTGCAACAATGGATAAATAAAAAGCGCAGGTGCTACCGGAAATTCCGGAAGCACATATTCAGCAGAAGTTGCAGAAAGAGTACCAGCTTACACCATCAGATGAAAAAATTATTAAGGATGTTGGATATGAAATTAACAGTAAGAAGAAGAAGAAATAATACAAACCTATTGGTGGCATTGTTATCACTCCACCAAATCTCTGAGGCTGAGAAAAGACCAACAAAAGTAACCACAAACCAATCTTTTGCCAAGTAGCCAACTCTACTAGGAAGGAGAGGGTTCTCTCCAATGGATATCAGTCAATATGACTGGGTCAATGAGATATTAGGCTAGGAATAGTAGCACAGGGGCTTGATTGATAAATTTTGAGGTGATGGATGGTAAATAGATCAGGGTAAACAAGGATCAAAATTGTAGGGATCTGATGGAGCAAGGTAGGTAAGCAGTTTAACAAAAAAGGATATCTTGATAAAGTGGTCTAGAATGCTAGGGTTTGAGAAAATATCATAAAAAATATGAATTCTTTTCTACTAAGAAGAAGATGAAACAAACTGTAACTATTCCTCCAAAACAGAGCATAAGCTTAATGAAATTTACCTTTTTTACTTAGGAAACAATTACATTTCAGAAATGGAATGAAAATGAATCACAATACATTAACACATTTTCATAACATAAGAAGAAACAATGCAAAATCACTTTATCACAAGAATTCCATCAAAATAGCTGCAACTCAGTTAGTTATTACTTGCCAAAAGTTTGATTACAAAAAGTATTCCAATATCAATCCAACAACATCCACCCCTTGCTATGAGAAAAGAAGTGAATAATATAGACCAAAACTGATTCTCCCTAGTTTAGAGGTCAAATCCATGACTTGTGGAGCTGATCCACAAAGTGCTTAATGTTGGGTGCTAAAAGGTGCCTTTTAAAACTCCTATTTATCCCACATTAATTATCAACCCGGGAAAGTCCTCTTATTTCAAGAGTGTACACAATATGTGCACGCTATAATCCCAGAGAGTAATGTTTCCAATGTGCAGTACAGTGTCTTAAAAACAAAAGTAAACGGATGCTGAAAATGAAATCTAATTACAACAATATGAAACTTAAGGCTATAAAATCCAATCATTCACCCAACAATCATCAATCAAGGATGTAGTAATGATAACTCTTTCCTTTAGCAACTGATGTAATTGAGATCAAATTAAAACAAGATAATCAATCTGAGAACGAAGGAAGCAATAACCAGATGTCCTTTAGAGTTGATGATCTCGCATTAAAATAATTAAATGGAAATGGAAATTGAACTAAATCACTAATGCTGCTAATGAAAGTAAACTAGGCAAGTTCTCAAAAGCAAAACCAACTCTTTGCAGTAATGAAATAGAGTGTAAACTAATTAATTGAAATGAACAACAAATTTGGAATTGAACAACGATAGAAATGAATAGCAAATTTTATCTAAGAAAATTGAACAACAAAACCTATCAAATGAAATTGAGTAGCAAATTATATTGAAAAGAAATCAGCAATCAGAACGTAACATCAAATGGAATAGAGCAGCAACTTCTGAACAACGAAGCTCTGTTAAAACATAACAAGATAAGTAATACAAGGATTAAGATTCTTGTTAAATTAGAAAGGAACGGTAATGCAATTCACCAATGTAACACACCAATATTATGAAGCAATTAAGCAATAAACTATTAAACTTGAAATTTGTAATGAAAACAAATGAAAACCGTCACACAACAATAATTGAAAGATAATAATACAAACAGCAGATGGATCCCCCAGGGCCGGGCCCTTAGCCACCAGTAAAACACCTCTGGGGTACTCCAGAGTCAAGAAACGGAATGAAAACTAGATCATGTATTAATCGGGAATAATAGCATTACAACATTCTCTCTCTGATCACGAGATTCAACGAGAAATTACAGAGTTACAAAAGAACTCAAAAATAATCCATGCTCTCCCTAATACCCTCATAGCGTCTTTGATTTATGTTTCTCGTTTCGTATAGCCTGGAAAGTTACAATAGATATGATTACAAATGATTCTCATAACAAATTTTGATTGTCTTCAAACAATTTATTAGAAATATCATATACGGTACTATTTCCATCAATCATTCAAAGAGGCAATTCGAATTTGGATTTAACATTTGAGATAATTTGGAAATGGTAACGGTGAATCTAAGAAAATCATCCTCAAGGAGAACCTTATGTTTCTCTTAATATGGACGAATTTGGGAAAACCATTCTTTCATAAAAGTTAATTTGGTCCGTTATGTACAAAACCCATGTTTTGTATTTTCCATATTCCTCTCCATTTGCCTAGAATGTCCAACGCAAAATTGACACTACTTATTCTAGCAAATTTCTGAGTTGGAATATTGAATGATGAGCTAGAGATCAAATCTGCAATCTGGAAAATATCTTGGAGGCTAAAATGGTGAGTGATGTTATAAAATATATTAATAAACCATCATTGGTAAAATCATGGATAATAATCATTAATTTATTAATAATAAAGGAGAGGAAATAATATTTATCCGTAAGAGCATAAATAGTTATAAGATGGAATTATATGATAAACCATGATAAATGATGTCATAAAGAATGGCAGAAATGGATGAAATAGGTATTAAAAAGTGATAATAATAATGGAAAACTAGCGTCCCAACATACCCCCAAACTGAATATATTGCATGTCCTGATGCAGCCCAAAATTGAATATATTGCATGTCCTCATGCAACCCAAAGACAAAACCCATGTGTTAACCAAGCAAATAAAATTATTCATCCCAACTCATGAAATGGATGGAACAAATGAATTTTTCCTCAAATAATTAATATTTAGTTTTAGCAATCTTGATGAAGGCATAACAATTTTTACAGTTGACGTTCAACTATATGTATATGAAGTTGCAGAAAAATGTGATATAAGTAACAAAAAACTTCATTAACCATTTTCTCAAAAATTAGATCATTTTGATGCATGGATCATGAGATATAAAAAAATGGTTGTAGGTGATAGTGCATAAGTTTCAAAATTTTATGAACTAATTTAGCATGAAATTATCTGGGTTTGTGTATTTTAGTGATACCTCTTTGTTATCCAGAAATCACAAGAATTCAATTCATAGTTTTAAAGATATATGCAAATCAATTTCTGCACTGTATAAAAATGAAATTGTATGCCTTAAATAAGAAAGAAAGTAGAAAACATCCATCATGTTTAGAAATTCCTCCCCCAAACTGAAGAATTAGCATGTCCTCATGCAATGCTTAGAAATCAAAGAGAGGTGGTTGCTACAAACTGTTGAAATTGATGCTTGGTGTAAAACAACATGGAATAAAGGAGGTGTTGAGAATGAATAAGAATATCAATGGATGAGAAAGAATATTACTGACATGGTCATAAGAAAGAAACGAAGGAAAACAACACTCCCCCAAACTGAAAGATGATATGTCTCTGAAAAATGGGAAGTGGTAAAGATGTGGAATGAATGATGATAAATAATGCTCAATGGATTTTCATGAAATTCTCCTAAATTCATGATAAATCAGAAAATTATGCTATTTTATCTCAAGTGTTACCTTCGAAAAAAAATGTGGAATGACATGTAGGAACTGGCATTTTTTGAAGATGATGTAGGCTGAGCAGATACTGAAAGTGATGCAAAAGGTGGAAGCCATGCAAGCACATCATGTCTGAAGAATTGTGAGAATTCGCGAGTTGCGTGAGCCTTTGCTGTTAGTTGCAATAGTGTGGTCATGTTGCGAATAGAATTTCTCCCCCATACTTGTTGTTCTCCTATAAACAAATCACGATTCTGCATGCAATTTTCTTGAATCCACACTATTAATTTTGAAGAGAAATAGATAAGATGTATGCCAAAAGTTCAATCAGAAAAACTTCTGTAGAAATGCAGTATGAATATTGGGATTTCCCACATGCGGGCATATTTAAAAGGCAATCTGTGCCCCCACGAAAGATGATAGGTCACTCTCGGCGGAAAATAAAAAAAGAGCGACGTCTTGCACAATAATTGTACGAATTGGTGTTGGTCCACTTTAATGTGTAGAAAATTTAATCAATCAAGTGCTACATAAATTGTCAACCCAGGGAAGTCTATTTATTTCAAAGGCAATCACACACTGTATATGCTCAATCTCAAAAGCAATGAAAAGTTGAAGTAAAAATTACACTAATCACACCCTGCTTCAAACAGACTGAATTTATACTTTGAATTATAGCAAAAGCAATCTTTCTATTGCAGAAAATTATCAAAAGAATCCTGGATTACATTAAGAAAACAACAATCTAGGAAAAGAAACCAATCTGCAAAAGAAAAGACCAATTATGTTATAACAGAGAACAAGACCTTATTCCCCAAGTAGGAATCTTCAGCACCTCTTTCTGACTACCACGCTTTCACTAACTCATCCTGTAAATAAGATTACCAATTGAAATAATCAACGATTACCTAGGAATGAATTATATGAAGACAATGCAACAATCAATGGAAACAAGGTTTCAGCAATAGATAACAGAGTTCCAATAATGCATAAATAATTTCAGCAAAACAGAGTTTTAACAAGGCGTGAATAAAAATAACGATTAACACACTATGGAAATTAATGGGTGAATCTTGTGAGAAAGGTGGGCCTTAATTCCACGTTCCTTCTCTGTAATTCCCTTTCAGCTAAACCTTCCGTAATCCCCTGCTAATGATTATTTCTCCTCTATTTAAAGAGGATGCATCTATTACACATTTGATTACATCATACAAATCCTATTCTTAACCAGTTCTGATCTTCTATGCTGGAATAGGATATTCTGTTCTTCCATAGCAAAAATGTTGTTACAATGGTTATGATAGTGTTGGCTTTGAGGTGCAGTTGTTGTGGCCAGTGTAATAGCTCCCTTAATTATCTTTTCTTGTTGCTGCCATACCTGAAATAATGTTTCAGCATCGCAAATCACGGACTGTTTCAGCAACGGGATTTGCATATTGTTTTGACTATTTCAGCAACGCAGTCTTCAGATAGCAACGATGAATTAACTGCAGTCTTCAAACTGTTTTAGCAACTATATATTTCCGATTAATGGCTAAGTATGAGAGTAATGTAATGTAAAACAAGTTAAACATATAATAAAGAGAAGAAACGTTATATATGTTTGGAAGAATAGATTAAAGTGATGATATAGGCTTTAAATATGGATTGGAAAAAAATGGAATGATAGAAAAATGTATGAGAAAAAAGTTACATTACAAGGTCCTAACATCCGCCCCAACTAAAAAGAGTGCATGTCCTCAGGCAACTTCAATCAGAATCAGAATCTGGATACTGGCTCTTGGCGTGCAAGTTACTTATGCAGTAGCTATAGAAGGTACTGCCTGTTGAAGCTCTGAACCCTTGCACATTTTTCAGCTTTTTCCAGGCTGTTGCTTCATCCTTCTTGGCCAACCTATGATGAGCATGATATTCCTCTGCTGGCATCCACAAAATAGGAAAATGGAAGTGATACCCTATCCACTTTTCAGCGCATTGTTGGACACCTTTGATGTAATTGGGTACCCTAGAGATTGTTGTTTCAATATTAGTAGGACTGAAAGGACTGTGCTACTACTTTTCCTTAGAATATTGTTGTCAAAACATTTTGTTTTCTTTTAAGGCAGAAATTTCTTTGGCCTTAATAAACTGTTGACAGTCCTGGAGTACTGTTGCCTGTAGTTGCCACATGTGTTGAGTCATCCTTGGTTTCTTCAGAAATTGATAATATTCTGCAACAAAGGTGGCGGGTTCTATGGTTTTGGCCATATCCAGAGGAGACGATTATCTTCATTATGCCTGGCCGCTAGAAAAGCAGTCTACCACATAATCTGGTTGGCAAGGAAAGAGGCAAATGCCCGCATCTGGCTGTCACCAACAAGAGGATTAAGATTATGATTTATGTCCTTAGGAATGGCTTCATTATGAAGATATAATTCACACAGTAAATGTTGGTCACTAGTAGAGGCTTCTACAAAATTTTGCACAAAATCTTCAGGTTTAAACACCTTATGGGGTCGTCCATTTTTTATTGATTTTATCTGAAAGAATGCAAGGCGTTCTATAAGGAAAAGAGAGTAATTTAAAGATGGTTTTCTGGCAACCAATAATTTTTGTACCAAATCAAACATCAAGAGCAATTTCCTTTTTAACTCTTTATTCTGCTTCTTATGAGTGCAATATTGTTGGAGTTTTTGCTCCAAAGCCTCCCAGTTTGAATATATGTGGTTCTGCCAAAATAATTTATGCACTTGCAAGATTTTGTCTTGCGAAATGGCGTACTCTTTCTTCCACTTGTTCATTATTTCTAGCTCATCCCATGGTTCAATTTGATTTTCAGCATTGCAAGTGGTACGCTGAGGTATAGTCTGAGTAGAAATAAAAATAGGAACTTTAGATTTAACAGTTACAGTAGGCTAGGGTACTTGTGAATTAGCTTTTTTTTTGGAATTTTTGAAGGCCCTACTGGTTCTTGTGTAATAGTAGGGCATTCCTCTTTGACTGCAGAAGACTTATATTCTCCCAGCATTGGGATTTGAACTACTTTATATCCTGCTTGATGATAAATATTCCCACATTGGCTGCACATGTATTCTTTATACTGATCATTTTTTGTGTTTTTCTCTGCCATGGATGTTGCGTGAGCTAAGATATGAAAATTCAGCTCCTTGCCATAGGCTTCCATTTCCATTACAATTTCTTGCTCATAGGCTTCCAGTTTTGATCTAAGAAACTCATTTTCTTGTAAGAGGGGAGCCAGGGTGACTGGGCTTTGTGTAACAGTCACAGTTTCAGTAGCTGGTTTTTGTGTTTCAGCTGTAGCGGGCTCTTGTGTAGTAGCTAGAGCTATTTCTTGTGTGGCAGCTACTGAATGAGTATTTGATTCTTGTGTAACAACTATGTGATGTGCAACATCCTGGGCATCTAGTTCTTATACATCAGCAGCTGGTTCTTGTGTTTCAGCTATTGCTGGTTCTTGTGTTTCAGTTGTTGCTGGTTCTTGTGTAGCAGTTATAGCTGGTTCTTGTGTGACAGCTACTTGTTCTAAAGAAAATAATGTCGCAGTACCCTAGGCATCTGGTTCTTGTGTTTTAGTGCCCCTAGGTGAGACAAGTAAAGATTCTGAGATTTGGGGTTGTGGTGGTGTATGGGATTTTAGAAGAATGGGTTGAGAGTCTAGGGTAGTGGCAATGGTGGCTGCTTCGATTGATGCCCTCATTCGTCTTCTAAGTAAAAAGGCAGGGAAAGTAGTAGCTTGCTTCTTTCTTTTATGAGTGGGTTTTTCGTGAGGGGGAGGGCTATCAGGAGTGGTGGTTGGTTTGTTTGAGGCCCTCATTCATCTTTTTGGTAGAAAGGCGGTTGTGGTTTTCCTTTTCCTTTTGCGAGTAAAAGAGGGGGGGTTATCAGCTTGAGAATCATCACTAGGGATATGAACAGTAGGATCAGATGATTCCGCTAAATTGTAGGATGGACTTGGTATGGTAGGAGGGTTAATTGGATCAATTGGTTTTGTGGGTGGAATTTATGGAGCGTCAGACTGTTTTTTGGTTGTTGTTCATGGGGATTTTCAGCAATTTCCTGGGGATTTTCAGCAGCTTGCTGAGGGTTTATGGGTGGATTATTTAAGGAAAGGTTTTGTTGAGAAAAACCTTTTCGGATTAGTAGCTGGACGAGACGGTGATGGGTGAGGGAAAGGAGGGGGGATTTTACCCGTCTACAATAATACGACATATTTCTAAGACATCCACATAAATAATAGGGAATATTCAACAATCTACCATGTCGTAAGTGATTTAACAAGACAAAATCATGCTGGTAAACTACCTGGTAGCGACCTTCAAAAGTGAGGTAATGTTTAACAAATTCTTCAACTTTCAGCCAAGGAAGCGGCAACGAGTTGAGTCGGACACCCCGGCCTTTAGGCTCAACTTGTTCTCCTGGCAGGAGAAAATCTTATTCTGCGTTAAGAATGATATGTTTTCGGCTGAACCATTGAATTCCAGTGACGGAGAGGCCAGAAACTTGTGCTATGTCACCCTATGAGACTGGAATCCGAACTCCTTGAACTATAGAATGATCTTCTTGAAGATTCCGTGCAAATTCAAGAACTTGTTGTGGATCAAATTCTTGAAGCCTCTGAAAGTATCCTACCCAGCTTGCCTGCTGAAAAATCTGGTATACCTCTGGGTATAATTTGAGCAGGGTTATCATGGCAGGTTCATGTCGAATAGCAGGTCCTCCCATAGCTAATCAACTTTGGTAAAATGCACTGTCAAAGAGTCAAGTTACCTCACTCGAACAGACTAAGTTTTATGAATGAGAACATAGGATGATGGTGAAGAGACGAGGTGATAAGTAAGAAAAATGACGGTAATCGACTTATTATGAAATGATGGCGTAAAGTTTCGATATTCCCCCCAACTACGACTGAAATGATAACTTTAAGTGTGTGGGGATTATGGTAATAATAAACGAAATCTTCTCTTTTAACCATAGTTCAATTGCACTTACATATAAAATTTACATACCTCATGTTTACCTTTAATTGGTACTTCGAAAAATATAGTGCTTGCTCATAATAGATCGGCAATAGTTATGGAAGAACTTTGGAAGCTTTTTGGAACATGAGGGAGGTTATATTAGAGGTTTGTTTAATCATAGGAGAAGGCAGTGAAAGGACATGATTAGCATGATAAATAAGAGAAGTGAGAATGAAAGAACTGAAGAAGATGATTTCATGACAGGAAATGCTGCATGGTCGTGTCTTTGAAGAAAAATGGTGTTTCAGAAACGGGAAAAGTGGGTGAAGTGTTGTTGAAAAGTGGTGTTTCAGCAATAGGAAAAATAGGGAAAATGTTGCTGAAGAGTGTTGTTTTAGCAATAGGAAAAATGGGGAAAATATTGCTGAAAAGTGTTGTTTCAGCAATGGGAAAAGTAGGAAAAATATTGCTGAAGAGTGCTTGTTTCAGCAATGGGAAAAAGGGAAGAATGACATGAAAAGGGGAAAATAAACGAGGGGGGAAATGAATGATGGAATTTTGAAATAAAACTAGAAGATGGGGAATGAACTATGAATGGGTTGAAGTAAGAGGAGCAATGTTTCACAAAATGAAGCTTGGATCTGCTTGTAGTGAGGTTGTCCTTCCTTAGTAAGCCTTTCCTGAATGGAGAATCTGCAAAATAACCAAATATAACATGCCAGCCCTTGACATGGATTATTAGTTAAAAAAAAATCTAATTCTAATGCTAAGAATACAATTCAGAAAAATTAAGTGCAAAGAGGGGCAGGAGACTCCCCTAAAAAGAGATAATGTGAATCTGCCATGCAAGTAGCCTTAAAATCTTCTTTGGAAATGGGGCACTGGTACAGAAGGAGCCGATGACCATTTACTAATAACGGTGTTTTAGAGTCATCAATTGTTAAGAGCCTTACTGTTCCATTGGGAAAAACAGTATCTATTTCGTAGGGTCCCAACCATCTTGTATGTAGCTTCCCTTGAAAATTTTCAAAGCAAGAGTCATACAATAAAGCCCAATTACCTTTTTGGAATTTCTTATGCTTGATGATTTTATCATGCCATTTTTTTCTCTGTTGTTGGATCATAGTTGTCTGGTGAATGGCATCTAATCTTTTTTCATCCAATTCATGAAGCTGCTGCAACCTGGTTGTCTGCGCATTAGTCAAATCAAGGTTAACAACTAAAGCAGTCCTTAAGGTTTTAATTTCAAATTCCACAGGAAAAACAACACTTTTACCATAAACCAATTCATAGGGATAAAATCCTGTAGTATTTCTCCAGGTAGTTCTGTAAGCCCATAGCGCTTCAGGGAGCCTTTGAGACCAATCCTTCCGGTTTTCCTTCACTGTTTTTGTTAGAATGGCTTCTATTACTTTGTTTGTACTTTCCACTTGCCCATTGGCTTGGGGGTGGTATGGTGTAGTCATTCTATGATGAATATGATATTTCTGAAGGGTGGCTTTAAAGACATGAGAAGTGAAAGGAGGTCCACCATCTGTAACTGGCTCTCTAGGCACTTCAAATCTAACGAAGATCTCTTCAAATAGGAAATCTAGGACGGATTCTTCATTAGCTCTAAGGAGTGCTTTAGCCTCCACCCATTTAGTCATATAATCTGTGCAGACCAATATATAAACTCTTTGGTTGGATGGAGGATTAATGGGTCCTACAAAGTATGAGGCCCATCTTTCAAATGGTTCAAGTATTACCTGGGGGTTTAATGGCATCTCATCTCTATGATTAGGTTGACCCATTCTCTGACAACTATCATAGGCCCGGATGTATTTCTTTGCATCTTTAAAGAGTGAGGGCTAATAATAACCCATCCTAAGAATTTTATGTGCCGTTCTCTTATCAGAAAAATGCCCTCCACAAGGGCCATCATGACAAGCTTTTAGTATATCATAAGCCTCATCTTCTCTAATGCATCTTCGGATTTCATGATCAAGTCCTGTGTAGAAAAGACACCCACTTATCCAGCTATACCGAGCACTTTTTTGAATGATTTTTCTTTTCTCTCGATGGGATATGTGTGATGGTGTGATGGTAACTTCCCTGCAACCAGATAATTGGCAATGTTTGCATACCATGGTGAGTGAAAAGATACTGCAAATAAATATTCATCAGGAAAGGAATCATCTAATGGAGTATTATCATCAACTTTTAACCGAGAAAGGAAATCAACAACTACATTTTCTTTTCCTGGTCGATCTACAATTGTAATATCAAATTCTTGTAATAACAATAACCATCTGGTGACTCAAGCATTTGTGACAGATTTGTTCATTAAATACTTAATATTCGAGTGGTCAATATGGACAAAAGTAGAGTAACCAGTAATGTAATGTTGAAATTTATTAATAGCATAAATCACTGCTAAAAATTCCTTTTCGGTAACTATGTAATTAAGCTTAACAGGAGTCATATTCTTACTAATGAAGTAGATAGCATAAGGAAGATGGTTTTCCTCTTGTCCCAAGACTGCTCCAATTGCAGTATCCGAAGCATCAAAAGATATATGAAAGGGAAGTGCCCAATCAGGTCCCCTTAAAATAGGAGCTGTAGATAACTGATGCTTGAGTTCAACAAATGCTCCCTGGCAAAGATTAGTCCACTTGAATTCAACATTTTTCATAAGTAACACAAACAAATAAGAAGCTATTTTGGAATTTTTTTATAATAAATCTCCTGTAATATCCTGCATGTCCTAAGAAACTTCTCACATCTATTTGTGTTCTAGGAATAGGAAGGTTCTGAATGACTTGTATTTTGGATGGATCTACTTGAATTCCTTGAGATGAAATAAAATGTCCAAGTACTACTACTTCACTCATCATCATATGACATTTTTCGATACTTAAGGAGAGGTGGGCTTGTACACATCGTTTAAGTACTTTCTCAAGCTTCTGTAATTCATCCTCAAAAGACACACCATAAGGGGTAAACTCATCCATAAATATTTCCATATATTCATTAAGCATGTCAGAAAATATTCCTATAACTACTCTTTGAAAGGTTGCTGGTGCATTACATAATCCAAATGGGAGAACTATATAAGAAAAAGTTCCCCAAGGACTAGTAAAAGTGGTCTTATCTTAGTCTTGGGGTGCAATTTTGATCTGATTATACCCACTAAACCCATCTAAAAAAGAGAAGAATTTCTTCCCTGACAAAATATCTAATACCTGATCAATGAATGGTAAAGGAAAGTGATCTTTTTGAGTGGCTTTATTTAAGGCTCTATAATCTACACACACTCTCCATTTCTCATTTTTCTTAGGAACTATTACCAACGGGGAAACCCATTCACTATCAGATATAGGATATATAAACCTTGCATTAAGCAATTTTTGAAGTTCCTCTTTAACAATTTCCCTTAAATTAGGGTTCATTTGTCGTTGAGGTTGACAGATTGGTCGACAAAATTCCTTGATATAGATACGATGAGTACATAATTCAGGAGAGATTCCCTTCATATCTGTATAGTCCCATGCGAATGCTTCCTTATTTTCAAGAAGTAACTTCATTAATTGCTGTGTTTCAGCAACTGTCAAGTTGGGGTTTATGTTCAGTGTCTTGCCAGGTTCAATTTCTACTGATATACTTTTAGAAGAGATAGTGGTTGATGTTTGAGGAATATCTTCAAGTTTAAGCTTTTCCTGGGTATCTTATTTCAAAAGTGCAGCCAGCTGATTATGTGTTTCTGGAATCACGGAGGAGGGTTCACAAATAAAATTATTAATTACCTCATCCTCAGTGGTATCTTTAAGGCTTAAAGCTTGTCCGGTAGTCAAAATAGGTTGATTAGCATGATCATCATAGTCCATCCATACAGAATTATCATTATTAATCATGGGTGTAGCATGAGGGTAAAGAGTAAGCTGCTTAGTTTCATATCCTTTGTAAATTGTCATTGAACCAGATCTCTGACTAATAAAGGAATCACGGAGGAGGGTTCACAAATAAAATTATTAATTACCTCATCCTCAGTGGTATCTTTAAGGCTTAAAGCTTGTCCGGTAGTCAAAATAGGTTGATTAGCATGATCATCATAGTCCATCCATACAGAATTATCATTATTAATCATGGGTGTAGCATGAGGGTAAAGAGTAAGCTGCTTAGTTTCATATCCTTTGTAAATTGTCATTGAACCTAATCTACAGCTGATAAAGGCATCGACTGTGGCTAACCAGGGCCTTCCTAAAATTAGAGGATGTCCCCCCAACTTTGTTTAGTATGTAACACCACAAAGTCGGCTGGGTAATTCCAGGATTCAACTGAGATGATTAGGTCTTCAATAACTCCTTTCGGTTTGATTGTAGAACGGTCAGCTAACTCTAGAATGGTTGGTGTATCTTTGATTATGTTCTTCAGCTATAACAATTGTGAAGTTTCAAGGGTCATAATATTTATAGCAGCACCTAAATCTACCAGAACTCGAGGAATTATTGTTTTTCCAATTTGCACTGTGACAGTAGGATGGCTGGGATCACCATATTTAACTGGGGGAGTTTTACTGGACATTAATGCAGATAGATCACCCATAACATGAACTGTAAGGGGATCTGTAGCTTTCCTACCGGGTTTCTTAACACAAATATCTCTCATAGTTCTGGCATAAATTGGTACATCTCTCAGTGCTTGTAGGAGTGGAATTTTAACATAAAGGTTTTGTAATTCCCCTAAAATATTGAAAGCAGGTGGCTCAGGCATTTTAGTTAAAGCTAAACACTCAGGGAATGGTGGTTATGTTGTTCCAGTACCCTTATTAGAGGGTGGTGGTACCTCTTCATGTGAGTCACGTTTTTTTTCTCTTCCTTATCAGAATCAGAAGAGGTAACGTCATCAATAATGGGTTCAACTATTTTCCCAGATCGTAAATGAATATCGTTACATTGTGCAGGGAAAATAGGAAGTATAGGCTAGTTATGAATATCAATAACTTGCACAGCTTTATTATTAGGGTTAGGGTTTGGTTGTACAAGTAGCTGGGGTCTCATCATTTGATTATTCGGTGGAGCACCTGATGGTAGAGGGAGTGGTTGCTGAAATTGAGGAAATTGATTTGGAAACGGGAGTTGTTGACCCCTCCAATTTGGATTCCATTGGTTAAAGTAAGATTGTTGTTGTGGAGGCCAAGGAGTCCACATTGCTGGGTCTACAAAGGGAGGGTTCATTTGTTGCATGGGTGGGTAATTCATTTGATTGAAGGGTGGGTATTGCATTTGATTAAAGGGAGGGTAATTTTCTTGACTAAAAGAAGGATAATTGTTCCAACGATTACAAGATGTAAATGGCATATTAGAGTTCATACCTTGTCCTCATGGTTTCCATTTCCTTCTCTGTGTCAACAGATAGACCGCTTCAGCTTCTTCTTCAGTTGGTTGCAATGCTACTTTTATTCCTGGTAAAGAAGGGCATTGTTGCGTTTCATGATCCTTCTCACAAAGGGTGCAAATTGGCACCATGTCCAATGGGAATTCCCTTAGTGGGTATTTATCTTTGCGTTTGGGGCAAAAGACAGACAAAGTCGCTTCTACTTCGGCTTGTTTCTTCTTAACCTGCAAGGTGTCAATATATGAAGCAAAAGAACTTAACATTTCAGTTTTAAATTCCTCAAGTAAATCACCTATTTCAGCTCTTGTTGCTCCTCCACTGGCTGATTTTTGGACTCTTGAATATGTGGTATCCCTGTTGTTTGACCTATTCCTTGCAGCTCCTCTTGAACATCTTTTACAGAGGTTAACAATTTCATCGTATGATTCTTTAGATATGTCCCCTTTACCAATCATATTTAGCATATCTAGACAATCATCCCTCACTCCTTTCAATAATATTGTTTTAAGAATATCCTTACTTACATTGGGATGATTGGATCTCTGCAAGTTATATTGTAGTGTTTCCACAAAGTCCTCCAAATTTTCGTCCTCCTTCTGTACCATCTTAAATAGTTCCTCTCTTTTTTCTCTCATTCGGAAATATTCTTGATATTTGAGCAGAAATTTATGTTTCATCTAATCCCATGTTGTGATTACATGGCCTCAAAGACTCATGAACCACCTTAATGTGTTTCCTTTTAATGTTTCTAGAAATAGCTTCAATTTTTGGGCATTACTAATGTAATCGTAACTTCTGCATAATATATCAAACTCGAAAAGAAATTCATCAGGATCTTCAAAAGATAAACCATGAAAGTTAGGTAAAGCTGAAAGTGAGATATTCTTCATGTGAATTGCTCCTCTAGGGAGATCACCAATAGGAAACCCCAAGGTAGAGAGGGAATTATCATCTCTTCCCTATCCTTCAGGATCTACTTGTCCTCCGTCGAAGAATTCTTCATTGTTCCCCTCCATCGCTTGTTCTCCTACTGCACTTGCTCGATCCTCAATGTTTTCTGTTGGCTCCTCAACTGTTTCAGGGCTCACAATTTCTTTTGTTTCGCAGTTCGATTGAGGGGAATGTTGAGGCTTTGGCTTTCGAGAGCTTAGCCTCTGAGAAGATTCAGATTTTAATATGATCTCATCAATAAAGGTCTTTCTTCCTCCCCTTCCTCTGCCCTTGCCACCTGTAGGGTTAGTTTTCTTGTGGGCTCTGCGTCCTCTCATGCAATCTGCACATCTGAAAGAAAAACATCAATGTTTTTGAAACTTGTAATTGCCTTCCCTGGCAACGGCGCAAAAATGTTGGTCACTTTAATTTCCTATTAATTTAAACAATCAAGTGCTACATAAATTGTCAACCCAAGGAAGTCTATTTATTTCAAAGGCAATCACACACTATATATGCTCAATCTCAAAAGCAATGAAAATTTGTAGTAAAAATCACACTAATCACACCCTACTTCAAACAAATTGAAGTTCTACTTTGAGTTACAGCAAAAGCAATCTTTCTATTGCAGACAATTATCAGAAAAATCCTAGATTACATTAAGAAAACAACAATCTAGGAAAAGAAACCAATCTATAGAAGAAAAAACCAATTATGCTATAACATATAACATGACCCTATTCCCCAAGTAGGAATCTTCAGCACCTGTTTCTGACTACCACGCTTTCACAAACTCATTATGTAAACAAGATTACCAATTGAAATAATCAACGATTACCTAGGAATGAATTATATGAAAACAATGCAATAATCAATGGAAACAGAGTTTCAACAATAGATAACAGAGTTCCAATAATGCATAAATAATTTCAGCAAAACAGAGTTTTAACAAGGCGTGAATGAAAATAACGATTAACACGCTACGGAACTTAATGGGTGAATCTTGTGAGGAAGGTGGGCCCTTTCCTTCTCACAAGATTCCCCGGAAAAATGAATTAAGAAGAAATGCTCAGAACAATATTTTATTCATCCGTCAAATGTAACATATTACAACACGGTCCACGTTCCTTATCTGTAATTCCATTTCGAACTAAACATTTTTGTCGTCCCCTTCTAATGCTTATGTCTCCTCTATTTAAAGAGGAGAAGAGGAGACATCTATTACACATTTGATTACATCATACAAATCCTATTCTTAACCTGATTTGATCTTCTATGCTGGAATAGGATATTCTGTTCTTCCATAGCAAAAATGTTGTTACAATGGTTATGATAGTGCTGGCTTCGAGGTGCAGTTGTTGCGGCCAGTGTAACAGCTCCCTTAATTATCTTTTCTTGTTGCTGTCGTGCCTAAAATATTGTTTCAGCATCGCAAATCACAGACTGTTTTAGCAACGGGATTTGCGTACTCTTTTGACTGTTTCAGCAACGCGGTCTTCAGACAGCAACGATGAATTAACTACAGTCTTCAAACTATTTTAGCAACTATATATTTTTTATTAATGGATAAATATGATATTAATGTAAAATTACATGTAAAACAAGTTAAACATATAGTAAAGAGAAGAAATGTTATATACCTTTGGAAGAAATAGATTCAAGTGATAATATAGGCTTTAAATACGGACTGGAAAAGGATGGAATGATAGAAAAATGTATGAGAAAAAAGGTACATTACAGGGTCCTAACACATGGAAAGACATATATACTTATGATATGATTAAAAAATTATCACATTACTGAAATCAATGGATATTTTGAAATCGTGAGTAGATATGGAAATGTTTATGTAATGATTCGAAAATAAGGAAAAATGACAGCTTATGTGAAAAAAATTACTTATGCAATCATTATCCACATAAACCATTATGATCGATTTATAAATAAATTTCATGCATAAGAGGTTCTGAAAAAAGGGTTTAGGAGCATACTCTCATTTGATATTAGATAAAGATATAAGAGAAAGGTTTATCATTACTATTGATTTGTGAAAAATATGACTCCAATACTATCAGCAAAGCTCTGTTGCTCACAGGTGTCTATAACCTTGACAAAGTTTATTTCTCACCCTTGGAACCATTATCCTTTATTTATTCCTAGGGAAGTCTTGTGTGATGTCATGATGGAGGCCAATGTGCTGGCTTGGGAACCAGATGAATCATAATGCCATTCACCAGGAAGGAGTGAAAGGTGGGTAGGTTGGCTCGTGATGAGACCTCCTGTTCCAAGGACTTTTTATTTTTCTGAGTTGTCCATTGGATCATATCCCTGGTGTGGTGGCCATAATGGGAATGCCACTTCATTTCTCCCTTATGATCATGGTAGGCTGGCTATTGATGAGACCTCCTATCCTCCATCTTCCATATCATAGAATTGTTAGTAATCATATAGAGATTTTTTTCTTCCTTTTTCATTTAGCACTTCCCTATTTATGTATAGAGGATGGCTCAACACTCCTTAAAAGTAGGGATGGTGGAAGAAGTCTTAACATCTCAATAGAGAAAGTATGCCCTTATTCTTATTCAATAAATAAAAATAAAAAAGAGTTATGAAGATTTAGGGAAGAACCAACATGATAAAGATAACCGATCATATTAATTTTAATGAAAATAAAGACAGCAAAGTGACATATAGATGGTTGTGTCATTTATTTTTCTTATCACTACAAAAAAATTTCTTAAAAATTACAATTTCTCTTGATTTGTTGATTCTAGTAACCTCTAATTTTTGTGTCCTTGCATAAATTGCGTGTTTTCCTTTAAAAGAGTCATGAAGAATTCACAAAAATCCTCAGAATGTTGTTCTACACCAAAAAAAATGCACTCAAAAAATGACTTTCCTTAGATGGAACAGTTGTTGTTCCTTAAGAGGAACAGCAAAAACAATTTGCGAAAATGTTGTTCCTTTTGAAAGGAATAGCAGAAACAATCGGAAAAAAAAAATGTTGTTCCTTTCAAAAGGAATAGGAAAAAAAATCCATGGGAATGTTGTTCCTTTGAAAAGGGACAGCAAAAAAAGTCGCAAAAAAAAAAACATGCTGTTCCTTTTGAAAGGAACGGAAAAAACCAGGGAGAAAAATTTTGTTCCTTTGGAAAGGAACAGCAAAAACAGGTGGCAAAAACTGTTGTTCCTTTGGAAAGGAACAGCAAAAACAAGCGGAAAAAACTGTTGTTCCTTCGGAAAGGAATAGCAAAAACACGTGGCAAAAGTGTTATTTCTTTCGAAATGAACAAAAAAAGTGTTGTTCCTTTTGAAAAGAACAGCAAAAACACGTGGCAAAAGTGTTGTTCCTTTTGAAAGAAACAGCAAAAACACGCGGCAAAAGTGTTGTTCTTTTTTAAAGGAACAGAAAAAATGTTGTTCCTTTTGAAAGAAACAACAAAAATAATCAACATAAATGTTATTCCTTTTGAAAGGAAAAACAAAAAGAAACACACAAACGCATTGTTTCTTAAGTGGAACGGCTGTTGTTCCTTAAGAGGAACAGAAAACAAATATAAGTACGCAAGATTGTTGTTTCTTAAGAGAGACGGTTATTGTTCCTTAAGAGGAACAACAGTTGTTCCTTAAGAGGAACAACATGAAAAATAAAGGCACACAAAAAAGTATTGTTCGCTATAGAGAACAGCAAAGAAAATGCACGCAAAAATTGCTATAGGAAACAAAAAAAAGAAAAAATAGAGGAAAGAACAAAAATAATGTACAATCTATTATCTAAGCAAATCCAATAAACAGAAAGGAAAAATTATGTACAGGTTTCAAGAAAAAGTAATTTTTTTACAGAATTGGTGCTGCCGAAGAATTGTCTTCTGCAATTGAAACTTGCATGGTGGGGTCCTTATTGTTCAATTTCCACTGGAGCGGAAACTATAATTTGAAGGGATCAATGCCTTAAACACAAAAAGATAAAAGAAATCAGAAAATAAACAACACTTTATTAAGTTACAACAGCTATGATGTTATTTCCTAAGGGAATATCATCTGTTAATGGAAAAAAAAAAGATCTTTTTGAAAAATGTTTTGGCAACAGTGACATGAATCTTCAAATGGAAACCAATTCTTTGTTTCTTCTGTTATGAATCTTTTAGGTAATGAACTGGATGAAATGCCCTTGTTTCACTAAAATTTCTTTCAAGAATCGCTCGTCCATAAATTGACCTTCTTTGTTCTCCTAAGACCTGCAAAAAACGAGTGTCTACCTGCAATAAAACATTAAATCATGGAGAAAGAGAGATGATCGGGCTCCCCTAATCTAATAATTATGCAAAAAACTAATATTTAGTTACTCTGTAGAACAAATCTAGGGAAAAATAAAACAAATTTTATTTGTCACCTGCGGGAGAGCAGTGGTCGACCATACTAACCAACAGTGTTTCAATTATAAATTCTTTTTTTTTCATTCGATTTGAGTGATTTCAAATCCAAATGAAATTGAATTTAGATATATGTCTCAAATAGAAACAAGTTTTAAAAATTCCATGTAATGGTATGTTAAATTTGCTTAGAACAACCTGCATAATAGAGTCATTTTCGATTTTCTAGCTCAAACCAACAATTGATATCTCAAGCATAAATTATTCGTTTGATGACGGATTAAGCTGATTAAAATTGGAAATGAAATTATATTCATTTATTTATCTCCAATAGAAACAATTTTTGAATACAAGAAGAATTAATGGATCAAATACGCTAGTGAACAGCCGAGAAAACAAAGTTTCAAGAGTGCTGATTTATGATAAGCAGTCAGTATTTTGGTCATAAATTCCTCATACGATATCAAAATCGAGTGATTCAAATTGAGTTGTAAACTAGATTCATAGAGTAATATATCATAGAAACAATTTTTTAAAATATAGTCATTTAGGCCTCCAAAAACTGATTGTCCCAACTCTGTTCCTGAGTTCCCTACTAGACGCCCTGTCAATGTTTTGGTTATAATTTTTTCGTTTCAAATCCAAATTGAGTGATTCAAATTGGGTTGAAAAGTAGAAATCAAGGGCTACTTAGGATAGAAATATTTTTAAAAAATATTCACTTTTGGTCCCTCAAAACATGACTGTCTCAACTCTATTTTCAGAAATTTCATCAAGCCCGCAAGCCAAAAAAATATGATATTCAAGAAATTTTTCCATATTGGTGATAAAAATGAATATAAGTGTTTGTAGAATTTTTATTTTCAATATAATGCATCTACATATACAAATAAATTAAAATATTTATCATCGATGTTGATTTCCACAGTGTGTTGCAACAAAAACAATTATTTTTACAAAAAATAAAATAAAAAAATTATGTTCATTTTATTTCCTTATTTATTTTATTTTTTCACTAGCCTACTCTGATTTGGAAAATGAATATGATTACGTATAAGAGTATTTTCAGTGTAACCATTTTCGAAATAAGGCTTCAAGTATATACATACCCAAATTTGAGAAATGCATGTTAATAAATATTAGGGTATGAGAAGCCAACTTCCCTTGAAAAGATGGTGCCAAAAATTGTTGAACCATGGAGTGATGCTACAAAAAAATGGAGTGAAACCAATTTTCAATGTATCCCTTACTTTCTTTATTTCCCATAGCCATCATATCATGAAGTTCTTGAGTTTTTAAAATGACTTGTTGACGCAGGCTAGAAGAAACCTCATTTTTTTCCATAACCTCTACAATTTTTGGATTTGATACATTCTAAATCTCAGTATAAGTTTTATCCAATTCATATGAAATAGAATGGGTGGGATAGGTGGGTAAATTTCGCAGTTCAACACTGTAAGCATGTTATACTGGTTTATTATGGTGAGGGTGTGGAATGAGTTGAGCAGGAAATTGTGTATGGAATGGAGCATTTTGATGATGTAGTTGATTGGGTTGAATGGATGATGTTGATAGGCAAGCAAGATGTTGTGGAAGAGCTGCTAGAGAATATGGAGAATGTGTTTGTGCTACAAGATGAGGGAGATTATTCAAGCAATCATAAGATGAACCGTGCCAAACTTGTAGACAAGATTGGTGGTGGTTATATTGAGATTAGCATGGCTGCCCTAACATATGAGTATTCCATAATGGATTATGCAAGTAAGAGAATGGAGAGGAAGTGTTTTGAACCATACCTGTAGGCCACAATTTCCATGGTTTTGACCTTGTTGCAGCTTCCCCATCTCTTTGATATGCTACTTCCATCCTAGATAAGTAAGAACAACTATCTATGGGATGCTCCTTTCGTAATGAGAGCAAAACACTTCATCAAATTCTTGATTTTTCTAAACCTGCAAAACATTCAATTGTGAATTTAGAGAGCTAATGAAATCATATTTAAAATTTTCAAATAAAACATTGATTTCAGCTCTTATGTCTCTTGTTCTTGTAGTAAATTTGGAAAAGAAAGAAGAAACTTCTCTATAATTCTTACCAGCCTTGGAAATTCCTCTTGAATACCTTATGCACAATTCACAAACATCATCATATGATAACTGAAAAACATCACCTTTTCCTATTAGATTTAAGAGTTCTAAAAATTCATCTTTGATTCCTTTAAGAAGGAGTGTTTTCAAGATCTCTTTTTCCAAATGCTTATGCTTTGATTTTTGAAGGTTATATTGAAATCGCTCTACATAGTCCTCCAAGATTTCATCTTCCCCTTGTATCATACCAAAAATATCTTCATTGGATTTGCAGTAGTCTTGGTACTTCTTCAAGAATATGTTCTTCATGTCCTCCCATGTTTGGATGTAGTTCCCACCTAGGCTCATGAACCATCGGAGAGCTGCTCCTTTTAGAGTAAGAGGAAACACTTTCAACCTTTGATCATTAGTACAATAATCATATCCTCTACAAAATACTTCAAACTCAAATAAGAATGTATCTGGATCTTCATTTGTCAAACCATGAAAATTTTGTAGAGGAGATGGGGGAATTATGTGCATTTGTGTCACTCCTCCTAGATCTTTGATAGGGAATTCAAAGGTTGCAATGTGAGCAATTTCTTACCATAATAGAAGATGTTCTTCATGTGTTTCTTTAAGGATCCTCCTTCTAATGTTCCTATCAATTGGTTAGTGAAATGGGTGGTGCTTACATCACCACTCGAGTGGAATTACAAGATTTTTTTTCAAAAATTCTACCTCTAAAATACAAACGTTCATTTCTACCTTAAATTCCTAGCAATTCTGCTGAAAAGCGGGCAGAGGAGCAAGCACTTTACTCGATTTTTACGCAGGTTCTTACCTTCCGTTTTTAATACCCAATTCTTTCACAACTAACAAACATCAAACATACATCACTCTCTGTGAAATAGAAACACTCTCCCCGGAAACGATGCCAAAATGTTGGGTGCTAAAATGTGCCTTTTAAAACTACTATTTATCCCACATTAATTATCAACACGGGAAAGTCCTCTTATTTCAGGAGTGTACACAATATGTGTACGCTATAATATCAGAGAGTAATGTTTCCAATTTGTAGTACAGTGTTCCAAATACAAGAGTAGACAGATGTTTGAAAATAAAATCTAATTGCAATGACATGAAACTAAATGCTCTAAAATCCAATCACTCACTCAACAATCATCAGTCAAGGATGCAGTAGCAATAACTTTTTCCTCTTGCAACTGATGTAAATGAAATAAAACATAAACAAGATCCTCAATCTCAGAACGTAGGCAGTAATAACTAATGTCCTTTACAATTGATAATCTTACACTCCACACTAAAGCAATTAAATGGAAATGGTAACTAAGCTAAATCACTAATGTTGCTAATGAAAGTAAACTAGGAAAGTTCTCAAAAGCAAAACCAACTCTTTGCAGGAATGAAATAGACTGTAAACTAATTAACTGAAATGAACAACAAATCTGGAATTGAACAACAATCGAAATTAACAACAAACTTTATCTAAGAAAATTGAACAGCAAATCCTATCTAATGAAATTGAGTAGCAAATTCTATTGAACAACAATCAACAATCGGAACGGAACAACAAATGGAATAGAATAGCAACTGCTGAACAACGAAGCTCTGTTAAAACATAACAAGATAAGTAATACGAGGATTAAGATTCTTGTTAAATTAGAAAGGAACGACAATGCAATTCACCAATGTAACAGACCAATATTATGAAGCAATTAAGCAATAAACTATTAAACTTGAAAGATGTAATGAAAAAAAATGCAAACCGTCACACAACAATAATTGAAAGATAATAATACAAACAACAGATGGATCCACCAGGGCCGGGCCCTTAGCCACCAGTGAAACACCGCTGGGCTACTCCAGAGTCAAGAAATGGAACGACAACTAGATCATGTATTAATCAGGAATAATAACGTTTACAATAGTCGCTCTCTGATCACCAGAGTCAATGAGAAATTACAAAGTTACAAAAGGAGTTTCAATAATAATCCATGCTCTCCCTAATACCCTCTTCTTCTTTGATCTCTGTTTCTCATTTAAATACACATAGTGCAAAGAGAAGTTACAACAGAGATGATTACAAAATGATTCTCATAACAAATTTGGATTGTCTTCAACCAATTGATCAACAAGATCATATGTGGAGTATATTTCCATCAATCATTCAACAGGAACAGGTCGAATTTGGATTTGCAGCTGAGATAATTTGGAAAACGGCCATAACAGTGAATATGAGAAAATCATCCTCAGAGAACCTTCTGTTTCTCTTTATACGGACCGAATTTGGGCAAACCGTTTTTCATTACAATTAATTCGGTCAGTTCTGGACAAAACCCATGTTTTGGATTTTCCAGATTCTTCTCCATTTTCCCAGAATGTCCAACGCAAAACTGACACTTGTTATTCCAACGAATTTCCGAGTTGGAATATTGAATGATGATCTGGAGATCAAATTTGAAATCTGGCAAATATCTTGGAGGCTAAAATGGTGAGTGATGTTACAAAATATATTAATAAACCATCATTGGTAAAATAATGCATAATAATCATTAATTTATTAATAATAAAGGAGAGGAAATAATATTTATCCATAGGAGCATAAATAGTTATAAGATGGAATTATATGATAAACCATGATAAATGACATGATAAAGAATGGTATAAATGGATGAAATAGGTATTAAAAAGTGATAATAATAATGACAAACTAGCGTCCCAAACACTCAACCGAAACCCAAAGATTAGGGAGGTCAACAACTCATCCCATTAGGGGAATTTTGAGGTCTAAAATGGGCCTCCTAAGGAAATAATAAAATAATAGCTAAACCAATAAATAATATTTATGAATTTTCAATTCACTTTTTGCACCACAATCCATGTAACCATAGTTAAATTCAATTCAAAAGTTGTACCAAAATAAAATTAATAAAAAAATTGTATTGATGTGACTATAAATAAGAATGAACTTTTCAAGAAAAAATCATTATCATTGAACAACTAATGCATTTGTACTTTGTACTTAAATAACTTAAAATAAAATATAAATATAAATTTATAAATTCTTAATTATATTATATGCTATTAATTAAAATTTATATTATTTAAATTGTATAATAACATGTAATTAATATACTATATAAATATAATATAATATAATATAATATAATATATGCGTATGGATATTCATTATTTCTTTCAAGAAGTATGAAATGAAAATAATATATTTTTATTCAAAAAGTATGAAATGACATTTATTATGAGTACTTTACTTTGACTTTAAAAGTACTTAGAGCACTACCATGGTTAACCATGATTTTTTATCCACCATTGAGAATGTGACAAGTAAGTACCTTTAACTCAAGAAATGCCACCTCAACCATTAGGGATGATGTCATCCCCTAAAATGTGATTGGTTCTCATAAAGTGAAATTTGATTGTACATTTTCCTTAGGAGGCCCATTTTAGACCTCAAAATTCCCCTAATGCTAACTTGGTGAAACTGATTCATTTGTCCAAAAATACAAATTTACCCAATGTACCTACCTCTAGTAACTAAAAGTGACATAATTAAATTTACATGAATCAATTAAATTAGTAAAATCCATCAAATCCATTGACCAACTGAGAAAAATTCAAAAACTGGAAAATATCAGTGAACTCGCAAAAGTGCAACACCTGAAGCAAAAGTGCAACGCCAACTTCAAGGTCAATTTTAGAGGACTTGTTGAAGTCTAAATGGATCCCAAGATAGCTCATTGGAAATCTTCTCCTGTATAGTTTCAAAAAATTCCCTTAAGATATGAAAATGATGAAGATAAGGCCCTCAAAAATTAAATCTCCCAAGACGAGTCAAAAGCACAGCGCCAGCCTCAAAAATGAGGCAGAAAGGTGATTTTTGGCTATTTTTGGCCATTTATCCCTGTCAGAATGTCCAAATTTGATGCAAAAATGGTAAAAATTTGATGTATAAGGCCTTATAAATCCAATGGTGGTGACCATTTGTCATTTGGAGGCTCATGAAAAAATCGCAACATCCTAGGCACTGCATTTTTGACAGGTGGACTGTGTCGAAAGTCTGTCAAAGTTTGTCAAAATGCCCAAAACTGTAAAAACTTACCCAAAAACCTTCAAAATTGGTAGATGGAGTGTTGATGAAGTGTCTCATGCAATCAGGGAAGCATCGGTAAGGATCTCAAGTTTATCCTCATCCTTTTTCTTGATTAGGGTTTGCTTGTATTTGTGCTTCAATTGGTTGAGATTAATGTTGCAGATCTTGTTTCTAGTGATGTATCTATTGGACATGTGTCTGAGCATCTCATTGTGTTTTTTTTCCTTATGGAGGATCTTCTCAAGGTGAAGGTTAACTCTGTCAAGCCACACCTCTATGTCATCTTCAATTTCCTTTGAAATCCCTTCCTCAAAACTAAGTTTCTTTTCCCCATGTTTCTCCTGCTCTAAATCTCTCTTAATACCTCTTGTTTTTTTGTCTTGAATTTATGGTTTGAGTATCATCATGGTCAGAGTCATTAGGTGTCATCATTTCCTTACCCTTGATGTCTTGTCTTTTTACCTTTATTAGCTTTAACTCAATGAGTACTTGCTTGCATTTCAACTGCTTCTTCTCTTGTTCAAGAAATAATATGAAAAATTGGGCTCTTACCATGTTGTCCTGCAATTATTTGACTATGGAATCCTTTTCTTTGATGATCGGCTTTCAGGCCTCATGATCATCTTAGTCATAAAATTCCATCAACTCAATGTCTCTTTATTCCTCATGAAGGTCTTCCTCTTCATGGACAACCGTCTCTTCTTGTTGCTCATCCTGATGTGCCTACTTTGTTGATGAAGAAGGCAAGGACCCTTCCACAATCTGTGGATAAAACACTTTCCTAGGTCCCCTCTGGTAGGTTTTGAAATTTTTGGTTTCTTTGACTTCCTTGGCCTCTTTGGCTTCTTTCATTGTAGCCCTGCTAGATGACCTTGTTTGTCTTTGAGACACTGATGCTGGTGGCAGAATTGGTCTAGCAGGCTGAGGTGGTGGAGTAATGAAGACATCATTCTCAATGAGGGTCTCCCATGCAATTCTTAACTTATTGAGATGATGAAGGACAAGTATTTTGATTAGAGAGTGATGGAAGAGGTTGTTCATCTGATGTTCGTACTATCTATTCTACACTATGTAGGACATATTATCAATACTCCTTTACAAATACTGAGGAATGTTGAGCAATTTCACCCTAGTGAAATCCATGAGCAAACTGATGTGATAGGCATATAGTTTTGAGAATCTTCCCTCACAAGTGAAATATTTCATGATGATTTTCATCATGGGAGCAAATATATCAAGTATGTGACTAAAACGAAAGACTTTCTTTTTGTGATTTTTGTACCGTGGCTTGAGAAATGGTTCATAATGTTGGGTATCTACATCTTTGGCCTTAAACCATTTTTCACCAACATTGGGTATCCCTGTGGCTGTAGAAATAATATCTGTGGAGATGGTGAAGGTCACTCCTACAATGGTCACTTGGTTGTCTTGTAGGTTAGAGATGAAAACTTTGGTCAAATAAGGGTGATGTTGAACTCTTTGGACCATCTCACAGAAGTCAAAATAGCCTACATGTTTGAAACAATTTATTGTCATGGGTGAGGCCAAAAATTCTATAGTGTTGGATGGCTCAAGCCTCAAAATCCTCCCTCCTTTATGGTGTCTCCTTTCCTCTATTTCCTCCTCCATACTGTCTCTTTCCTCCTCCATAGTATTTGTATTGTTTTGAAACAGTAGGGAAAATGGGAAGGGAAAAGGAGTTGGGAAATAGGGTTAGGGAATTGGGATAAGTGTAGGAAAATTTAGAGAAGTGGGTAAGGGAGTTAGGAAGCTTAGGAAAGTGGTGGAGGATAGAAAAACTTTAGGGATATAGGGTAGATAATTTGATTACAGGGATATGGTGTGGCTGCCTAGGAAAATGTGCCCTAGGAGTAGGATTTTTAGGAAATGGGACTTGGGAATAAGAGATAAGGTGATGTAGGGATAGGGGGAGTGATTCTGGAGTGTGGGAAGGAAAAATAGGGTCTAGGGGAAACAATCTTGGCTTGAAATGGTGAAAGATAGGGTTTCTTGGCTCAAAAATTGGAATTTTGAGTGAGGAGGGTTTAAACCATTTAAAATTATGAAGTGAAAGGAGGGATTGGAGGGGTGTGACTTACTTTCAATTGACTAAGGAAACCCTTGCTTGATGACTAGACCACTTGCAAAGAATATTTGAAGCTATGGGAGAAAGCTGGCAAAAGTGCAATGCCTGAAGCAGGAGCACAACACCTCCCAGGTAAAAGCGTAATGCCTCAAGCATGAGTTCATCACCTTCTCTGTCAAAAGCACAATGCCTCAAGTAGGAGTGCATCGCTTTCCAAACAACTCAATTTTCTTGCTCAAAATTTGATTTTTGACTTGGAGTGTTTGAGAGCTCAATGCATGAGGATGAAAATAAGTGGCTACTTGGTCTTTGATGGCCCTTTATACTTGGTGAAATTTCATAATTTGGCTTTGGGACCCACATTTCCCTTTGAACTCAACTTTAACATTGCAATTTTCCTTTTGAACTTGATCTTTGGATTTGATATTTTGGTGGATTTGGAACACTATGAATTTTAGAACATTGAATTATTTGGCTTATGGAACCTTGAGTATGTAGCTTCCTTGGAACCATGAGAACTTATTACATATTAAGAAACATAAAATTACAAATTGAATTGAAATTAAATTTACAGATCAAACTTTCATAATAAAATGTGTTTATTGTCACTCTTTTACTTGCTGAACTTTTATGCATGCAAATGGTGATTTGATGGACCTTGTAAAGCCTAAGAACTAATAGAAACCATGACTGAATGAACTTCATGGTGAAAATACTGAAATGATGATGAAAACTCATGACTGATGTACACTCAGGAAAGTGGTGAAATGAGCTAGCAAGTAATGATTTTTTTTTAAAAGAGTGAGGTTTGACCTAAATATGCACCAAGTGACCAAATTTTTTCATGATGACCTAATGGAATGACAAAAATTTCAGAATGGGACCCTTAACATGACATGAAGGATTTTATTTGATCACTGGTAGAAGGATGCAAATACTAACACTAACATTGGCTCCAGCTGGGGATGGTAGCCCCTTGGAGGTGCTAAGAACATCGTAGACCAAGTGTCTATCCATTGGGCATGGAGTCAAAAGCTAGAAAAAAAACTCAAAACTGAAATCTTAAACTAATTTGAAACAAACTCAAAATGGCTGAAAACTGACTAAAAATTGACTCAAAACTAACTCAAAAATGACTTGAATTTGACTGACTTAATTTTGAAAACAACAGAAAACCATTGAAACTTTATGGCCTTCACCTCAGGCTCCAAGATTTGGTGATTCTCCGCTTCACACTTTGCAGAAAGTTAAATTGATATTTACAATGGATTTAAGAAATTTTAAATTTGCATCAGAAAAGATAATGCTTAAGTAGCCTACCATTAACTGGTCCCCCTAAGCGTTCTTCTCCATTCATCTCCTTTAGTATAAAATCATATTGTCCATGAAATGTTGAGAATTTGTATGGCCCTTTCCATAATTTTTCAAATCTTATGTGATTTCCTTTTTCCTCATTCTTTACATCCCATTGGAGGACTACATCTTCAAGCTTCAAATCACCCACCTTGGTTTTGCAGTCATACAACTTCTTTATCTTCTCATGAAGCTTTGAGGTCTTCTAAAATACTTCATCTTTTGTCTAGTGAAGGTGAATCATCTGATTTATTCGGCATTATACATCATTCTCCTCACTTCCTTCTTCTTGCAACAATTTCATGACTGTGACTGCAAGTGATGTAGGAAAAAAAATGTCTACACCATAAACTAACTAAAAACGGGACATTCCTATTGATTTATTACTACTCACCCTGTCCGCCCACAAGGCATTTACAAGATTTTTGTGCCAGTTCTTCTTGTTGGCCTCCAACATCTTCTTTATGATATTAATCAAAGACTTATTAGAGGATTCTGCTAAGCCATTACCTTGTGGATAATAATAGTGGTTGAGTGCCCCAACTTGATGTTATATTTGTCGCAAAACTAAACCATCCTTTTTTATTTGAACGCTGCCACATTTTCAGTAATAATCTTATGAGGACAACCAAAACGAGACAATATGTTAGTCTCCAAAAATTGAATAATTACTACATCTGTTGCTTGCCTTGTATGGATCGCCTCGATCCATTTGGTGAAGTAGTCGGTGGTCGTTAATATCCATTTATATTTTTCAGATGATGTAGTGTGAATCTCTCAATGAAATCAGGTCCCCACTGCTGAAAAGGTGCATCTACTGAAATAGGATGCAAAGGTAAAGGAAGAAGTTCTCTTTTACCTTGAAACACTTGACACTCATGGAAACTCATCACTTTTTTGTACAAGTTTGCATGGGACCAATCAACCCTCCTGGGAAGAAGACGAGGACACAGTATATCATTACTACAACTGATTATGTGAAACCAATTGGGTGGAGGCAAAGGCAGTGAAGGATTCTACTACAGCCATATCACCCGCAAGTAAATGTGCAGTATAAGCGTTCAACAAGATTTGGGAAAATGCCCTTACAAAGTTCTGCAATACCAATTGGGACGATTAGGACGTGCGCATCCCTTATGTACTATGGGCTTACTGAACAACATGCAAAAAGTTGACAGGAAAGACACCATTCAGGATGGTCTATGGGCTGGAAGCCATCATGCCCATGGAGTATATTTTCCCCAGTTTATGCATTGCAACCTTCTCTAACATGGTCGAGCCTAACATTATGGAGGAACGGTTGGCACAACTCATTGCCTTGGAAGAAGATTGCTTCATTGCTAACTTCCACTAGTAGGTACAGAAGGTGCGCGAGAAAGCTTGGCATGATAGGCACATCAAGAAAAAGGTATTTAAGGAAGGAGATTTGGTGTTGATTTATTATATTTAGTTTGAGCACCACCCAGGTAAATTTTGAAATCATTGGTTGGGACCATACGTGGTAAAAGAGATTACTGCTGGCGGTGCGGCATGCTTGGCCATGTTGCGCAGATATGACCTTCCTGGATACTTCAATGGAATCTGCCTCAAGCCGTATAGAGACAATCCAGCACCTACCAAATGACTATATGGTAGGTGCATAAAAATTAGAATATTTATGCGCAGCAGGGAGGAAGAGCGCAGGTAGGTGCGCCAAGAGGGCATGGGTAACATGCAAGTCGAAAAAATAGCCATTGGAACAGTGCAGCAAGGTAAAAAAATGAAATTAACATTGAGAGGAGTGGACTGGTTTCATTTAAGAGGCAATCTCGAAAGATTTTTTTACTGTCCCTTAGAATTAAATGGAAATTAATGATAATCCAATCATTTTTTCTATGTGTGGCTTATAATAAGGAGGGTGTGGGTCTTAATTGGTCCCTTTACTGTTTCAACATTTGGCGCCCTGTTCTCATCTGTCAGCTCTGTTCTCCTGCCATCTATGTGTTCTGCATGTTTGGCCGCAAATCCCTTTCCGATGACAGTAACCCCAAGTTCATATTCTAAGCAAGAATGGCAGTCACCAACCTTACGGAAGAGCTTTCGACATCCCTCATGACGTCTATAGAGGAAGGGTTAGACGAGGTCGGAGAATTAGTTCCAGACATGGAAGAAGTTGAATCCACTCTGGTGAAAGAAAAGGGTAAGGGAAAAATGTTGAAGTGGGCTACTTCTAAGCCATGCACCTCTCTGAGGAATGTTCCATCTCATAGAAAAACTTCCAAGGAGCACTCCCCAAAGGGTGATCCGTCCAAATGGCTAATGAATGGTACGCAAGAAGCACTGCAATTAGATCTAGTTTCTTGGTGGCCACCATATGTTAAGCCGCGAAAGCCTTTGGCGCGTAAGCCATAGAAATTTGATGTGGTACGGGAATACTTGCAGATGCCATTGTGCCCTCGGGATGTCCCCGTGGTCAGTGAAATGCATGGCAAGCTCCATAAAATTAAGTTTGATGATTATGATCTCGCCAATGAAGGAACGTTCCCTGAGCTTGCCCTAGAAAAATACTTGGAACGCGTGTTATATGGTGATGTCCCGAAGGTAGAGCCAATGCTATGGGCGTGTTGATTGCACAACGCGGGAGTCCTCAATCTGCTAAGGATCCCCTAATTTGGGCTGTACCCCATCACAATCATGTGTGTTCGCCAATTGTTGTCCTTGGTCCATGATGGAGCACTGTGGATTCATGAAAGAATCCCTATCAATTCTGTGTTGATCCATCGGATCACTGGCCTACCCATGAGGGGGCCCCATCCAATGACATCGTTCGAGAAAAAAACTAAATTAAAGGTAGCAACAAAGGTTAATGAAACGTACGAGGTAGAATGGGATAAGCGGGCCTTTCTAGTTCAAACCATCAATGACCAGGCAGTGCGCGCAGGCACCCTTGTCCATGGATGTAAGATTATGCAGAAATGTTGGCCGAAGACATTTCTGGCGCACGTCATTTCCTTGGCAGGGCAATGCGAAAAATTGGTGCTATATAACTAGTCAGAGTTTCTATGTGAGCAGCTTTTGGAGAATGCGTGTGAATCACATCAAATGGGGAAGTTGTTCGGCTATTCATGGCTTTTATTTCTGATTGCACTAGTATCATGGGAGACCCAAGAGGATACAATCGTTCCTGACATTGAGCTAGGTGTCTACGAGGGGGCGCGCTATGCAAATTTATGGGACTCGTTGAACGACAAGTGGGTCGAAGAAAACAAAAATTTTTGGGTTCTTTTGGTAGGTGTGTTGGCACAAGTTCTTCATTCCCGACTACGGCTCTCACCGATCGTGTATGAGAAGTTAAAAAGCATGGCAGAGTTTCAGGTAATGATGCACAACATCATGATCAAGATGCATAAGAGCCCCAATTATTATCCCTTACCCTACATGGTTATAGAAGCGGAGGTTGACTAAGTCGTCGCTTCATGGTTGAAGTTGTGAATTATTGGGTTGGGCTCTACAAAGCCTGTCACACTGTCCACATCCGAGAAAGAAACATCTCTGAAGGAAATGACTCTGAAAGAGACAGCCCTGGCTCAACAAGACACAACACCCAAAGATACCACCGAGAAGCACACGGAGACAGGCGGAAAAGATAAATAAGTTGAAGCAAACGAAGACCTAGACATTGACGGTGATGCAGAAATAGACAGAGATCAGGAACTAGGAGGTAACCACGTGGAGGTGGACCTTGGCAGGTTGGATGGGCTTGGGGGAGATGGTGTAGAATCATCGTTCGACACCAAGCATGGAGGAGAAACATCTAAGGGGCCGCATGAGAAGAGGAAGGGGTCCAAGACGAGAGGAGAAGAGGAGGTTATTCTAACTGAGGAGGACATCGACAAAATTTCTTATGTGGTTTCCTCAGCGTCTGAGGACAGGTGGAGCACCATGGAGGCCTAGCACAAGGCTACGGTAGAAGCTTTGCAGTCTGGTTTAAAGTTTTTGCAGCGAAAGGCCGATACTTTGCAAGTGAGTGTGGATCAAGCAAAATGGGTACAAGAGAGCATGCATAAAGCAAGGTTGTCGTCTACAACAATTGTTGCAGCCACAGGAAGAAGAGTATACACCCTCCCAAGCACAGCGGTATCTCTGGGTCCAGTCGATTTATGCGCGCAAGTCCATGCCTACTCGAAGGTTAGCCTCAACCTTGCCAGGTTTCCAAGTGGGCATCTCCACGCACTGCATATCTTCATCTCAGCAGAACTTCAGGACAAATAGGTGTGCACCCAGTAGCAAGTCAGCGAGGCTGAGCAAGTTGCAGCCACAAAAATAGAAGAGTCTCATCAGGCTCAAACAGCACAGTAGGCAGCCTTAGCTCAACGAGTGGAGTTGGAAAGTGTCATTGATAGGCTATGCGTTGAGATTCCCGATATTTCTATCCCGACCTCTAGCGCACCGCAAGCTAAAGTAGAGGGCCTGGTCACAACTCTCAAAGCCTCCATGTCGGAAGTTCAGTCCGTAAAGGCAGAATTTGAGCAGCAGATTATTGTGCTACAGGTGCAGCTGCAGCTTGACACTCCCCCAAAATTATGCACACAACGAGCAGCTACTATCCATAACACCGTGACTAGAATCTCATCATATGTCACATATGGCTCCACCTTGCTCGACAAAGCCATGGGACTATGGACCTCTATACAAATAGATCCTTTAGTCAAGAAACTCAATCAGGAACTGCGCACAAAGGATAAGGAGTTAGATGACTTACAAGAGGTTTTACCTACCCTTATCCATGCTTAGAGAATGGATCGCCTTCAGACCAGCCAGGCACTGCAGGGCAAAGTGGAGGCACTCTGCCTCTAGAAGCAAATCATCACTGATCACATGAAGCCTTGGCTGGATGAGGCCATGTGGCTCTCTTAGGAGCTTGATGTTTCCATATGCATCCTGAACCAGATGATGCAGAATGTCACTTCGGTTACTGAAGGGCCCCCATCAGAAAAGCTGGTCAAGACGGTGTAGAGTGCCACAGACCAAAGTGAAGGTATTTTGCCACCATTTTATACTGCCATCGACGTGCTCAAGCTCAAAATGAAGACTCCACTACCACTGTGACTTGGAACGAGTCACAAGATTGTGTTGGAGTTCTATTGGAACAAGGTCCCCTAAGTCCGATAATTTTGCTATATTTTTTAATAATTTGATCTTGCGCATGGGTTTTGGGGTGGTTCAAAACCCCTCACGAATTGTAATGGGTTAAAAGGGTAGATCAAGGGGCCACAAACCATGGTTTGCGGACCATAGGATAGCACAGGCTAAATAGTATAAATAAGTGAATAGATTGAGTCTAAGAAGTTAGTTTTTGGATAATACTGAACGTGGATGATAGATCTGGATAATTTGTCATAGTTTGGTGTGGACTGGTCTGGGTAGAAGGCTCCTGTTGGCTGTGTGCGTTTAGACCTTAGTCCTGCTGTGTGCGGACACCATTGGCTATGTGTGTGGGCTATTAAAGTGTTTTGTATGAAGGATCTGAACTGATTTAGTAATAAAGAATTATTTTTGTGGGTATTTGAGTTCTTTATGCTTCTATCTATTATGTTATGAATTATTTTGCATCTTGTTTCTGATTTATGTAATGTCTGCACTTAGATCTCTTACATAACTATGGTTGGGTTTATATCACTATATTAGATAGATCTGATGATATAAAGCTCTGATATGATGTGTTAAGGGTTAGTACTTGATTTATTGATGTGTTAACTTGCACAAGATAATCCACATAATTGATCTGAATTCGTTTGAAAAGGGTTTGTTGGTTAGGGCTATCGTTGCGAAGGTCTATTTGGGAAACTCAAGGCACCCACATCATTCAGATTTCTTTCAGGGTACGGAAAAATGGCTCTGGCACCCCCCCATACTGCTCTTGGTGAGACTTTGACTTACGCAAGAAGGTCACTATCGAAAGGGCCAGTAGTAAGAGGGTTTTGTTGGTTAACCTTAATTCCAAACCTGGATCAGGACACCTCAAGCCAACAGCTTCCAAGGCCGAGGACGAAAAGGAGTAGGAGGTGCTAGTCGAGGACATGGTTAAATCATATGTTAAAACATCAGCGAAGCAAGACATTTCACGAGGGATTGTCAGAATCCCACAACCCACTCTTGCAGGTATTATAGATATTTTGATAATGTAATAGAATATTTCCCTATTCTAGTAGCGAATATGCAGGAGAAAATAAATCAACAGCCTACAAATAACTTACAGACAATGACTACAGAGCAGTGCGAAGAAGAGCCTAGTGTTAACATAGTAACCCAAAGTGGTGCAACCACGGGGGAAGATAGTGCAATAGGAAACAAGCCTATGGAGGACATGTGGGTCAGGAAAGCTGGAGATAACAATATTGGGTTCAATATGCAAAGAGAAAAGGAGACATTTTTGGAGGCAAAGAAGAGTTTCATGGACCCTGGAGCTTTTCATATAGGATGCAGCCACAAAATTAACATACGTTGATGTCTCAGAAGAACATCACCCATGTGATTACTGCGACATGGTTGTAGAGATGTTGCATGAATATCAAGAGCTCTTTCCCACAAATTTTTCTGAATTAAAGGGAATAGTAGGAGACCTCAGAGTTATGAGGATAAATTTGAAACCATATGTGAAGCCTGTAAAGCAACGACCCTATAGATTGAAACCAAAGTATAAGGAAAAGGTAAAGGAAGAATTGGAAAAGATGCTTAAAGCTGGCATAATTGAACGTGTGGAGGAACCTGAATGGGTAAGTCCTATGGTTGTTCAGGAGAAGAAGCAAAAAGGTGAAATCAGAATTAGTGTTGATTTGAGGAAGTTAAATGATGCATGTGTGCATGACCCATTCCCTACAACTTTTACATATGAAGTATTGGATAATGTTGGAGGGTAGGAGGCCTACTCTTTTACAGATTGGTTTTCAGGTTACCATCAAATTAGAATTGCACCATAAGATAGGAGTAAGATAACTTTTTCCACTAAATGGGGATCTTTTCAGTATACATTCATGCCTTTTGGATTGAATAATGCTCATGCAATATTCTCTAGAGTAGTAGTCAAAGCTTTTAAGGAGTACATGCACAAATTTTTGGAAGTTTATTTTTATGATTGTACAGACTTTGAACTGCTAAAGAACCATGTTTCGAACTTAATACTGATGTTAGATACCTTCAAACAATATCAAATATCATTGAACTTGAAGAAATGCATATTTTTTGTACCCTTTGGTATACTATTGGGGCATGTGGTTTGCATACAAGGATTGATGGTATACCCCACGAAGAATGTCGTTATTGTGAACTTGGAACCACCTAAGATAGCGAAGCAATTGCGCAAAACACTGGGACCATTAGGGGAATTTTGATGTCTAAAATGGGCCTCCTAAGGAAATAAAAAAATAATATTGGAAATAATAAAATAATATAAGAATACATCATCAAATTTTGGAGGGAAAAAATAAAAAACTATTTTTTCAACTCATATTTTGAACTTATCTCCCTATGGGTTTACTCAAATTTCAAGCAGGAACACTAATTGGATGCAGAATTTGATTCCTCATCCAAGAAGCACCCATGTTTCATACTTTTGATGGACCCTGCTACACGAAAAATTAGAAATACATGAAAAACTTGATTGCAATCACATTTTTTCATGTATTTCTCATTTTTCATGTAGTAGGATCCATCAGAAGTATGCAACATGGGTACTCCTTGGATGATAAATTAAAATTTTCATCTAATTAGTAATACCGCTCAAATTTGAGTAAACCTTTGGGATATAAATTGAAAATACAAGTTGAAAAAGTAGTTTTATTATTTTATTATTTTTTAAACTTTTTACCTTTTTACCCCAAAAATGGTGAATCATCCCACATGGTTGACATCATCATATTGAATCCTATTGGTTCTTATAAATTTTATTTTGGTTGTACATTTTTCTTAGGAGGCCCATTTTAGACCTCAAAATTTCTCTAATGATACTAGCTACTACATGAATTTTATCAAGGCATATACATAGATAATTGTGCCAATGGAAAAGCTATTGAATAAGGATGTTACTTATTGTTGGGATGAAGAATGCAAATGAAGCCTCGATATACTAAAGGAGAAGATTTCAACTGCATCGGTTCTAGTGTTTCCAGACTAGAACAAGGAGTTCCATGTTCATGTTGATGCATCTTGCATATCATTGGGCTCAGTACTAGAACAACTAGGTGATGGAGATATTGATCACCCAATATATTTTGCAAGCAGGAAATTTTACAAGGAAAAGAAGAATTATTCTACAAAAAAATGTGAAGGATTTTGCTATGGTATATGCATTGCAGAAATTCTGTCATTATTTATTAGGAGCGCACTTCAATATGTTCACATATCACTATGTGCTGAAGTATTTGGTGAACAAGCTGGGAGGGAAGATTTGTAGGTGGTTGTTGTTGTTTCAGAAGTATGACTTTAAAGTTATAGTTAAGCCAGGAAGATTGAATGCAAGACCTGGTCATAATTCAAAGATAGATACTGGTGAAGAACCCATGAGCATTGAAGAGAACCTGCCAGATGTGAAATTATTTGCAATAAAGGTTGCAGATGATCACTTTGCAGACATTATTCAGTTTTTGTATACATGGATGGCACCTGCGAAGCATACTGCGCAGCAGAAAAAGGAGCTGGTAGCCAAGGTAGCTTACTTTTCTTTGATTACAGGAAATTTGTACAAAATGGGGCAAGATGAAATATTTCACATATATGTATCTAAGCATGAAAGACATAACATTTTAGAAGAAGTTCATGGCAGAGTTACAGGAGGGCATTATGCAGGAAAATCCACTGCATAGAATATTTTGAGAGTTGGATTGTGGTGGCCTACATTGCACAAGGATGCAAAAGAATATTGTGGATCCTACGATGCTTGTCAAAGAATAGGAAGACCCTCTAGGAGAGATGAAATTCCATTGAACCCACAAGTGACCTTGCAGGAATTTGATAAGTGGGAAATCGACTTTGTTGGACTAATTAATCCACCATGGAAAAAGGCTGGATCGAGGTATATCATCACTGCCACAAATTATTTGACCATATGGGTCGAAGAAAAGATAGTAAAGGATTGCAACGAAGATATTGCTGCAAATTTCATATTTGAATACATTATGTCCATATTTGGGTGTATGAAGAGTTTTATGAGTGACAGAAGTTCAAATTCTTGCATAGAACGATTGAGGCCTTGAATGAAGAATTCCAAGTGCATCATCAAAAGAGCACACCTTATCACCCTCAAGCGAGTGTGACTCAAGCGAGTGTAGTCCCGCAAAGGAAGCAAGGGCACAAGTTAGTAGTAACTCCCGAGCTTCGCATTTTGTAGGTACCTAGAGGGGTGTTGTGATTTTGAGAACAGAGTATATCGTGAGTGCACCAAGAATTGGAACACCCTTAGTTTGAATCTTGTTGCATTTTCCATCCATACACTACATGACTTTCACCAAGGGTTCAAAGAAGAGTTGACGGTGTGTGAGAAGCATGCTTTAATGGTCATTAAGGAATTTAAGAATGGCAACAAGAATATGTTCAACGACATGAATAAGGAGCTCAAAGATCGTGATGAGGCAACACAATGCATTCAACATTTGGAAGAGATTATCACCAAGACATGCAGTGAGCTTCCTGACCTCAAGATCCAAGCCGAGGCAGCCCCAGAGGAAAATATTGCGAATCTCACCACAAAAATAAAAGATTCTCAGAATTAAATGGACATGGTGTAGTTTGAGCTACATATGCATATTAATGAGTTGCAGATTAGGTTGCAACCAACAACACTTCCAACATTGTGCGAGTAGCGTGAAGCATACATGAAGGCTACGCTAGAAGGTATCTCTACAACAATCAAGGATTATGGAAAGCTATTCAGATACACTATGTAAATCTAGACCTCGTTACAAGAGGATCCAAATGTTTAGCATATTGAAGCAGAGATTCTGGAAAAGTAGAAATAGTTCTACGAGATCAAATTCACGGTGAGGACCCTAGCACCTAAAAAATGACTCGCCTACATATAGGAGGGAAATAATTCGCAGAGTCAGATCAAGGAGTTGCGAAGGAAAGAGCAGATCATCACAGCATGAACGTAACCATGGGAAGATGAGTCCATTCAAATTTCTCATACAATTGATGAGAATCTTAAGGAGATGTGTCGAAAGCAGAAGGAAGTACTTCAAAGAATCACTGGGGTGACTACAAAAAGCTAATGGAAGAGGTGCACCAGGATCAGACACAGTTTACCGCAATAATTGAGCTAATGAAGGATGCCTACACCAGCATTGTATCAAATATTCAAGGCGCACCAACTAAGTGACTCGGGATGAGTCACATGTGAGTGTCAAGGGCCTGCTGGCCAGGGCCCCAACTTGGTTTAGTTTTATGTTAAAGACTCCACATTTTGAGGAAGTGGAGTGCAAGATCCAGTGGAAATAAGTTATTCGTGCAGAGTTAAAAGCTTTGCATGGAGTTTTAGGAGTTTTATGGGCTTTGGGGAGGTTCAAATCCCCTCTTTTTGTAAAGGGATCAAGCTGATTTTGAATATTTTGAGCTCCTCCCATGGTTTATGGACCATGGTATTGTAAGAAATAAAGTTATATAAGGAAATAAATTAGTGAGTCAAGATATAGGTGATATCTAAGAGATAGAACCATCATTGAATTATCTGTGTTTTAGTCTGTATGGCTCTTCATAGAAGGCTCCACACCATGTGTGCATAGAGGCCTTGGTCTGCAGTTGTATTCGCAGACCACCCGCAACTGTGTGTGAGGGTTGAAGAAGGATTGTATTGGAAATATACATTATTAATAAAGAGAAAGAATATTCTGAAGTACTTTTGTGTATTTGTGCAATTTGTATATGCTTTATCTTTGATGTTGTTTTATGTATTGTGAAGTCATGTTTGATTGTTTATGTATAGAGAAGTTTGTATGCTATTTATACGTGTCGTATTGGGTTGATTATTGCATAATAATGATAAAGGCGCAATGCACGGTACTAATAAGTGATGAATGGGGCATAAACTATAAAATTAGGTAATTACATATGTGCAGTTCAAGAAGGCATAAGGAAGAAGAATAATAGTAAATTCATGTCCTAATATCCCTTTGGGCGCAGAAACCTGGTTCTATCATCCCCCAATGTTGTCCCACAATTTTAATTCTTTCTTCAAGATCAATACCATAGGAATGTATGTCTTCTACATGGCACATTTGCACCCTCCTTCTGATTTCATCCACAACTCAGTTTTCTTTTCCTTTATTGTATTTTATTTGGAAGTAAAATTCAATAGTTGTAGCAATCCATATAGCTTGCTTGGAATTTAATTTAGGCTTATCAAATAAATACTTCATCCCTCCATGATGAATCATTAAAATAAATTTCCTTCCAAGGAGATAATGTCTCCACATCTTCAATGCATGAATGATGACTACCAAATCTAAATCATGAGTCATGTAATTTGGTTAATGCTCATTTAGTTCTTTGGATTTATAACACACTACTTGGCCTTCTAGCATTAAGACCCCACCAAGTACTTCATTGTAGGAAACCTTGCATACCACAAAATCCTTGTATGGATTTTTTATTCTTAACACTAGTGCATGGGTAAGTAAATATTTAAGTTTCTCAAAGCTTGCAACACATTCATTTATCCATTCAAATTTCTTTCCCTTCTTTTGCAATGTTGTAATTGGGTAGACAATCTTGGAGAAGTCCTTTATGAACCTCCAGTGGTAAATTTCCAACCCCATGAATGATCTAATTTCAATCACATTATTTGGTGTTGGCCACTTCATGATGGACTTAATATTTTCTGGATCAACAACCACTCCCTCATTTGAAACAATGTGTCACAAATAATGTGTGACTGAAATAATTCACACTTGCTAAAATTTTCATAGAGAGTGTGTTCTCTTAATAATTGTAACACTAAAGCTAGGTGTTCTTCATGCTTCTCCTTGGTATTTGAATAAACCAATATATCATGAAAAAATAGCATTACAAACTTTTCCATGTAAGGGTGTAACACATTTTTAATCAAGCACATAAAAGAAACAGGTGCATTGGTAAGCCCAAAGGGAACTACCAAAAATTCTTAATTCCCACACTTTATCTGAAATTCTATCTTATAAATGTCCTCAAATTTAATTCGTACTTGGTTTTGGCATTATGATGCATGTGTTGTCCTTGATGGAAACCCACTTGTAAAAGAACGAGTATATGGTAACTGGATGAGTTCAAAAATTCAGTTCAGAGGCAAAAAGGTGATGGAACAAAATGATAGAATGTTGAGACAGAGGTTTGCAGATCAGAATCATAAGATGGATAAAGATAAATATTTGAAGGTCTATATGTGATTTCGTCAAGGCAAAGTCATGTATACACGCTGGTACAAAGAAGAAAAGTTGTGTATGTGTTGGCGCACTAATTTAACAATACCAGGGGTCTTTACCATGGTATTAGCCCACAATATTGAGCGTAGTAATGGTTATTTGATCCCATCCAAGAATACCATCGGCACTTGTATGGTTTTGGATCATGGTATTGGTCAAGGCTCTAACTATATAAGGAGGAGAAGATCAAAGTACAAAGTTGTGCATGTGAATGGGTTTTTTATGAATACTTCAATCTAAAGTATATTTGTATGGTATGGGCTATAGTTGATTGGTATATCTGAAATAATGATGCATCGATAAATACAATGATTGATCAGGATCATTAGACCTGAAATGACTATGTATTTTCATGATCTATTTATGAGTTGTTTAGATATATGGTAGGGCACATGTTTGTTGTAGTGAAGGTTATGATATAAGTATGTTTGAAGTTATGAAGTGTTGCGCAGCCATGAATTAGTTGCAGATCTGTACGCAAGTTCGACACATGGAAAGCGTGTATCCACGCGGGTTTTGTTCTGCAGAATCGCGTACATACTCTGAAGTATATTAATATTTGTACGCATATTGAGTTCTGGACAAGCACGTACATGCATGGAAAAGCCTTATGGAAGGCACATATGCAAGTCAAGGTTTTTTCTTAAGAATATGTTTTATTAATGTTGTTGTGTTTCTGCTGTCTGAAAATGAAGTCTTCATATAGATTTGGATTGTTTGATTATTTTTAATGATGTTATTTGATTGTGAATAGATATTAGTGATTGGTTTGTTGATTGGTGATTCAGTGATTGGTTGAAAATATTCTTGATGCTTCTAGCTATATAAGGGTTCAGAGATTTGTAAACGAAATGACTCTGTTCAATTATGTGATTGATTTAGAGTAACCGTTTTAGAACTTAGTATATTGAGATCTATACGCGGGTTTCTATACAGACAAGCACATATACACGCATGTTGCCTTAAGTGAAGTGGCATATATCTTTTAGTTTATGAATGATCAGGATTCCATTTGTTTCATTTTGTTGATGTAGTATTCTGAATTCAATTATGTGTTCTGGTTACGGTGATCTCACTATTTTGTTTGAATTAATTTGGTGAATGGTTAAGTGATTGTTTACTTCAGTGGTTGGTTCAGTATTCAAGTGATTGGTTATTGTTTGGTTCAGTGGTTTTTTTCAAGAATTGGATGAATTTTTTGGGTATAGTAATTAGTTTTAGTTTCGATATTTGGCTTATATGATGTTAAAGGGTTCAACAAGGATTATGTGTTGAAAATTTGTCTACAAGTTGTATTAAAGCAGGTGGATCCAGTGTGAAAATTATGAAACATGGTCTGACATAGTGGTGTTGAGGGTTGGAGCCTTCAGTGAGGGGGTCATAGCTCCCTTCCAATGGTTGTTGGAAAACGAGATCAGGGGGTTGTAGCTCCCTTCCAATGGATACTAGTAAACAAGATCAGGGGGTTGAAGGTCCCTTCCAGTAGCAGTTGGAGAACGAGTGAAGGTTTCAACCTTCTGCAAGTGGGTGCCTGCGTGCTGGTATGTTTATGCATCGGTACAATATTGTAAGAATTTTTCTATATAATAAATACTAAATACAAAGACAACAACAATGGTGGTTTTCTCCCACATTGGATTTCAACCTTAAATCCTGGTGTTCATGTGTGTTGATTATGTGTGATGATATATTCTATTCTTACTGCACATGTTTACTGATTACTAAATTTCTGATGAATCAATGATGCACTGGTCTAAGTAAAGTTGTTGAAGTTTTATCTAAATTATAAGTTCATTGGCCATACACTAGTTTCCTTAATGAAATTTGCATACATACGCTAGTTGGAAAAAGTAAAGTCACATATAGAATTAAATAAAGAAAAGTAAAAGTTTGTGTGAGTTTTAAATGTCGATTCACCCCCCTCCCCCCTTCTCAGTATTTTTCCCAACAATTGGTATCAGAACAAGTCCTTTTGAAGAAGCTTGATCGCTCGAAGGAGATTTGTCATAATGGGAAAGAAGAAAAAGAAGAACACTACTCAAAGGAAGAAGGCAACTCGAAAAAAGTGTTCAAAAATAAATGAAGAAGATAAAACAGGTACTGATTGTTGTTCTTGTGATCCACTTCCTTGTTCATGCAATATTGAAGATTTTGAATATGAAAGTGAAAGTAATGTTATGGATCTAGAAGCAAAAATTTATAAACTAAAAAATGAAGTTGAAGATCAAAAAATTCTATTTAATGAAAGAGAATATATCTACAAATATGTGATTACTAGATTGAATAATCAGTTACAAGAAATAAATGCAATTGAGAAGATGAACAAAGAATAGATGGACTAGTTTCAAAGGATGCAGGATGAAGTAACCAATCAGAGTGAAGGAATTGAAGTAGAAATCATCTCTCTCAAATCATATCTGGAAAAATAAAATAAGAGGAATGAAGAAATTCTTCAAAAATTTTAAGAACAAGAAAATGGGTTGAAAGAAGAGATTCTAAAATTAAATGAGCAAGTATAAGAAGGAAGAAGGGTCGAATAAGGTATCAAAAAGAAGTGCCAAAATTGGAGGTTGAGGTAAACATTTTAAAATATAATTAGAAGAAAAGGATAAACATTTGAGATTTCAAGATAGTACTAAGATTATGGATAATATTCTTTGTATTCAAAGGTCTCCTTCCATTAAATTTGGTCTTGGTTTTCATGAAACTGTTAAAGGAGAATCTAGTTCACAAGACAATGCAAAATATTCAAAGGATATCAATGAAAAACTTGAAGTGTTTAAAGAGACAAAAGGTCAACCGAAAATCATGAATTCTCAAAGGAAATCATTCACTCCTAACTATATAAGTATCAATCGATTCTCTCCTTTGATCAATAATGTTGAATGTTTTATATGTCATAATTATGGATGTGTTGCATCCAATTGCAAAAGAAAAAAATTTCGGTCACAGACAAATAGACACTATACAGAAAGACCATCAGCCCCTAGGTACTCAAGTTTATTTAAGGGGTATTGTTTTTCATGCAACATTTTTGGTCATAAATTTGTTGACTGTAATAGAAGGAAAACATACTATGATTCCTCTGCTCCCTTTTCTGGTCACATAAGATGTTATACTTGTACCAATTTTGGGAATGTAGAAAAATAATGCAGGAATAGATCGATGAATCACCAAAGAAAACATGAAAGACAAATTTATGATATCATAAGACCTAAGAAATATGAATCCACCAATGCTCCTATTAACAAGCAGAAAGAAGAAGAGATAAGATGTGGTCTTGCCAATCTATGCATTTAAAAATGAGGATGAATGGTACATCGACAGCGGATGTTCTCATCACATGACTAGTGATAAGAGTAAGATGGAGTCTCTCAAGATAAATTAGGATGTGATTTTATTCTTTCAAATGATGCTCCAACAAATTTTTTTTTAAAGATAGCGCCATAATTAACAAAAATAGAAAGGAAGTTGATACCTTATTAGTTAAAGGTCTAAAACAAAACATATTGAGTGTAGGAAAAATGGAAGATAAAGGAAATGTAATTTTGTTCACATCAACCAAATGAAAGGTCATGGATGAGGAAACTGGAAAGGTCATATCAAGGGGATACATAAACACTGATAAATTATGTGTTTAAAGATCTGAACTCTCGCAGATACAAGGAGGATTCAAACTCAAACTAAATGAAGACAATGCCCATTGCAGTCCATCATTCTTGAAAGAATATTGTTAGCAATGACTGCAATATATGAATGTTGGTTTGTTAATATTAGTTTTGTATATTTCTGACAGTGCATCTGATTTGTCAACAAAAGATAGGTACAGACTGTACAAGCTCAGGGGGAGATGAAGCTGTGAAATTTTCATTATTTCACTTTCTATATGCGGGTTACATGAACTAAAGTTGTGTATATATGCGCGTTCCTTTGCATATGGTCGTGTATGTTTTTCTTTGATAGAAAAATAGTGGGATAGACTCAAGGAAAAACTTTGATATGCTTCTGACAGTTATGATTTGATATCCTTGGACTGATGATGGGTATAGTCTTCTGATATGGTTTTTGAGTTATGTTTTCCTCTTTGATATTTATCTGCTTGATGAATATGCTTTAATGAATGAGTTGTTGAAAATATTCAGGTAGCACAAGTTTAGGGGGAGCATTATCCTTGAAGAGTATAATTCATTGTTGGCATTATGTGTTTCATGGTTGCTGAATTGTGTTCGAGGATCTCTCTCTTTTGAGGATCTTTGGTATTGGTTATAAAAGTCGTATCTGTAAATTGACGTAAAGGACATGTTGAGACCTATGACATATTAATGGTCATATTAATTCATGTATGGACTTTGAAGTCATCCCACTTGGTTGGGTGGTTGTGTCAAATATGTAATCCCTCTTGGTTGGGTGATTGATGTAAGTATGAGTTCTTGGTGATAGGAAAGGCCATACTCAGTTGAGTTATAGATTCAATGAAAATCTATCTGAAGATTCAGCATGTGGTCAGGGGGAGTGCTTCAGCATTGGTCTGCCCTTTGGCCTTGATGTCAACGGGGGAGTGTATCTTGGTGTTTGAATAATGATTATGTTGATGTGTCTAATAGGTATCTACAGGTTGTGGTGATAAAAAACAAACATGGTTTCCATCAAGTCCAAAGGCGGAGATTGTTGGCATTATGATGCATGTGTTGTCCTTAATGGAAACCCACTTATAAAAGAACAAATATATGGTAACTGCATGAGTTCAAAAATCATTTTGGAGGTGATAAAGTGATGGAACAGATTGACAGAATGTTGGGACAAATGTTTGCAGATCGGAATCAGAAGATGGATAAAGATAAATATTTGAAGATATGTACGTGAGTTCATTAAGGAAAAGTTGTGTATACACGTGGGTACAAAGAAGAAAAGTCGTGTATGTGCTGGCGTAATAATTTAATAATACTAGGGGTCTTTACCATGGCATTATCCCAAAATATTGACTGTAGTAATGGTTATTGATCCCGTCAAAGAATACCATTGACACTTGTATGGTCTTGGCTCATGGTATTGGTCAAGGCTCTAACTATATACAAAGAGAAGATCAAAATGCAAAGATGTGCATGTGAATGGGTTTTTGATGAATACTCCGATCTGAAATATATTTGTATGGTATGGGCTATAATTGATTGGTAGATCTGAAATAATGATGCACCTATAAATATAATGATGGATCAGGATCATTAGACCTTAAATGACTATGTATTTGTATGATCTATTATGAGTTGTTTAGATTCGTGGTTTGCTACATGTTTATTGCAGTGAAGGTTATGATCTGAGTATCTTTGAATTTCCGAAGTGTTGCGCAGTCATTAATTAGTTGTAGATATGTACACTAGTTTGACACATGGGAAATGCATATCCATGCGACGTATATATTCTGAATTATATTAAGACATGTACGTGTGTTGGGTTCTGGATAAGCATGTACATACGCAGAAAAGGATTATGGAAGGCATGTATGCAAGTCAGGGCTTTTGATAAAGAATATGTTTGATCAGTATTGATGTGTTTATGTTGCTTTTCAATGAATTCTTCATATAGATATGGGTTATTTGATTATTGTTAATGTTTCTAGTTGATTGTGAATAGAGATCAGTGATTGGTTGGTTGATTAGTGATTCAATGATTGGTTGAAAATATTCTTGATGCTACTAACTGTATGAGGGTTTAGAGATATGTAAGTGAAATGACTCTATTCAATTATGTGATTGATTTATAGTAATCATTTTAGAACTTAGTATATTGAGATATGTATGAAGGTTTCTCTACAAACAAGCGCATATACACATAGGTTGCCTTAAGTGAAGTGGTGTATATCTTTTGGTTTATGAATGATCAAGGTTACATTTGATTCAGTTTTTTGATGTAGTATTATGAATTTAGTTATGTGTTTTGGTTACAGTGATCTCACTGTTCTGTTTGAATTAAGTTGGTGATTGGTTATGTGGCTGTTTACTTCAATGGTTGGTTCAGTATTCGAGTGATTGGTGATTGTTTGGTTCAGTGGTTTTTTTAAGAATTGGATTAATGTTTTGGTTATAGCAATTAGTTTCATTTTCGATATTTGGTGTTGGAAATACTGAGAGGGGGGGGAGGGTGAATCAGTATTCCTTTCAATTAGAGAATTAGTTAATCTTCAATTATTATCAGTGTTTGTACAATGATAGCAGCAAACATGAGGAACACAAATGCACACATTTTTTAAGGTGGAAACCCACTCTCGGACAAAAACCATCTAATGATTTTCTAATAAATCTTTAATATTCAACTCCAATTGAAAATAAAGCTCCAACTTCCTAGAATATAGAAAAGCACTCTTCTCCAGCTCCCACTGGATGGATGCTCCAACGCCCGAGATTTTTCAGTATTTAACTGAACGGATGCCCCAACACCCAATGAGCTACAACTCACCCTAGCACCACCCTACCACCCTATAAAAGAATAAAAAAAAGAAGAATGGACTCTCGTACTAGGGAAAATGGTCCACTTTACAATGATATAGAATGATGCAGAAAAAGAAGATATACTAGACCATAACCCCAAATTTTACACAACCACCTAATGATGATCCTAGACCTCCCACCATTGCCTCTTCAACCCTTGGCAGATAGACACTAGTACAATTTTTACAATAATGTATTTACAATGACTTAGTACAAAGATACCTTTACAATGATTGTATGCAGTGCTGCCCACTTGAAGACTTCATATGATGAAATTTTTACTGTTGTTATGCACCTTAGTTGTTGCTCTTGTCATGCTACCCTCTGCTGCACCTTTCTTTGCTTTTCTTTCACAGAAAGTCTCGTCCTTTGCAACCCTTGACAACACATGATCTAGCTTTTTCTTGCCTTCTAGGAGCTCGATATTGAATCTGGTGTATCTCTATTATTTCAGATCCCCAATATCTAATTTTTGGTCCTCTAGTAGTCCTTTGAGTCTTCTTTTCAATGCCACGGGTATGACCCAATTTGGATTCTTCAAGAGAGAGTTATACCCAATCTCTCACAATGCCCTAATTATGGACTATTTCAGCAGAGCTCACTTGTACGGCATGCCATGTGTCACTGTTACTTCATTTGGCTCTAAAATTGATAGTGAAAAAATCACAGACTATGCAATATCTGCACATTTTTACGGAATTCCAATCCGATACTCAGAGAGAGAGTTATGACAAATTTACCAAGGTCACTTCTTTGAGATGAATTTCAGGAACCTGCAAAAACCTTGACATCCACAGATCATATCTCCAAAAATGTTGCGCACCTTGATCTGAAATTTTTACAGCAGCTTCCTCAGGATTTCAGCTTCGCCTCATAAATATTTCAACTTCTGAACCTTCGTAGAAACAAATTTAGAGTGAAAATTCCACGATGACCTGTTTCAGATGGCGAAATCCTTTACCTAAGGAGGACATGAAGATCACAATTTATATAAATGCTTAAGTTAAGAGGGGCTTCAACAAGTGAACGTGGGAGGGATTTTAGGAGCTTAAAAAATATTAATTATGACTTTTCAATGACCCATGCCCCAACCCCATGGGGTTTTAGCCCACTAACTGGGGGTACAAACTTCAAACATGAATATCTCTCAAATCGTGAAGGATTACATGGCGTGCCATATATCAACGGAAACATCTCGACAAGTAGAAACCATAAAAATCATTATTGACCCAGAATATATTAATTTGGTAGGTAAAAATTCCCATTCAATATTGGGTTAGCCCCTGGTGCTGCTTGGGTTGACATCAATGACAATCGTTGATCAACAATCTCCCCCTTTGGCATTGATGGAAACACAAGTACTCCCCCTGTGATCATGACACCTCTTCCTACAACATTCTCTCCCCCTTTGACATCAATGGCAAAGGGTAAATCCCCTTGAAACACAACCATCCTGCAGACGTGTACACACTTCCACTCCCCCTGACACACAACCGTTCTGCAGACCTGTAATCTACTTCCACTCACCCTTTATATTCTAAAAAAGGAAAATCTAATGAGAACTTGGGAGAATCCCAAGCTTCTGGCAAAGATATTCCAATGCTGGCGAATATTTAATATGTGATTCTTTTGGTGCTGCTTGGAATCTTTCTACTTGTCCAACTGCTTGCATAACATCTGGTCGGGAGGTTGTTACATATAGAAGACTACTAATCATAGATCTGTACAACCTTTGATCCGCATCCTTAGATGAGTCGTCTATGCTCAATTTGCAACCTGTTACCATTGGAGTAAGGATGGTTTTGCAATATTCCATTTTAAATTTCTTGAGCATTTCCTTGATGTACTTGGCTTGACATATAAATATTCCTTTCTCCTGCTGAGATATTTGAAGCCCTAAGAAGTTTGTCAGCTCACCAAGTAAAGACATCTCGAAATCACTTTGCACCTTTGTAGTAAACTTCTTACTTAGTCGATCATCATTGCTACCAATTATTGTATCATCCTCTTTAGCTATTATACATGCTTTAGTTGTTTCATCCAGAACATATATGTCGTTTGGAGCTCAACTTGTTGTAGCCGCAATTTCACCATACACGCCTTTCCTGATTTCACATTTCGTGGAGTTGAATAGTATTATGTGTCCTTGATCACACATTTGTCCAACACTGAGCAGATTGTGATTCATGCTTTCAACCAATAGAACATTCTTGGCTAGAGAATCTTTGCTTCCGAGAGTGACAGTACCTAACCCTATAACATTTGAAGATCCATCATTTCCAAAGGACACGGTTCCATTCTTCTTCTCTTTCAGAGATACAAATTTATTTCTATCTCCAGTCATATGCGTTGAGCAACCGCTATCAACATACCACACATCTTTGTTCTTTTGAGTCTTGAAAGCGAGAGAAAAATTATCATTCCTCTTCTTCTTCCATGTTCGTTCGTTCTGTGGCTTCGAAGATTTTTCTGGAGGATTTTCAAGTCTGCAGTCTTTGGCTATGTGTCCAAAGTTTTGACATTTGTAACATTCAATATTATTTCTTAAATGTTAAAATCTATTGATGTTTCGTTGAGCCTTGGGAGGTTCATATTTGACAGATCTCCTAGAATTGTATTCGTTCCTAGGGTACATGCGACATTCTACAGCCTTATGACCAAATTTTCCACATGAGTAACAGTAGCCATAAAAAATATGTTGGTACCTGGATGGAAATTTTCGTCGAGGAAATGTCTTCCAAGGTTGTTCTTGTGAATCTTGTCCAATGAAGTCTACATGCATGTCAGATCTCATAGGTTCATTGTATTTTGTTGTAGAAGGTCCTGCTTCTTCTTCTTTGTAATCGATGCCAGTTTTTTCGTTGTAAGATTGTTGATTGTTGATGATTTCTTCCAATGCCCTTGAGCTGTTGGCATAGTTTTGGATAGTTTTTCCTTTCTTCACTTCCTCATGCAGCGAGACTACTTCAGCTTCTAATTCTTCCCTTTCTTGGTTGCTTTCTTCCAACTTATTTTGAAGTGACTCTTCAATGCATTTGTGTTCTTCAACTTCAATTTTGAGACCTTGAACTTGTTCTTCAAGAGTATTGGAACGGGTCTTCTCCTCCTTAAGATCTTTTATAAGATTGATTGCTTCCTCATAAAATTCTTCTATGGTCCATCCTTCTCCTTCATTGTTTGATACCTCTTGTTTATTGTGCTTGGCCATAAACAATACTCTCCCATTTGCTTCTTCTTCATTGTCATTGTCTTCATCGGATGATGAGCTATCTTCTTTAGAGAGAAAGTTCCTTTTGGATCCTTGCTTGTTGAATTTCTTAAAGCCTTTCTTTCCTTTTGAGTTGCCATTACTTTTGTTTGGACATTTTGTTGCAAAATTCCCAACCTCATTACAGCTGAAACATATCAATGGAAGTTTACCTTTGAATTTTCCCTTACCAATTTTTAGTTTTCTCGTGAAGTAAGCATATTCTTCATCTAAAAGACCTTCTTCATCATCTCCCTTTTCTTCACACTTGCAGGTGCATGTCTTTTCAATTGAAGGTTGTTTATCCTTATTGGTTTTCTTAGATGCAACGAACGCAATTTCTAGATGTGAAGTACCCTCTTCTTCATCAAGTCTCATTTCATATGCTATGAGAACTCCATGTAATTCCTCTTTGCTGAGTTTGTCCAGATTTGCACTGTATTCTAAGACCGATACCTTTGGGTTGAATCTCCCTGGTAACGTTCTAATAATCTTCCGTATAATAGTCTTCTCATCAACTAGCTCTCCTAATCCTTCCAGAGTATTGGTTATTTCATCAACGTATTGGAAGTATGCAACAATGTTGCAATCTTCTTTCATTCTGAGTTGCTCAAATTTTTCTCTATAGATTTGAAGCTTTGCTTCTTTGACATTTGATTCACCTGCATATATATTCTCAAGCTTGTCCCATAAATTTTTGGCAATTTTACAACCCAACACATTATGATAAGCAAATTCAATAAGTCCACTGATAATAATATTCTTTTCTTTTGCATAATTTACCAAATTATTCTTACCTTGTTCATCCGTAGTTGATGTAAATCCATTTTGAACAGTGTCCCATACTTCGTAACCTTGCGCCAAGAGATAGACCTCCATTCTTCCTTTCCAGAGTGCATAATTATTTTCATTGAATAGAGGTACACCATTCTTGGTATGCTCCATGACCTCCTTCCAGCTATTAAACTGCTATTGAAGGAACCAAGCTCTGATACCAATTGTTGGAAATACTGAGAGGGGGGGTGAATCAGTATTCCTTTCAATTAGAGCATTAGTTAATCTTCAATTATTATCAGTGTTTGTACAATGATAGAAGCAAACAAGAGGAACACAAATGCACACAATTTTTAAGGTGGAAACCCACTCTAGGACAAAAACCACCTAATGAATTTCTAATAATTCTTTAATATTCAACTCCAATTGAAAATAAAGCTCCAACTTCCTAGAATCTAGAAAAGCATTCTTCTCCAGCTCCCACTAGATGGATGCTCCAACACCCGAGATTCTTCATTAGTTAACTGAACAGATGCCCCAACACCCAATGAGCTACAACTCACCCTAGCACCACCCTACCACCTTATAAAAGAATAAAAAAAGAAGAATGGACTCCCATACCAGGGAAAATGGTCCACTTTACAATGATATAGAATGATGCAGAAGAAGAAGATATACTAAACCATAACCCCAACTTTGACACAACCACCTAATGATGATCCTAGACCTCCCAACACTGCCTCTTCAACCCTTGGCAGATAGACACTAGTACAATTTTTACAATAATGTATTTACAATGACTTAGTACAAAGATACCTTTACAATGATTGTATGTAGTGTTGCCCACTTGAAGACTTCATATGATGAACTTCTTACTGTTTTTATGCACCTTGGTTGCTGCTCTTGTCGTGCTACCCTCTGCTGCACCTTTCCTTGCTTTTCTTCCGTAGAAAGTCTCGTCCTTTGCAACCCTTGACAATACATGATCTATCTTTTTCTTGCCTTCTAGGAGCTCGATATTGAATCTCATGTATCTATGTTATTTCATATCCTCAATATTTGATTTTAGATCCTCTATTATTCCTCTGAGTCGTCTTTCCAATGCCACAGGTATGACCCAATTTGGATTCTTCAAGGGAGAGTTATACCCAATCTCTCACAATGCCCTAATTATGGACTATTTCAGTAGAGCGCAATTTTACGGCATGACACGTGTCACTGTTTCTTCATTTGGCTCTGAAATTGATAGAGAAAAAATTGCAGACTGTGCACTATCCACCTATTTTTATAGAATTCCAATCTGATACTCAGAGAGAGATTTATGACGAATTTACCAAGGTCACTTATTTGAGATGAATTTCAGGAACCTACAAAAACCCTGACATCCACAGATCATATCTCCAAAAATATTGCGCACCTTGATCTGAAAGTTTTATAGCAGCTTCCTCAAGATTTCTTCTTTTCCTCATAAAAATTTCAGCTTCTAAACCTTCGTAGAAAAAAATTTAGAGTGCAAATTCCACGATGACCTGTTTCAGATGGCGAAATCCTTTACCTAAGGAGGAAATGAAGATCACAATTTATATAAATTCTTAAGTTGAGAGGGGCTTCAACAAGTGAACATGGGAGGGATTTTAGGAGCTTAAAAAATATTAATTATGTCTTTTCAATGACCCATGCCCCAGCCCCATGGGGTTTTAGCCCACTCACTGGGGGTACAAACTTCAAACATGAATATCTCTCAATCCGTGAAGAATTACATGGCGTGCCACATATCAACAGAAACATCTCGACAAGTAGAAACCATAAAAAGCATTATTGACCCAGAATATATTAATTTGGTAGGTCAAAATTCCCATTCAATATTGGGTTAGCCCCTAGTGCTGCTTGGGTTGACATCAATGACAACCGATGATCAACATTTGGCTTATATGATGTTAAAGGGTTTAGCAAGGATTATGCATTGAAAAGTGTCTACAATTTGTATTAAAGCAAGTGGATCTAGTGTAAAAAATTATGAAACGTGGTCTGTTGTCATGTTGAGGGTTGGAGTCTTCAGTGTGGGGGTCATAGCTCCCTTCCAGTGGTTTCTAGTAAATGAGATCAGGGGGTCGTAGCTCCCTTCTAGTGGATACTGGTAAATGAGATTAGGGGGCTAGAGCTCCCTTCCAGTAGTAGATGGATAACGAGTGAAGGTTGTAGCCTTCTGTAGGTGGGTGCCTGCGTGCTGGTATGAGACCGCGCCAGTACAATATTGTAGGAATTTTTCTATATAATAAATATTTAAGAAAAAGATGACAACAACGGTAGTTTTCTCCCACATTGGGTTTCCACCTTAAATCCTAGTGTTCATGTGTGTTTTTTATGTGTGATGATATATTTTGTTCTTACTGCACATTTATTTTTCTTACTAAATATATTATGAATCAATGATGCACTCGTATAAGTAAAGTTACTAAAGATTTATCTGAATTATAAGTTCACTTCCCATACACTAGTTTCCTTAATGAAAGTTGTGTACATATACTAGTTGGATTAAGTAAAGTCACGTATATAATTCAGTAAAGAAAAGTAAAATTTTGTGAGAATTTTAAATACTGATTCAACCCCACAACACCCCCCCGCACGCACCCCCCCCCCCCTCCCCCCTCTAAGTATTTTTCCCAACACTTTGCGATATAAATATCCTAAATCAATCTTTGAGAAGTCTGTTTCTCCACACAATTGATCAAATAATTCATCAATTCATGGCAAGGGATATTTTTTCTTAATGGCGACCTTGTTGAGCTTCTTGTAATTTATGCATAACCTAAATTTGGCATCCTTCTTCTTTACAAACAAGACTAGTGCTCCCCATGGTGATACACTGAGACTTATATAGCCTTTTTATAACATATCCTTGAGTTGTAGCTTCAGCTCAATCAATTATGGAGTGCTCATTCTATAGGGATCCTTGGATGTTGGTGTTGTCCTTGTTAAGAGTTCAGTAGAAAAATCCACTTCTCTGTGGGGAGGCAAGGCTAGAATATCCTCTGAAAATACATCTTGAAAATTCTTTAAGATAGGTTTATCTAATACATTTTAGTCATCGTCATCCTCAACATTATTGTTAGTTTCAACTTGGTTGTTAATTTGGACAATTAATGTCCACCTCTTTCTGTGACTCCTCTTGGCATGCATGTTTGTAATTAACGTTACTAATATCGATTTTAATCCCCCCTGAACTTTCTTCTTTCTCCATCCAGATCAATGCATTCAATCGAATTCTCAAAGTATTCAATATTGGTTTTGTGGATATCCATCTAGTCCATTCCCAACAATGCATCATATGCATCCAGTGGTAGTATGTTAAATTTTTCACTCATAGGCATGTTGCTTAGCTTAAATGGGCAATATTTCTCCCAATATTCCACTCTCCTATTTATTCTCGTGGCCAATTGAACCAACCATGATTCCTCACATTCCTCTTTGGAAAAATAAAATTGATCAACAATTTCTAGGTTAACATAACTATAATTTGATCATGGATCAATTAAAATAGAGAATGTTTGATCGTAGATCATACCTTCTAATTCAATTATGGATGCCTAGTGAGCATATTATCTATTATCCACTGTTGCATAAATCCTGGGCATGCTCTGAGCCACATCCCTCATGGTCTGGGCTCAATGCGCATTATATAGTTGCAACCCAATGCTCCTTTGTTGGGGTCAATCCCTTTTTTGGTGGTTCTCCCCAGAATTCTAACATTTTAATGAATATCTCCCGTCACCTATAATCTATTCTCCCACAAGCTGATAATGTGGAATTTTTCGGTTGTATTAGATCTTGAATTTGGTCGTCCTTGGTTGGCTGGGGTCACATTTCCTCTCTTACCTATACCTTATGGCCTCCACTCCTTCTTATGCCCCTTTCCTTCGTATTTAAGACTACCTCTTGCCTTAAACTGATTCGTAAACTCCAACTTGCATCTTGACTACTCATAATAGTGCTTTAACTGCCTGATTTCATATTAAAGAATCCATGGATCATTAAACTCAAATTGGTCTTTAAATGACTATGGAAGCCCATTGATATACCTTTGAACTTTTTCTTTCTCTCGCTTGAGATTAGGAATATAACTTAGCAAATCCAAAAATTTGGTGGTGTATTCCTCATTTGACATTTTCCCCATCTTGAGTTCATAGAAATCCTTATCCTTGTTGTCAAATTACTTGGACAATAAGTATTTGTCCGTGAAATATCCCTCGAATTATTTCTAAGATAACTCCTCTTCTCTTATATTTTTCACATTCTTCAAAACCTCCCATCAAATGTCAACTTTACCCCTTGAGCTAAAGGTAGCCACCTTTTCCTTCATGTTCTTAGAGTTGTTGTGGGATTTGAATAACTTCTTCATTCCAAGTGGCCATGCTTCAACATCTTTTGCCTTCATTACCTCACCATAAAATGTAGGAGGTTTGGACTTTTAAAATTCCTCCAATATATTCTCCCTTTCCCTCCTTCTCTTATGATGATGATGATACCTTCTGTGAGTATTTATGAATTGTTGGCCATGGGGTCTTATCATTTTCTATGGAGTAATCAATAGAGAACATCCCCTTATTGTGTCTTCACTAGTTATCTGATGCATTTTCTTGGATATACTTCCATCTACTCCATCAATCCTTTCTTCATGTCTTCATTGTGTTGATGATCTCTTCCTGACCCTATGGCTAGCTCTCAACTCATGCTTCCTTTGTCTTTGTTGGCTTGAGAGGCTTTGCAATATTATTTCATTTACCTTATACTGCCTCTCTTGTTCCCTGAACAACCTCTCATTATCGGCTCTTCCACTCATTATTTCATCCTTTATACTCCTCAAGGTTTCCCTCTAATCAAGAGATCATCCTCAACAAATTATTTCTCTTCATGTCCATGATGTAACCTTTCAATGCTATATTGCACCATTATGTTGTTCAATCCTTTCTCTTTTACTATCCCTTAATGTATCCTTAATGTTTTTTCATACATACACATAACCATTAGATTAAAAAAATAATAAATTAAATAATTCATTAAAGTATATGTATCAACTTAAATATATCTACTAAACTTTTAAAAACATTTCTACTAATTAATTAATTAGGGTTTCATTTGTCAACCTAATTAAGATTTATATTTAAAAATAAAATAAAATTAATTAAATTAAGCAATTTAAATAATAGATTATTGTATTATATAGGTTATTTTTAACATAATCTATAATAATAATAATAATAATAATAATAATAATAATAATAATAATAATAATAATAAATAATAATAATAATAATAATAAACAAATAAATAAATAAGCAAATTAATTAATTAAATATTTCAATGTGGTCTCTCATCAAAAAGCCGACCTTTCATTAACTCCTCATCATCCACTATATATACCTCTATTATTTTGCCCTATTTTCTCTTATTTTCAAAGAAATTTGGACGTCTACCCCTGATGATGGACTCACTTTGACAGTCCGAAACGTTGGGTGATTACAAAACTCAGTAACAGGCTATTCCTCTCTTCTATAAAATAATAAATGCATAATATAAATCATCACCTTGGCTCGTTATTGCAAGTATACCAACGCAAGGTTAGCTGAAACATTACACCTCATGTTAGCACAACCATAATAAAAAATCATGTCAAAATTAATATTGACATGCTATATGCATATATCACACAAATCATCAATCAACATGACATCTGGGTTTTAACACCTATCACGTTTTTTAATAGCCATATATTGTTTCCAAAGGTCCAATGTTGAAACCTTTGCTCTAATATCACTCTCTAACATACCCCCTACCATCCCATTACCCATACGAGGTTTAGAACGAGGTGTTGGTATCATTTTTATGACCTCAAAAGTCCTGTTATGGAAATGGGGTCTACAAATTTCTTCATTTTTCAAATTATTTGAAATGTAAAATGAACATTTCCATTGTGTTCATCTAGTTGAGAGGTTTATGATGATATATATTTTTTCCTCAATCTGTCTTCCAAATTTAAAGGTATGAGGGTTCAAATCGCGAAGTTGGGAAACAAGCTTTGGTGGATGGTTAGAATTCCTGGAGAAATTTTTATCTCCTCGCCGAGAAAAAAGTCAACTAAATTTCTCACGATAGTTTTCAAAACTCGTCCGAGAGATTTTAAATATTTCGGACGAGAGTTTGGTCGGGTTTAACATGAGTTAAAATTTTCCCTGACGAGAGTTATGCATTTTCATCCGAGAAAGAAATAAGCAAACTCTCGGAAAACTTTTCTGTGACGGTATTGAAAAAACCTCTGACGAGAGTTTTTAAACTTCCGTCCGAGAGTTTTTCCAACTCTCGTCCGAGAGCTGAACTTTTCGACGAGAGTTGGAGAAATCCCTGACGCAGAGTTGGAAAAACTCTCGTCCGAGAGTTTTTGAACTCCAATATATTTTTTTAATAATTCATTGTTAAAACTTAAATAAATAAATTATATCTATATATATATATAATAAATATATACCAATTTAGGATTTAAGATTTATTTTTTTATTTTTTATTTTTAATGTAATGTTTTGATTCCGCTTTTTTTAAATCTCTCTTTGTTCTTAAAATGAATTTACTATGAAAACATTTGATGATATTTGGACACAATATGCTTAAATTACAACCCAATACCAAAAATATGGTTAATGTTTAAGAGACAAGTTGAAATACTCACTTTATATTAAAAATGACATTCAAAATAGAAATCACTTGCCGAGTGAGAGTTGGATGGAGTTTCGTCTCTATCGAATTGTCTCAAGACTGTGGCCATGTCATCCCACAGAGCAAGCCGTGGGACAGTGTTGAGATGTGATTGAGAGTTTCTAGACCATTCTCGCACAGCATACATCGTGAAGCGTCCACGGCTCTGCTTCTCGCACGTCCCCCATGAGTGCCTTGTTATGCAGACTGTACCAGAGAATAGTGTGATTTTTGGCCATGTTCCTCTGCTCCAAAGGGCTTGCCATTTCCAGATCCTGCTGCGGATCCGAGGAGGCAGCCCAAGATCTCGATATGCTTCTTTGAGGTTGAACGTTCCTTTGGGATTTCTTCTATCTCAATATGCCCTTTATTATTCTAGGATTCTTTCTTTGTCCAAGTCTTTGTAGAAGATGGTATACATTCATTGTCCGCTTGGGAATTGCCATTTTTCTCTTCCGGATAACCATTTTTTCCATGTGGTTGCCTCGTCTGCTGTGCTCTCCAAGAGTTTGCTACCGTAACCTTGCCTTCCTCCCCGCATAGCTCTTTTAAGAGTGTTCCAAATTGGTGTGCCAAGGGTGGGAGCCGCCGCTGTGCATCTTTCCTGCATTAGGGCAAAGGCCGCCTTGGTGCACTTCCCAAAAGCTATGCTGCCGAATATGTCGATTTTCCCATGCTTTATTCTAGATGGGGGATCCTGAGTGCCTATAAGCCCGATGAGGTCTTTGTCCCCTCGATTTTATTTGTATACTTCACTTTCCACAAGGTGCCCCGCAGGGAGTTAGGATTTTCTACCCATCTCCACCGTATTTTTGCCGGCTACGACCTTGCTTAATATCTTGGGGTCTCTTAGGCCCAAACCTCCCTCCATTTTTGGTTTGTGATGTATGTCCACTTGAGGAGGGCCCATTTGGATTCCTTAGAGGCTTCATTCCGCATAAAGGATCGTTGGATGCTTCAAGATGGATTTATAAACCGCCTTAGCGGCCGCAAGTGGCCGAAAACATACAGACAATGTATGGTTTGAAGGACTCGACGGACTAATATCAAACAATGGGCCATGTTTAAGTCCCGCTGGGTCCATTTTCTTAACTCCGGCTCTCATTTTGTTGAGGAGGGCTTCCTACTTGGCCGATTTGTAGGCACATTCCCGAGGAGTGGTATGGTCAAGGTATTTAGTTGGAAGGGAGTTCTTTGAATATTCGAATTCGTTGGAGATTTTCCACGTGAATGGATGTGGTGAAGAAAAATAGTTTGGATTTTGTGAGATTGATTTCCATACCTAAGGCCTCCGAGAAAGTCTTTAGCACTTTGCCGATGGTTCGAGCTTCCCGCACCGTGGGGGCGCCTCATGAGCATTGTATCATCTACGAATTCGTCGATATCGTGGGACCTTGGTGTACCGCCTGATTCCTTTGAGTTGACTTCGTTGTTTTTCCTTGGCTAAGGATCTTCCTAGCCCTTCGCCATAATGACAAAAAGAAAAGGAGACAAAGGATCTCCTTGCCTTATACCTCTAGACGGCGTAATGAAGGGTTGAAGGGGTCCTCCATTCAAGAAAGATTGAAAAGAAAGCACCCGAGACCAGGCCCATTATTCCAATTGTCCATTGCCGACTAAATCCAAAGCCTGGAGGATTGCTCTCATATAGTGCCGCCTGATTTTATCAAAGGCCTTTGAAAGGTCAAGTCGATACATACCCTCGGGAGTCCTTTTTGTTTTGAGAGAATGCAACACTTCCCAAGTGAGGATTATGCTACTGCTGATATTCCCACCTTCAACGTAGCCGGCTTGTTCTAGAAATGATGGAGGGGAGGACAGACGAAGTCTCTGCTAGCCATCGCTTTGGAAAGGATTTTGTAAAGGACATTACAAAGGGCTATGGGACGAAACTTGTCGGGGGAGTCGACTCGATCTCGATTTGGGAATTAAGGTGAGGAATGTGGCATTGATGGCAAAACACTTTCTTGGTTCCGTGAAAGTTCCTTACTAGGTTGAGAAGGTCGACTTACTAATGGGTCAAAGAAGCTTTAAAGAATTCGATTGCAAAGAAACCGGGTCCGGGAGCCTTGTTCAAGGCCATGTTGAAGATTGTTTCTTCAATCTCCGCTTCGAATTCTCTTAGAAGGAGGGAGTTTTTCTCCTCTCGTAACCAAGCTGGGAATGGCGGCTAATTTCATTGATGGCTTGGTTCATCTTGAATGGGATCGCCGAGAAGAGAAGTGAAAGAGTTGAGTTCGTATCCTATATGCTCCTTTGTATAAACTTGATCTCCATCAACTTTTTTGAGGGAGAGATGCGATTATGTGCTCTGAGGTTGGATGGTTGACTTATGGAAGAAACTAGTGTTGCGTTCTCCTCGTTTTAACCATTGCACCTCGACTTCTCGCCTACGTTGTTCTTCTTGTTTTAACCGTTCCTTCCCATTGCCTTTGCGATTTGATTCTTGAGCTATTCTTTCATCATTGGGCCCTTCTTTGATCAAAGATTGTTGGAGGTCTTATTTTTTCTCGAGTTCTTTCTGGCTTGAACATGTCGCCAAAGGTGTTTTTGTTCCATTGCTGGAGGTTGATTTTTATTGTTTTGAGCTTCTTCTGAATATGTACATGATATTGTCGCTCCTTATGGCTTGAGTCCACCGTTGTATGTTTTGCATGAATGATGGGTGCTCCGTCCGAAGGCTTCAAATCCGAATTGTCCGTTGTGGGGCTTATCTAAATTGGTGAAGTGAATCATGATCGCCACATCGCATCCTCCTGGAGCAGGGTGCACTGCTTGGCCTCCATGTCGATATTTTGCAGCGTAATTGACTCGACATGAGGAACTCATCGAGCCTTGATGCTATCCTCCAGCTCGTTTCTCCTTGCTTATTATTCTAGGTATGCGTACCATTGATCATGGGGATGTCAATGAGTTTGGATTCAATAATAAAGGTGTTGAATGCTTCCCGAGTCCTTATCCAATCTTCATAAGCTCCCTGCTAGATTGGTGATCATGTTGTAGTCTCCGCCTCAAACTTGTGCTGGTTTTCCCCATGGTTTTGTCTCGACTTCGGTGTTCAGCAAGATCTTCACTTTTTCTTGGATTCGTTGGGGTCCATACACGCTGGTGACGCATCGATTTCCTTGATTCCTGCATGTTGAAAATGATCGATAACGAGGCCAGTGATTAGTGATTCTACAAGAATAATTTTATTTTGTTCCGTAACGTGAGTAACCCTCCGCTTGCTCGATAGCATCTATGCTTATGCTGATGACCGTTGGAAACGAGTTTTTTGAGTGTCTCTATGCCTTTGGGAGAGCATTTGGATTCTTGAAGACGATGATGTCCGGGGTAGTGAGAATGCCGCTTTTCTCAAGATCCTTCTTTTTGGTGGTGCCGTTGAGCCCCCCGATGTTCCAAGTTTTGATTTTCATTGAGTTACCTTTTGGAGTAGATAGGACCAAGGCCCCGATTTTTTCCTTCATTGATTAGGTATCCGCTTGGTTCTTGTATTTGGTGTCTTGTGGATTTGCGCCTTTTTTCTTCCGGTCCTTGTGGCTTGTATTGGATTCAAATCTAGGTTGGCTTGAATGCCCGTTTGGTTGCTATTTCCCCCATTGCCTTTTGGCTGCATTTTGCTGATGTGGTTCCACCTGCAGTGTGAGTGCCATTTCTATCTTCTCCAAGTGTTCTTTGGGAATGGCATCGGTTCCGGCTTTGGACCATTGCTCATTGACCTTTTGGAGATCTAGATCGCCTAGGATCTCCTCCAGGATTGTTTGAAGTGGTTGAGGATGGCCGCAACTGGTTACTGCATTGAGGGGCTTCATGCGTTGAGGTGTGGCCGGTATTAATCCGAATGGGAGAGGATTCTAGTTTGTGTTGCGGTGCCCGGGCGTGGATTGAACGGGTGCTGTGCTTTCTGGGGCGTTTATGAATCAAATATTGACTTAATAATGACTGATCTTGACTATTGGGGGCCCGGAGACTATAGGGTGCTCCAATGAGTCATTGCTCGTAAATTCCAAATTTTTTTTGCTGGGTCGAGGCAAATATTGATGGGGGTTGTATCGGTGGAGGGTTTCAGGCTTTTTGCCTTTCTCCTCTTTGTTATTTCTTGAGATGGAGGTGAAACCGGTGTCGACAAAATGGTACAATGGAATACATTTCTTTGTCATAGGTGGGATACTTGCGAGCTGTCTCGTACAATGTCTCACCGTGATATGCCACTGGATGTCCCCGTTGAGTAAGAACTCGCCTCAATAGCATAGTCGAGGTATCCGTCTCGATCTCAAATGGTTGTTGTAAGTCCGGTAATGTGAGCACCGGGGTAGAAATGGCAGGCGATTTTTCAATTCCGTGAATGCCTTCTCGAGGTTCAACAAAAAGAATTTTTCTCGCTCCTCCCCTTGGTGACTTGACTCATGGGCCAAGTGATAAGGAGAGAATCCCAACACGAATCTACTAAAGGAAATTACAAGACCTGCAACCGCGAAGCTCTATTATAGTGGTTGGGGTCGGGTTTGATCCCGAATGACTTGGATCTTGGCCGGATCCACATGCACCTATTTCATCACTAATGTATCCCGTATATTGAACTCCGGGCTGGGTGCCAAACGTGCACTTCTCCAAATTGGCACACAACTTCGTGCTTGTCAGTGTTGTTTGAAGGACTTGTTTGGATGTGGTGAAGGTGCTCTTCCCAAGTCTTGTTGAAGATCGTACTCATCCAAGTACACCCTCACAAATGACTTGGTGAATGGCCGCAAGATGTTGTCCATCATCCTCATGAAGGTTGCGTGAGCATTCGTCAATCCGAAAGGCATGACCACCATTCAACAAGGCCTTCCTTCGTTTCGTCGCGCCTCCACACTCGAGGGTTCAATTAGCACTGTGATACCTGCGGTACTTCAAGTCGATCTTGCTGAAATATTTTTCACCTTTGAGTTGGTCCAGAAGGTCATCAATCCGTGGGATTAGGTACCTATTCCGATGCTGATCTTGTTCGCCGCCCCATAGTCAATACAAAGTCTCCACGTCCCATCCTTCTTCCGTACCAACACGATCGCATCAGGCGATGAACTTGGTCCGATGTGACCTTTATACAACAGCCTCCCGAATCGCCTTTGATTTCATCATTCTCCGGTAACAAGAGCGTCGATAGATCGGTCCATTAGTAGCGGCGCACTCCGGTCGATCAATCGGGTGCTTGACCTAACAAAGGCAGTAGGAACCCCCGTGGGTGAGGTGAAGATGTCCCCGTACTCCTCCACAACCTCATCCATTTGTTGTTGTCGTGCAGAGGGAGCCCCGTCTAGAGGTCGTGGAATTATCTTAAAGCTATTCTTGAGGTGTTTGGATTTGATTTAATATGGATCTAATACAATGCCTTTTATTTATTCTCCTAATTACTTTATTCTCTAACAGTTCCTTCAACTCCCCTTTAATGCTACTCCGGGTTTAAGACAAGGGATCCACGCTCTCTTTCCTTTTCATTATTGCAATAGGAAGGCCTTGGTTGACATATTAAAAAGTAAGATCCAGGGAGGTCAACTTAAAGGCCTTAATCTTTGAGGTGTTAAAATTTCGCACCAACAACGCTTGTAGATGACATTATGCTCTTCCCCGTCAAGCCACTCTAAAAGAATCTAAGGAAATTATGTCCATTCTTAAAGATTTCATGGAAGCCTCTCGAACTCTTATCAATAATGAAAAATAAAATGTGTTTATATTTAATACTAATATTCTCTCCCAAAGATTCCTATTGCCTACCTTGGGATTCAACATCGCATCCTCTCATGAAATATTTAGGAATCCCTCTCAATCTAAATTTCGGGTCTCCTTTGTGAAATATCTCATTAATCGCATATAAGCTCGACTTCAAAATTGGGCATTTCGGTGCTTAATGCTCGAGTCGAGTTGTTATGTTACAATGTATTGCTAATCCATTCCCATCTATCAACTTCTGGATTGGAAATGCCTAAATCTCGTAATGATATGGCTAAGACGTTTAAAAACATCCTATAGCAAGGATCTCGGCACAAGCCTCGTAAATGGGCTCTCCTTTCATGGGATAAGCTACGAAAATAAAAAGGACTGAGGCTTGTAGTTAAGAGATCCATATTTGCTAAATAAAGTTATGGGAGCTAAGCTCGGTAAATATGGATACAATGGGGTAGACATTTGTGGAAAATAACTGTATCGTATAAATGAATTTTCCTTAAATTAGTTGTAATATGAAATTAAAAGTTCAAATGACCCCTAAAGGATCCATTATTTGAAACTGAGGCAATTAAATAGATATCTCATCCGAGAACACAAGCTTCGGGAAATTAGAGGAGGCGACATTTCCCGCCTTTTGGGAGGAATATGACAACAAAACAGATAGAAAAAGACTATGTTGAAATTGATTTAGGGGAGATTTTCCTATTCACTAACAAAGCCGAATACCAAGACAATAGCACACTTTATGCAGGGGACGAAGCTTCACGTGGAAAATGGAAGTTGCAAAGACCGTTGAAGAATGCTCCTTAAACTTGTCAATGGGAAAACTATGTGAAATAACTTAAATCTAGAAAACTAACAATAGCAACACGTAGATAGATATCTCAAATGGGGGTATTGCACGAAGGCATGTTCACAATACAAGAAGGCCATTACATAAAATCAAATAACATTCATAATGTAGTTGTACCACTTTGGAAAAAAATATGGTCGGAACAATGGCCGAAAATTGAATACTTTGTGGCTACTTAGTCATGGAAAGATTCTTACCTAGGATCAACCGTAGAAGAAAGTGAATGCATGGCCTACACTCATATATACTATGTGTAAGAAGAATGTAGAAACATTGGAACACCTATTGAATAACTTTCTTTGTCGCCGAGACCTTGTGGAAAACTCCGTCCCTCTTCAATGCACAAACAAAGATAGGACAACAAGAGCCCCCAGTGCATGAACTGAAGTCCTGGAGAAAAGGAGGGTATAAAAGCCTTGTTCTTGTAATATAGCATGGGGACTCTTTATGGGATTTCTCATATGGGTCGCCCGGAAAGAAAGAAATTGGAGAACATTCAAGAGATGAGTATCGACAAATTAAAGAGATATGGAAAGTGGTCTTCAGGATTACCGCAGAAACTCGGTTCTCACCTAGAAATGGCATGAAGATGACCCAGCCAATGGGCATGAGGATAGATTTTAGCTATACAATCTCTGAACCCCAATGTCGCCCAGCCCTACAAAAACCTTTTGGAAGACATTCGCACGATTAATTCTATGCTCTACAATAGGAGGTTATTAATCTTAATTATGATGGGGCCTCTAAAGGTAATTTGGGTCAAGAAGGAGAAAGAGGTATATTTCGTGATTCAAAGGGTTTAGTACAGAATTTATGTGACCACTTGGATTCACTACAAATAACGAATCCAAAATCACAAATAAAACAAGGCATTTGATAGTTGTAAGAGAACAATATCAGAGGACTATAGTAGAGGGGATTCAATGATGGTAACAAGTGTTCTGTAGTTGTAGTAGGGGGACAGTTGGGAGAAAATTTTGGTCAAGTCATAAAACAACTCGTCTAATTCAGGAAATAAATGATATTCTTCCAAGCACTGGTTGCCTTATCTCATCACATATTCGCATCGTGAATTAAGCAACCGGCTACTTGGAGAACTAGAGCAATGCAACGGGGGTGTGACAACCGGACATCAACCAAGCCAAAATGTAGGTAGCTACAACTCTCATAGAATTGTTGATAGGGATAACAAGGATGGTCGGATCCCCCGATTGGGGTGCCAAATCGGTTAATTCAATGACGAGGTGGCACAAGCTCGTGCGTACCACATGGATAGTTTATGTGGACATGAGGAGACGATGGTGGGTACTACCGCCCATGCCAAATAATGACAGAATTAAATGCGGTGGTAGAAAACTCACGGTGTCGAAGGGTGTTGGAAACAGGGTCACATGTAAGGAATGTTACGATACAAAGGTGGTAATGTTCAAGGTGGTAATATGGTCCGGTAGTTAAACGTGAAGTTGAGATTAGAAAAGGAAGTCACAGGCATGAAGGGCCGGACGATGGTTATGTGGTGCTTATCTTCGGTATGTTCATAGCCTTTGTATCATGTCCGTTGCCGCGATAGGAAACATAATTCATACCCTTTCACCTCATTTCTATTTTCTGCGTATAGTTATGAAAAATTGGTGGGGTTTCGTTTGATGTACATGGATTTTGGGACAACTTACCGAAATTAATGCGGAATTCATACTCGTTAAGCCTTGAACTATTGTTGTATTAAGGATTGGGGAGTATATGAAAATTTTCTTGTTGTCCTCTTATGTGTTTTTTATTCTAAACCTACTTACCTCTTCCGTATGGGGCCGAGGGTTTTTTATTTTTCTATTTTCAGCATATTCTAGTTATTGTTAAGGAGTAGTGTTAACGTCCTGGGCTTACGAAGGTCGCTCATTTCGACCTTCATTTTACCCAATTTAAATCGCATGTCTTTCAATCGTTCCCATGGCCTCCTATCGGCTCGTTACTTTTTCCCCATCTTGAATTTCATCTCTTATCCTATTACTCATTTCCCCATCTCCATTACTAGACCGGCCTTTCTCGCCCGTTCGTAACCTTCATGCCTTAGCTCGCCAATCCTATGAATTTCGTGTATGGCCTCCAATGACATTTTTCTGCGTAGCACTTTGTTAGATACCCCATCCAGGTTTTTGCCTACAGCCTTTTTTTACAATGTTACGAAGAGGAGGGGCTTGGGGCTCTAATTGTAATGGTGGAACTACTAAAACCGGGTCTCGAAAGGGTTGGATTTTTTTCAATCCATTTGTTTTGTTGCCTTCGGGGCTCAATTCTAGGTGGGTTCTTGTCCAACTTTATGGGATTTGAGTCCGGGTCGATGGGGGTTCTTGTCCTATTCTCGTGGGGTTTCACTCCTATTAAGTGGAGTCTCTTCCATGTGTTAGGCACATGATGCAGGAGAATGGAAACACTCTATTCATGCATGATTTTTCGCAATAGTTAAGGAAATTTCTTGCTTTTTGAAAATGATAGCCTCTCCTAGCCTTCCTATTGCAACCTTCATACCTCTACGAATGACTGGAATAAGGAATGATGACATGCATTAAATCGCTAAAAATGAGGATGCTACCCCTAGAATCAAGATCTTTTCCTCTCGTTATTTAACTAAATAAATTATTGAAATTATGTTACACTTCATGTGCATTTTTAAACTACATAGTAGGTGTTCGTCTAGCCATGGTTTCGTACTCGCCCCGACAATGTTAGTTAATCCAACGATTGGTACTCCACCCGTAAGATAGAATGGTGAAAGGTCAAGTAGTGAAAAATTTTGCATAGGAAAAAGGAAATAAGAACAAGATAAGTCCAAAGAGGGCTCAAATGAGGGGAAGAAATTATTGAAAATATTTTTGATACCTACATGTCGTACTTTCTCAAGTAAAATCACTCATTTCAAACTTTGGGATGAGATCTAGAAACCAAAGAGGAGGTGAAATACAAGAGGAAGAAATGGAGTTTCAGGATCCACGTAATACTAGAAGTAGATCGTCATTATTTCAATAGTCTATCCATACTTATTGGACATTGAAATATAGACTGGCAAATGCCATAGTCATGTTCAGGAATGGAGGGGACGCAAAAGATGCCTCTATTTTAGCTTAAATGAGAAGGGATATCCAAGAAATCCACCTTCTTCAACACCACCATAACTTCTTCATAGGCCTGTTAAAAGCAATCGAAAAGTATGAATCAAGTGGATACGTCTAGCTCCAATTTTAAGGACTCGACACATATCGATCGTATCCGATGATTTATTTTTTATGAAATCCTTTTCTTTTTTTGTCATTTTTGACATGCACATTATAGGTAGACTTAATTCTCAAGTTTTTTGTGTAGTTTCGGACAAAGAATTGGATATAGCAAACAAGATTAGGTTCAAAACTTTATGAATTTTGGTTGGCCTATAACTCTTTAAGGTGGCCAACAAACACTGCTTCTTACAAGAAGGTTGAGGCTATCCAAGATTATTCATTATAACCTACTTTTCTCTTTTTTTGATTAATGGAAAATAGAAAGGCTCTACTAAACTTACAAAAAAAATCAAAGTAAAAATTTAATAATTAAAGATGAAATATAACTTAATTATATTTTATAATTTTTTTTAATTTCAACAACTTAAAAATAACATAATAAAAATTGTTTTGATAAATTAATGTTATCTAATTTTATCAATAATTAAATTTATATAATTAAACTAATCAAAAATTCAAACTAATATCCAACTAATTTATATTAGAGAACCGAAATGGATATAATGTGCTATATAGATACATCACAAAATCATGTCAAAGGAGGAGTAGAGTTTTTTTTATGGCTGCCACCCAAGAGGAGGGTTCAAGATTTTTTTCATTGTATATTGTGTTGAATGCATAGAGCTAGTCATATAGCTTTGAAATGATGCTATGAAGTATAAATACAAATTATTTAATATTAGATGGCTTGTAATGGATATTTTATAACCTATATAATGAAAAAATAATTATGTGTGAAAACATCCATCAAATCTATCGCATATTGAATAAAATATTGAGGCGAAAACGTTTAAAAATGTTTAACATTGGATTTTAATAAATTTAAGGCTTATTAATGTATATAATATTTTTTATTTATTTAATTTCTAAAATTATTTTAAGTGGTTTTCTTCTAAATTGATCGCATTTTTTATCTTTAAAATAAAGTTGATTTACCACATATGTTTTGGTCTTATTTTGTTGATTATTACTATTACCACATAAATGAGTAAATTAAATTTTAGCATCAACTTTAATAATGAGTGCATCGCAATGTTGACTATGGTGATTGATTTTTCGCCATATGATTAGAAACTACTTAATGCAAGATATATCTACCTTAAAACTATAAATATTTTTAATCTATTTTTTGAACGACGCCATAATAGAAATTACATGTTTTTTAATAAAGTTATTTTTTTCAAATGTTTATGATATTAGAGGATAATAGCAACACTAAAATAGGACACATGGATGTCCTAAATTAACCTGGAAACCTTTATGGAAAAAACAATTCTTGATATTAGATTTATTAATCATTAGGCCAACCATCTTACAATGTAGTCATCATACCCTTAAATAAATGGCATTACATGAAAATATCATAAGAAAATTTATGCATTATAGAAACTTCAAGAAGAATTGTGCATTGTAGAAACTTCAAGAAAACTTTCACCTATATAACTATTAATTTTTTGGCCGCATAATAAAAAAAATCACTAAATTCTATATAAAAAAGTTACCATCCACACTATTTGCTTCATACGACAGCCCGTTCTACTATCGCATTGGATCGTATTCTCGTTCTTGTGTACTTAGTTGTCCACTATCAGTGTCAACACTTATTGTTACCTACGCGAAATTACCGCCCATATTATGATCAGCAAGCTTGTGCCCAAGAGGATTTGAAGATTCAATATTTTGTTGTTTCAGTCCAGAACAAACTGCATGCAAGATCAAGGGTACCGTGATCTCGTTCGGTAATTTTTGTTAGGGAACATATTGGATAAAATATTTATTCAAAAGAAAAAAAATAAAACGTTCAAAGAATATGGATAATTATAGTAGAATGTTAGATACTAAACATTACCGTCTAAACCAAAATTTCCCATGCCACATGATGTTGTTGCCTTATTGTCATTTCCTTTTAATCATGTCCCAATCTGTGTTAGCTTATTGACTTATGGCCAGGTACAAATGCAAGAAACCGTTTTAAAAAAGTTGATATGTATTTAATTACTACTTTGAACGCAGATTTTTAATTGCAATAAATTCCACTCCTCCTAAGTATCCAAAGGCAAAGTTAATAACTATTTCTAAAATTCTTCAACAAGTTCTTACAGCTATTCAAATCACCGTTCATTCATTTTTTTATGGCAACTCCACACAAACTTTGATTTATCTCTGCCTTAATCAATACTTCTACATTCACTCACCCTTGTTTTAAGAATCGAAAGAACAACATTTAATAGAAATGGAGATATATTCACCAAACTTCCCATTTAATCTTTTATTTGTTTTGTGCTTTCTGCAAAGCAATCAAGAAGTCACCTGATTGCTATTGTTCCACCGTCTGGGCTGAAAGCTTGAGTATAACCAAACTATTGATTTTTAATCGGACCAACTTGCTTGACCTTCAAGTTGGTCTATCAAAAGAAAAGTAAAGGTATTAAAAATTTGTGCCGAAGTATTTGAAGGATGTGTATTGAGATTATTGTTATATTGGTTGTGAAAAAGTTGATGTGAGACTGACAATTTTTGGCTGAATTAAACTTACTTGTTGCATTACCATATGATTATCATTTCTCTGTAATTGATTCATTGAGTCATTAATTTTGGTTTTGATTCATTGAGTCATTAATTTGGTTTTTTATAAATAAAGGTTATATGCTCAAATTTTAAATAGGAGATATGTACATGTCAATGAAGTTTAGTAGTCAAATCACACTTTATCAATCAAATTGCAGTCACTTAAATTTCTCAAAAATAATTTCAGATACAGAACTCCAAAAGTCAATTCCAAAAATTTATTAACATGTAACAAGTCTTTGAACTCGGATAATGATGATCCTCTATTATGGAAGGATATTGAATGTGAAACCGGAATCTGAGGGAAGCAGAGATGGGAAATGGGATTCTCTTTGGAGACACAATCTTCAAAAACCTTTGAAGTTCATTTGCAACATTCAAGATCAAAAAGTTATGATGCAGCTTGATCTATAAAATTTAGTCATTATACTACAAATTATCTCCACTGTAAAATGAAGGCCACATTAAATTTGTTTGAAGATTTCTCTTAATCATAAATATAGAGACATCCATTTCCATCCACACATCGTCAAATATATACAAACACTAGAAGTATCTTCCACCCACCACTGAACAAAAAATAGCCAATTTGACATATTTGATATCCATAAACAGATACTAACCCATGAAAGCAACTCCAAGGAATTAAACATTACATTTAAGGCCTTCTGTCACAGATGTAGGTTCAGCTATGAAAGTGGGATGTTTATCACTAGGCATCATCACCACCACTTTATCAGCTTCTTCCTTATAATCGATTCCACTCGAGGGCTGAATTGAATGGTCAACATAATCTCTCAGCTCATTGTTGCTAGGAAGCTCACTATTATTCCGATGGTACTTCTATTACAACATTCTTGGGAGCTCGTGGTTTCCGTCTTGTTGTTACCAAAAGCACTTTGGATGATTAAATCATCAATCTCATGTTCAATTGACTGCTCCTCCTAAGTCGGTGTTGATTTTAATACATCCATAAATTTACTGCCAGGTGAAGGCTTCCAAGCGTGTTAATAACCTTGCCTAATGTTCTAATCCGTCAGAAGTACAGTGATATATCAGTGCCGTCACTGTAAAAAAATATTACATTGATTCTATAATACAGCTACATCAGGGGACCCTCCTCAGGAGTTCGGCCAAAAAGATGGAGAAATAGCCAAAACAAATGATATTTTTGCGCGACTTAGGAAGGATAAGGCAAAGATTAGTATGGGCGAAGAAAAAACGCTCTCATCCAAGATAGGAAAAGTACATCTAAAAGGAAAAGAGGAATACAGAAGGTAGTGACACAGACCGAAATAACCCCAAAATCAGGTGTCAGATATCAGGTGCCACCACACCTCATGTCGTGGGTGAGTAGCTAAAAGAGGACTAAATGAAGAGGATAGGGAGAATCCGAAAGAGGAAAGTGTAATCCCAAGGGGACCCTCCCCCTAATCTTCTGACTAGACAAAATCCCAATGACCACCCAGAGACAAATTTGTCAGTCACTTAAAAAAAATTTGTCAGTGACTTAATAGACAAATGAAATCAGAAAGTCGCCACTACAATAAAATATTCAGGAAAAAACCGTTCACATAATGAGGCATGACAATCCCATAGGGGAAATATTCCAATGGATCATTTGAGCACTCAATCTAATATAGTCTGGTAGCCCATATTTAGTAACTATCAGTGTACATAAAAGAGATAGTCTGCATACAACCTCGAGAGAAAGAAAAATCTATGTGATTACGAAAAACTCAAAGATTCCAAGTACAGAGCCTAATCCCTTCCATGTTCAAACGGCCATAAGTTATTAATATTTGACACCTCCTTACCAACCAATTAGGCTGCATTCAATTATCAACATCCGAATTGCATCCCCTAGAAGTATAACTCCAGACTGTCATCCCAGAAAAATCTGAAATTAACCTGAAATGTATCACCGAAAATACAAGGATGGAAAGGATCAATTGGAAAAACCAGGCAAAAATAGTATGCCATTAAAAATGACAGCAACAGCAACAATAACACCCAGGAACAACCCACCACCTTTCACATAATCAGAAACCAAAATTTTTACAGGGCCTAGATATGATTAGAGCATCTACCCACTTTCTCCATAGAGTCCTCCATCTTGAAAAACACGTAGATTCCATATTGTTTGAATCCTCTGATGACTCCTGTGATGAAGAGGGTTGGTGTAACATATACACCTCCTGACTAATCATTCGACTTGTGTTGGTTATATATGGAAATAAGAATATAGATGGCAATGAATAAGAGAAAAACTATCATAACGATCTCAAAACCATCCATATAATTCATACATAACCATCTAAATCTATTACATCCACATAATCAAACAATAGCCAGATTCCAACCAATAGCACGACCACTCCCACAAGTCTTGCCTCTCCTCAACAAAGACGATGTCCACGACTCCACTCTCCAAATTCAAAATCTCCTTCCTTCAGGGAGCCTCCTCATTCCTTGAGAGCTCCTTCAAAGAAGGTTTCAAAAGCCTCCGTCATATTCGAAAAAAGGCCGGAAAAAATAGATAAATATTCGAGTTGGAGAGACAAAACCAAAATAATTAGCAAAACAACCAGAGGACTGAGACCCAACAACATTATATAAATCGTCAACACTGGGCCGCATCTCTGGCTGCATGCATGCATCTATTTCTCAGTTGAAAGGCCAATTCTGAGTAGAATTGGCAGAAATATTGTCTGGAGAACTCAAAATCTAAAACTTCCTCTAAATCTAAATCGAAAAATCACTTACAAATTCACTGCACCCAGTGTTTAGCTATTGTTCTTCCAGTAAGGCACTTGCAGAACGATGTTCCGAGGGAAAAATCACTTGCAAAATTATTTGTGAGTTACACATACCGGTTATCTCTTATCAAAGCTGGTACCAGTACACATTTGAAGATCATACTCAATCAGAGCCCGCCCATAAGCAATAGTATTCACTCTCTTCTTTCTTCCTAGCCTCCTGCTCTTCTGCTTCTCTTACTGATTCTACCGCTATTCAACAAAACCCTATATGTAGACATTGGTGAAATCTGATTCTCCATTCTTAGAAACATTGTTTTCCATACTTGTCTGGTGTATATATGCAGGGTTGCAGCGATGTAGAAAGTGTTGCAGGTTCCATCAACCGGACTTACCTGCAAACCTGTATCTCCCAATTCAGGAGTTGATGCGAATGGATTAAAAACGAAAATTCGCGAAAACGACAGTGCAGAATGCTGCGCGAATGAAGAATTTTGGAGTTATGTTATTAAAATAAAACTCTCGGACGAGAGTTGAACTTTTATAAAAAATCTCGGCCGAGAGTTTTATTGAATGTTATATATATAAAAGTTTTATGAAATGTTTCAATAAAAAATCGACACAATTTTTCGGTCGACAATTTTCTCGCGTGAAAGTATACACACAACTCCGACCCAAAGGAAATTGCGAAGGTCCGAATTCTTTTTCCATAGCTCAATCTTGCATCAATCTGCAACTTCAATCATAGTTTTGACCCTACAACTTCGTCCTACAACTTTGCCCTGCAAATTTTTCCTATAGTTTGGAAATTTCCACATATGTAGCTTGTAAATTTTCCACATATAAAATTTTGGCTATGTTACTTATATTTTTCATTGAATTTAGCAGAATAAATTGGGAAACTTTGGTGTGTTTATCCACCACCACTATTATAGAATCATTCCTCTTTATTGTTCTAGGAAAAATAGTAATGAATTCAAGTGACACTACATCCGTTTCCACTTAGGAATGGGTATTGGTCGCTAACAAACCAACTGGGTGCTTATGATCAACCTTAACTCTTTGACATTATACACACCTGGTTATGTAATTAGTCATTTTATTCTTTAGATCTAGCCAAAAGGATTGAATTTTAATTATTGCAATACTCTTCTAGTAATGATTTCTTCGCTCAATTCATAGCCCTTGTATTTTGGCTACGAATTTTCCTCATGTGGGTTACTCTTAATTTCCACATACTACTAGTTTAAATTCCCATCAATAAAATTCTAATTATTAAATCATACCTGCAAACACTTATAGATGTAGCATGCATAGCATGCACCCTTATGTTGAGTGCATTAACTGCTTTATTCTCCTTCCCCTTTATGTGCTTAATCTCAAAGTCATATTCAACCAATATCACAACCATATAATTTGTTTGGCATTTAAATTTGGTTCTTCAAACAAATTTCTCAAACCACCGTACTTAGTCTGCAATTCAAATATCCTACCCATGAGTTACTAATGCCTCCACATTTTTAGAGCATGTATGATATCTTACAGCTCCAAATAATGGGGAACATAGCTACTCTCATGTTCTTTTAATTTTATGGACTCATATCATATTACATGCCCATTTTTCATGAGAACTCCACCCAATCCTTCCTTACATGCATCTGTGCACACAAGAAAGTCTTCATTCAGATCTATTATTTTCAATATGGGTGCACTCGTTAGAAAAGCCTATAAATGTTGAAAGGATTCTTCATGACACCTAGGTGATAGTTCAAAATTTACACCCTTATTTTGCAAAGAAGTGATGGAATTGGATATCCTTGAAAACCCTTTAATAAATCTTCTATTATAAAGATTGGATATCCTTGAAAACCCTTTAATAAATCTTCTATTATAAAGGTGCGAATAAAGAGATTTAGACCTGAACTAGTTCCAACCTAAATTTGTTTTGATAATTTTAGTGCCCAAAACAATATTCGAAGCTATTGTGACTGTTGAATGTGTAGTTTCTTGTGACTTGGGGCGAGAACCATGGTCGTAACAACTCTTATTGAATCTCAGGTATCATGGATTCCACTAGTTATCTTCTTGAGTTATTGTGGCTCATTGGTTGATGGTCCAATGGGACTAGTCCCTACGAACTTAACACTCAACACCTTGTGCCCTGTCATCGTAACCATACCCTTCACATGGAAGATATTGAAGTTCATAGTTTAGGCGAGTCTCCACATTGATGTGCAAGAGTCCAAGGTTAATGTCTCGAGACTACATTTCCAAGAGGATAAATCCCTAGTTGGTTATTACTAAGACCTCCATGGTTGGGGGCTATGACAATCGTATTTAAACAACTCTTATCAGTTCTCAGAGGTCATAGGTCATTTCAACATAAAATTCCAAACGAAAATGTCAAAATTCAAGTCCCACGACAACAATTTTGAAATAATTCTACTTACACATCACCTACCATAGGTTTTGACATCTCGTTTACTACTACCACTAAGAACTTGTCACATGCCCACCTACTCATCTGATTTCCATGCGTCACTAGCTATTTATTTGGCCTATCAAAAGTGCTCAAATCACCTGTAATGTGTGAGCCCCTCAAGCTACCATGTGAGCTTCTTCGGCCATGTCATCACGACTTTACCCATGTCATTGCCACCTGACATCCATGTAAACAATGTTTTTGGATTTCCACATGTGTTAGGATTGTTGTTTTTTGGAGGGTTTTTGTTTCAATGCTTTATTGGGCTTTGGCCAATGTCCTGATGACCTAATCATCCGATGGAATCTGAGGCTATAGGTGCTAGCCGATGGGGTTATTTGGCCAGGGGAAATGACCAAAGGTTGATATATCTTACCAACCTTCTTCTAATTAGCTCTCCCTCTTGAGCCTGGCTTTTAGGGGTGACTGTCAATCTAGTTAGGGTGCTCCAATCTATTTTCTGTGTACAAAATTTTTTTTGGCAAAAAAAAAAATTTCAAATTTTTTGGGTGGGAAATATTTTTTGAAAGTTTTTGTGGGTGAAATTTTTTTTTTTGAAATGTTTTTGGGTGCATGCATGAAATATTTTTGCATAATGTCTCTATGAAGACATGGATTATTTTTGCAATCTTGCAATCTATGAAAGCATGAAGTACTTAGTCTGAACTCTTTATGTTTTGTTAGGTATTTGGTCCAAATAGAATTGGATTTTAGGTTTCCAATTTTGTGAACATGGGAAACCAAAGGAATTGCATATCAAGGTACGATCAAAAAAGAAAAGATTTAAAGGATAAAAATGAGAGATTACAAAAAAAAAGGCGAGAGGAAAGGGAAAGATTAAGGCATGAAAGAAATGTGGAGGTAGAGCATCGTGAAATAGATGTAGAGGTACATGACAATGACGAGGAAATAAGAAATGTTGAGGAACTTGTCAACGAGAATATAATTGATATTGATGTCACTGGTGAGTCAATTTAGTTTCTTCAATTTGAATTTTGTATTTTTTTTTAAAAACGTTGTAGTTCAAAATAGTTTTAAAATTAAAAATATTTATGCAGGTCAATTTCAAATTAGAAGTTTTAATATTTTTTTTATGCAGGGACAACATCAGAACGACAAGAAGATACTACCACAAATGTCCAAGAGAATATTGATATTGATGTCACTGGTGAGTCAATAGTTTCTTCAATTTGAATAAATTGTTTTTTTTTTAAACATTGTAGTTCAAAATATTTTTAAAATTAAAAATATGTATACAGATCAATTTCAAATTAGAATTTTTAATATTTTTTTTATGCAGGGACAACATCAGAACCACAAGAAGATACTACCACAAATGTCCAAGAGAATAATGATATCGATGTCACTGGTGAGTCAATAGTTTCTTCAATTTGAATAAATTGTATTTTTTTTTTTAAACACTGTAGTTAAAAAAATGGGAAACTTTGTGTAATTACAATGAATGTGGCATAAATTTGTGAATGTGAAAACACATTTACTATAATTGTGTCATGTACCAAAACTCTATT
>CM076580.1:956498528-956717967 GCA_034641835.2 Pinus albicaulis | reverse complement strand
ACGAAAGCAAATCCTCCTGGCAGCCTCCAGAATACCCTTTGGAATCCAAGACAAAGACAACCAATAGACCGGGATAGCCTCCAAAACAGACTTAACTAAAGTCAGTCGCCCCGCTCTGGACAGCCATTTATGGGACCAAACTCTTAAACGTTTTTCCAGCTTTTCCAGCAGCCAGCTCCAGTCAAGTTTTCTATAATCATTGGGTTTTAAATGGAACCCCAAATAGTTCAGTCCTTCATCCAAATCAGCATGATTATAAGTAAAGATCCTCCCGAACTCACGTCTCTCTTCATCCCTCAGAAGATGAGTAGTGATGGAGGACTTATCAGCGTTCACAATCATACCAGTAGCCGTGCTAAACATATCTAAAATCTCAGCAATTGTGTTTGCATCACGCACTGATCCAGAGCAGAAGATTAATACATCATCTACAAATAGTAAATGTGTGATGAAAAAATTTGTAGCAACCTGTATGCCCTTCAAGGAACCCTGTCTCTTAGCATCCTGAAGAGCTCTGCTCAAACCCTCAGCAATCAATAAAAACAATAGGGGAGAAAGGGGGCAGCCTTGGCGCAGACCCCTTTCAGCATGAAAAAAAGGAGAGGCAGCCCCATTAATTAAAACTGAGAAAGAGACGGTGGTAATGTAGCTCATAATCCATCTTATAAAGCCAATGCCAAAACCAAGATGAGTCAGAAGCATACGAATATATAACCAGCTTACCCGATCATATGCTTTGGAGAGATCTATTTTCAGCACAGTCCCTTTGAGGTGCTTTGTCTTCATACTGTGGAGAGCCTCTTGAGCAGTTCCGATTGCTTCGTGTATTTGACGACCTTCCAGGAACCCAAATTGTTCTCCAGAGATATGAGTAGACAAAATGCTTTTGAGTATTCTCGCAGCCACCTTGGCGATCACTTTGTAAATACAGTTGCACAGAGAGATAGGGCGAAAATCAGCCAAAGAAGAGGGATTATCCACTTTCGGGATTAGGGCTATGAAAGTGGAGTTAAAGCAAGCAGGAATCCGCCCTGAAATTCTGATATCCTCCACAACATTCAGCATATCAGTCCCTAAAACCTCAAAAAGAGCCAAGAAAAACTCGATGGACCAACCGTCAGGACCAGGACTTTTATCTTTTTGGAAACTGTGAAGTACCTCCTTTAACTCCTTCTCAGAAACCTCAGCCATCAGAGATCTGTTATCAGCCTCCTCCACAAATCTCGGAAAGAGCTGTGCAACTCTTATTACTTCCGCAAGTGATGCATGAGCTGGGGCTTTAAAAAGATCCTTAAAGTGGTCAACCCCCAGCTTAGCTTTAGCCTCAAATGAGGCATGCTCAGTGCCCTGACCATCTCTTAAACTCCAGATAGTATTAGCTGCCTTTCGACCACGAGCATAAGCATGGAAAAATTTTGTATTATCATCCCCACTTGCCAGCCATGTGGCCCTACTTTTCAATCTCCAAGTTTCCTCCTTATCCATTAGAAGGATGTTCCTTCTTTTTTCAAGGGCAACTAGAGTGTCTTTATCCTCTTGTGATTGAAAACCCCCTCCATTCCCTTCATATATCAAACGAAGATCCTCCTCCACCTGCTTCAAATCCACATCCTCCCTCTGTCTCTTAGCAGTCGACCAGACCTTCACAGCTTCCTTTATGCGTTTTAAATTTTCAGCAAAGTGAAACGCTGCAGAAAGAGTACTATCCTCCCTATAAGGGACCCACCTAGCAAGAACAAGAGCTTTAAAAGACTCGTCCTTCAACCAGATTTTGTTGAACTTTAGAGGGCTAGGAGGCATCTTGGGCCCTATCTTGAACTCAAGAAAAATAGGGAAATGATCAGATGCACCCCCACAACCAATCCACTGCCTAATCTGAAAAGGCCTGTCCACAAGCTGTTCAGCCACCAGGAACCGATCCAATCTCTTCGCTATTCTTTCTTCAGCACATCGATTATTCCTCCAGGTGGGTTTCATCTTTATGGGCTCTATATCAAGAAGATGATTCTCCTCCAATTTTTGAGTGAAATATCCAGTCAAGGAGTCAATATGTGCATGAGGACCCCAGACCTCAGACTGTCCCAAAGTAAAATTCAGGTCCCCACCCAAAATCACCGAATCCTCCTTGAGTAATGAGTTACCCAGGAGTGAGTCCCAAAAAGGAATCCTGTCTTGGTAAGGACCATAAATATTAAAAATATTAAATACTTCACCAAGCTCCAGCGATAGAAAATTGAAGCCCAAGACCGACTCCATACCCCAGAAGTTTTGTGATTTGACTGTTCTTTCATTCCAACCAACAGCCAGTCCACCCGACCTTCCTCTAACATCCAGCGACTCAAATGTCCAACCTGGCAACCAGCCTTCCAATCTAACTTTGACCACAGTTCCTTCACCTAACGTCTCTTGAAGCAGAATAATATCCGGGCTCTCCAACACAATAATTCTTCGGAAAGCAGATTTCTTAAGGGGACCTGCCAAGCCCCTACAATTGAAGGACATAATCTTCATAACATACCAGGCTTCAGGGATTTGCTTGCTCTAAGCACCCTGTCAATTGAAATCTGTCTCCCATCATGTACCTCAATCATAGCTCGATCCTGAGCTTTCGCCAGAAGAGAGATTCTGCCCCTGCCTCGGGCTGAAAGAAATTTACCCCTCCCAAACCCACCTGCACCCTTTTTTGCACTAGATCTCAGGTTGTAGCCAGTGACCAAGGGGGCAGTGATTCCCAAAGGGGCCAATAGCTCGTCACCTTGTTCAAAAACAGTAGCCTTCTCATGGAGAGCTGGCAAAGTAGAAGGTGCAGGAACAGCAGTGGTTAATATACCCCAATCTTCTGACCGAGCCTCAACTGAAGTCGATGCCAAATTAAGTGAAATGTTGATATTTGGGGAGAATGGGAAGGAACCCATTAGTGAAGAATTCAGCAGAATTAAAACTTCTTTCAACATACCATCGTTCTGCAACTTAAAATCCGCACCATAGTGACGATTGTGGACCTTTATGGCAGCCTGTCCGCAATCAGAAATCTGAGAAAGTGACTTCTGCCCTGTGAAAAGACCAGACTCAGCACCCAAAACAGAGTCCGCTCCCAACGCCTGGCTACCTAACACACCTTGATAATTTGGAGAATTTGCATCATGGAGCAAAACGTTTTTGGAAGCTTAAGAGGGCATTGACTGTGTTATGGGAGAGCCTGGGCCAGCCCCTTCCAAAATAGGATCCTCCACTGGTCGACTAGAGCCCCGACTTTTGACATTTCGAAAGGAAAGGCCACATTCCTTGGCTGGGTGTCCATAAGCATGACACCGACGGCACCTAAATGGGACATTCTCATAATCAAGAATCTGCTTAATGTCAAATCTCCCCCACCGTAGATTCAGAGATTCAGCAAGGCCTTCTCTGATGTTAGTCATAACAAGAATTCTAGCTACCCGCCTGTGATTTGTCTTGAGAAAGGAGAGGTCTGCCTCTAAAAAATCCCCAATCGTATTGCCTATACCACGGAGATGTTCCTCAGTCCAATAATGTAAGGGCAGGCCAGGCAAACGAACCCATACAGGGACCGAATCCACCCTCTCCCTACTAGCATCAAAGAGTGGATGCCAAGGTTTTAGAAGCAATGGAGAGTGATCAACAGCCCAGCACCGATGCATCACCCACTGGACATGGTCAGAGTGCAGAAAGTTGAAGGCAAACCACCCTTTAGAGAGAGATACTACCTCAGGCACATAACCAAGAGCATCTTTCCATTGCATATCAGCCCATGCAACAGCGGTCTTCAGTATGACAGACCTCCCCACAACCCTGCCAACAAGTGTTCTGCTTGCCATTTGAGACACCTGTTCCCAACCAATGTCCTCCCCCAATACATAGTTGTATTCAGCTCTTTTAACCTTGATCCAGTTCTTCTTTCTTCTCCCCTTCTTCAAAGCTCCTGCCTCCTTAACCTTGTTTAAATCCGATTCTTTAAAACCTTCTGAAAAATGATATCCACTCTGTTCTTCCCAACTGAAGTGGGTTTGTTCTTCCCTATCCCCGGAATCCTCCACCCTACGAAGCAAGTGCACAGAGGGATCCTGACCATTCCCAAAGTCAAATGCTCTCTGATATCTACCCACTCCCTTCTCTTCCGCATTCAAACATTGCTCTTCCGCATTTAAACATTGTTGCATGCCCTTCCCATGAAAAACCGAGCTGTTGACTAATGTCGCGCTCCCAACGCCTGTCAGGCTACCTCCCTCCCTTCCAGCTTTACCACCATCGATCTGTAAGGGCAAAGGACATCCGACCGGGAGAGAAATGGCCTCCAAGTGACCTGTTGAAAACGTCCCAAACTGTACACCCGTAATGGTTTGTTCTCCGTTTGTATAGACGCATAAATCCTGAGCAATCTCCTTCGCTGGCCATGTCTGTTCATCGGTAACAGAGAACTGCCCTTCTCCGTTCAAAAACTTCATTCCTCCGTCTCCGTACCCATTTAGCTCTGAGATTTTCTGTTTCTTGTATCAAGAGTGTTAGATAAATGTATAATGTGAATTTTTATTTTTTAAATGTATCATGGAATATTAGAAAATTTAATTATAAATTATTGGTACGATAGGTTTGAATTATTTATTTTATATGTTATATTGATTTTTTAAGATTTCGCCATTGAACTGCTATATGAAGACCGACCCGAATCTTTATCAAGAAATGGAGTTTATTGTATTCATCACATCTGCTCAATCTGCAATCTAACTTTACGACGTCTAAGGAGCTCAAGTAGTTGGTGTCACTAACCCGATCCTTGTTATCTAGTAGAGTTAAACTTTAGTTTTCGGGTCCGATCCTCAAATCGGAATCGGAGATTTTATATGGCTCGTTTGTTTTGTGTTGCAAGTCTGGACCCGATGTTTTTATAGGCCGGAGTTAAGAATTGGTCATCGCGTCCGATCCTCAATCGGAGATCAGAGTTTTCATTTGAACCATTTTTTTTATTAAAGTCATGGACCCAATACTTTATAGATTTGATTTAAATCGCACATTCAAAGCGCATTAGTAATGTATTTCATGGATATTGCCTCAGCATTGTATGAATATCGTTGGGTTAACCTATGGTTAAATGAATCCTACATGTTATTGAAGGAATCAAATTTCCTGTCGATGTTGTATTCTGAATTATATCTGCCTTGATTGAATCAAGTTCTATGTGAATGAATTCGAATCTCAATTAACCAAATGTATGAGAATCAACGCGAATAGGCTCTGTGAGGATGTTCTATTGTAATTAGCGAAATTAATATGATTTGCAGGAAGATTGACCACTAAGAGGGTCGATCTCATTGAAGGAAGTGGGATTTGAGTGAAGACATAAATGAGGTATATATATACTACTTCACACTTTCCTCAGCAACGTACAACCAGACAAGTGAACAATGCCCAATATGAACCCTGCTGTCATAGAGCCACTGTGATAAACACCCACAATCAGACTCAATTGACATGGAAGCTAGTGTCTATGTAGACACGCCCCTTGTTATATCAATATGATCTCTTTTCTGATATTAAAGCTTTATTGATTTGAAATACCACTTTAGTGACTTGTACATGTATAGTTATATTCTTTCTATGCACAATAGCTTGAACTGTAAATATTAGTAGGTGCTCATGCTCAATCCAGTTGCACTAAAGCACAAAGATGACTCGAATAGCAACACTCACTAGTCCTCAATTTTGTGGTGTGATGTGGGTAGAGTTTACTCATGCAGAGCAATACTTCTTTGGATTCTTTTTCATTTCCTTCTTAAGTACGTGGCCAATCTTCTAGGAGAGAAGGCTCACTATGTTTGTTTCTTTTCAGTGAACATACGTTTGTTTATGATGTCTTATTCTCCAAGTTGGTGGTTACGCAAGTAATTAAAGAAATTATTTTGTTTCAAATGATATGGTTTAAAAGGATGAGACATATAAGTTTCTTGAACATACAAAGGCTTCATTCAATTCTGCTTATGAAATCTAATGTTATATCAATACATTTATCGAAGGTTTTAATGGTTATTTTAGTTTAGCATGCTGATCATTTATAATTGAACTATGCCTAATCCATAACTTCGGTGCGCTTTGAAGGTACATACGCTTATGACAGACTAAGATGAAAAATTTATCTACATAATATGACGAAACTTCAAGAATCAAATTAGTTACAAAAAATACCACGCACTTCAATTTGCAAACATGCCAAGGCAACCTGTGGAAATATAGAATCTTTTATTTCAATTTCTCAACTACACCCTCCAATTAAGGGAATTCAAAATCGATGTACATAACATATTTTCCAGCTGAGTATAAGAATACTCTAGCAAACCTGTAACAAGTGTCTTTTCAACATCAGATACCCATCGCAAGCACCTGCTGGAAAAGACAACTGCCCTCAATTGGAATTCTGATTATAACCAATTTGCGCGTATGACCTAGAGCAAGAAAGCTATGCTCCATCTTTTCAGAAGAAAAGAACATGTCAACAAATTATATTCATACAATCTATAAAAGGCATTTTGAACATCCAAGAACAAATTACAATGAAATTATAAAATCATTTTCAACATCCAAAAACAATCCTCCAAAGAACCTAGCTCGCTCTATAAGGATCAATATGATACCAATGATGAATTCTGACCCGGCAAGCGCTGTCTGTATCGGGAAAGTCATTTTTGAAAAAATGCTCTCTGACATCAATGGGGTTCACCTTTTCATAATGGGGTTCACCTTCTTCTAGGTACTACAATGCCACTCTAAAATTCATCATATTCTCTGGACGTTGCACTCAAAACCACATTGGCCTGACTCTTGCTCGTATCTCAGATATATAATTTAAACCAACAAGAAGCTTCTGATAGTGGACTTTTGTCTTTAACTAATTCGCATAATAAGCAAACCCAGCGTTTGAAGAACAGTGGATTTCGCGAGATCTAAGAGCAGTAAGCAGTTTTCATAAAATCGATGTGATTCCATTAGCTGTCTGACGCGTGGCGAAGGGCGGAAATTGAATACCGTTCATATCGCGTGCTAAAGTTCGATCTTTAACTTTGCGCGATATTCATCTACGCCGTTCGATCAACAGTTGAGGTGCGATGAAACTCCTGTCGTAGATTGATGAAGGAAAATGACAGACGGGTAGTTGTAAATGTCGGGGACCCACAGGTTAGTCCCATGTTAATGTCGTGGTTTTTGAATTATTAAAGATTGGATTGGTTTATAGCATATGTTGATATATACCTATAACTCTGAACCTTGTATAACGAATTGTATGCAGGTGTATTGTAAATATGCGAAAGACAATTTCGAATCATGAGGTTATTACACGATGGTAAATTGCAGAAGTAAATAAAGCAGTGAGTAAAAATGATGGTGTACTTAAAGTAATCGCAGTGACAAAGTACCTTCAAAAATGCGTGTTGTCATATAGATTAGGTAAATGAATGGTTGGATCTGTTGTTCTCCCGTACAATTTCCTGCACAAATATCTATGAAATCTGCAATAACATGTTGAACTTTTCAACCAATAGAATGCTAGAAAAACAAATTAAAATAATTAAAATAAATAAACAATAATAGATCTTATAGTTGAACCATGGAAAAATAATTTTTTTTTGAAAACATATGTCTAATCAAGGTGAATTAATATCACAATCAGGAAAAATCTGATGCGTAGTATCCTGCCAGCAACAAGTACAATAATATAAAATACGATAACACAATAAACGATAATAAATACTATAAAATACAAAAGCATAATAAACGATAAAAAGAAGATCGTGATTGTTAATTTTTTACACGTAGTTATAAATAGATAGATAATTATTAATGAAAAAAAACCAATTAACATTTTCGTATTGGCATATGATTTTAAATTTTTTAATATGTTAAAATTGTATTCACCAAATGCCTATCATTTTAATATTTTGCGATTATGGCATACCTGTGTCTTCTGAAAGTAGCAAATGCTAATGAATACGATGCACATGGATCCTATTAGAGACTTTGGAGTTGGTCTTCGTCTATCTTTTTATTGATGCATTTTAAATTCAATAGTTTGTAAAGGATGAAACATAATTCTAAAAAGTTTTTAGTTTACATATTAATGTAATTATAGTGGATAAAAAGAATTAAGTCGTGGATAATTATGAAACATTATTATAAAAATTGTTTCATAAGTGTCAAATTTAAAGATAAATATTTAATATTTGATTTTGTATATAATGTTTGATAATTTGTGATACATATTAATTTGAATTTAGTTTTTGGATTTATTCTCTATTAAAGGAAGGTGTAAATATTTTATTTTTTATTTTTTATTTTTAATTAAAAAATAATGTAAAATAATTTACATAATTTTTTTTGAATACCTTATTTTTTTTAATAGCTTGTAATCAGTTTAAATTATCGAAAAAAGTAATAAAATATTTAAGATAAATGTTTTATGACAAGTAATAAAATACTTAGTATAGTTTCTACATGTTTTATGGGAAAGTAATAAATTCTTAAGTTATTAATATTGAAATTAAAAAGTTAATATGCAGCTTTGAGGGTTGGTTGAATTAGTCGAGGTCTCATTCCTAAAGCACCTTTCCATGGGGAAGTTATAGGTTCAATTTTCCTTCTTGATATAGGGATTAGGTTTGGATTAATTTCAACCCATTCATTGTTGTTTCAAAGTCAATGAGTCCATTTCATCTAATATTGAAATGCTTTTTTAGTTATTAACTCCATGTTGAATACCTAAATAATTACATACCTCCCTTATATTGAGTTATAACCAACCTATATCTATCTTAACTTTCAAAGTGAAAATGTGATGATGGAGGGAATATGCCTTGTTATTTTGGCTATAGCGTCTTCCCTATTCGGTATGGGCTTTGTTAACAAATGTTGGAAATGATTTCTCAATTCCTGTGCCATTTCCTCATGTTGAAACACACGATTCCCATTGTGATCTTTCAGAGAAAAAATTCTATTATGTTGACGTCGTTGAATCATTGTTTTGTGAAAAAAAGAAGTATTTCGCTCACCTTCTCGCAACCATTGAATTCGAGATTTTTGCTTCCACAAAATCTCTTCTTGTTTTCTCCGTTCTTCAAGGCGGCTAAGAGTGATGCCTTCTTCGATGATCAAAGCTTCGTTTCGGCCATGCAATATCATTTGTTGCTGCAAATCTTTCATTTTTTCTTGTAGGCGAATCTGATCCTGATGGATATTGCCAAATTGTTCTTTATTCCACCTTTTTATTTCAGTTTTTAACTGTTTAAGCCTTAGCTAAAATGAATGCATCTTATTTCTTCTAGAAATTAAATTCGTTTCCCACCATTGTCTGGATTTGTCAAGAAAATGAGGATCACGAAGCCAGAAAATTTCAAATTGGAATGGTCTATTCATGGGTCCAGCTTTGACATCAATATCAATACGAATAGGCCAATGATCAGATCCCAAGGATGGTAAAATTTCCGCTTCATAGTACACATCAAGGCTTACAAGTTCTTCCGAGGCCAGAAACCTGTCCAAGCGAGAGGCTATTTAATGTCACTCCCCTCGTCGATTATTCCAAGTGAATTTACCATTAACAATTGGAATGTCTACCAGATGGAGATCAGTGAGAAGGTCTATGAATAACTCCATATCTGGATCTTCTCTCCTGAGCCCTCCTTTCTTTTCATCTAAATTTAAGATCATATTAAAGTCCCCTCCCAGGAGCCAATACTTTTCATGAAATAGCTGATTGAGATTGTGTATGTCATTAAGAAAACTCTGGCACTCCCTGGGAATGGCTGTTCCATACACTGCAGAGATAAGGATCATTTCTTGAGAACCTATTTGTCTAAAATAACCTGATAGAATGCGAGGGAATGCGAGCCAACCTTCCACTGCAATTTCCGTCGTGTTCCAAAGAATTGCTATGCCACCTGAGGTACCTTGAGCGTCAATTACCATTGACTCATAATGGGGGTTAAAATTATGAAGGAGACTGCTCAGTTTATAGCCAGTGATTTTAGTTTCTTGAATTAACATAACTTGAGGTTTTTCAGATCTCAACTGTCAGTTTAACACTAAAGGCACTGATCTTCTGCATGCAAGCACGATCTGTAGTTATTATGCCACTAATCGTTGATGTGACACCTATTCAAGGTATATTACTATCAGGGTTTATGCTCTTCTGCAATCCTCAATTGCACATTCCCTCCATTTGGACCAGTGTCGGCGGTCATCACAGTGGCGCTAGGAGTTGGATACAGCGGCTGTTTAGTGGGTTTTCCAGATTCCAGATCAAGAGGAGCGGGTTTTGGTATGTTATGTCTCTCTTCTTCACTATAAACTCTGGTTATTCTTTGCAATCTGCACTGGAATTATCCAAGGAGATGGGTTCAGTTATATTCATGCCTTTTTGTATTTTTCATGCTGATGTGGAGGTTGAACCTTGCTTTAGAAGTCCCCCTGCCTGTCTTTGTCTCTAGTTTCGGGTTCTTCAGGCGTTCTATGTCGACTTCATTCGCCACTCTTGCAATTTTTCATCATATTGCTGCATGCTTTTTGATGATTGCTATGGGTGGCTTGTTTGTGTCATGCACTACTTTTGGCGTCAGGGTTTTCTCTGTTTTTGGCCTCGAATATCTGTCTTTACATCTCATCATAATTGTCTCCAGTTTCAGAGCATGGGGTTTGTTTTCTGTAACACCGGCCTTGTTGGTTTACATGTCCCTCGAAAGGATTGTGCAAATTGTTGTTCTTATCTTTTGGGTATGCACATTGGTATTCAGTCACTTCTACTTTTGTCTTTGTTCTTCACTAGGATATTTGCCTTATTCTCTCAATGGGTCGGATTATTGCGTTCTGCCAACATGCAGCTGGCCGCTCCTGCCGTGGCACACATTTTTGTAGCCCTTCCTCATCGATCTACTCTATTTCTCTATTTGTATTTAACAGGCTTGTCTGGTGTAAGCATGACAAAACCCAGAACGTCAGCCCGGAAGAAGAATGTGATGGTTGATCAATCCAATGTCTCCCCACGACCCAACAAGAGAGGTTGGAAAACTAATGAACAGGTTATTGAAAGTTTGGTCCACACCTACACAGTTAATACCCATCCGCATATTCAACAAAAGATACAGGGATGGGAGAAGAAGAGTTCTGATGATGAGGTAGAGGTTCAACAACAGCAACATATGATGGATTTCCTAACTGACCCTGGTAGTACTAGGGGAAGGGTCTCCCTTTTTCAGCAATCTGTCAAGACGTACTAGAAGTTTAAGTGTGTTCTTGCCAAAGCTCTGATGAGCATGAAGGAACATAAAGCTCATACTTCCATTCTCTTTGACCTTCATCACATTAAGTAGGACATGAGCTCCATGACAAAGACTCAAATGCAGCAGAATGCCAGAATTGGACGAATTGAGGAGCAGTTGCGAGCAACGCAGTGGGTGGAGATGCCTGGGTCCTCAGCTAAAGACCCAACACCAGTGGATTCTTCAGATGGATAGGCACTATTTGGTTTTCTAGTTTTTGAATGATTTTTTTCAATCGAACTTCTAGTTGTTGCTTCATATGTAAATATTATGGACATAGCCGTGTAGTACTTGCCACTACTGATAGAATAAAACAATACCAATTTTGGTTGGATTTTAACTTTTTAAGATGGCCCACAGACCTGGTTTCCTTCGGGCAGGTTGAGGCGCAAACTTATTGTTGTATTTATTTAGCAACTTGCTCTAAATAATAGAAAAAGTCAGGTCCTACGGAATTAACAAAAAAAAAACTTTTAAAGTGAAAATCTAGAGCTAAGATAGATAAAGGATGATATAATATATATGTAGTTGACATTGAAATATTTTATTTATAATTCATTTTCTCCATATTAAAATGTGAAAACATGCCCCTCATATTTTTTTCCCGTATGTATACATTTAATTATTTTTATTATTAATATTTTCTAAAGTATTATATATCAAATCCATATTAAGCATTGAAAGAATTACAAATATCCCTCATACATTGAATTATAAAGCGAATAAAAATGATCTCAATCTTTCTCTTTCTATATATCTTAAAATCTTTTACTCAACTTGCGTATTAAAATATTTTATTTATAACCTAGGTTAAAAAAAAAAATTGCTATTGATATTTTTAAAATCTTATATATCAACTCCATATTAGAAAAAAAAAAAAATTACACATCTTTCTAGTTATGGAAAGTGAAAATGTAATAAAGTACTAACATTAGAACACCAATATCACATTATTGAAATGTTTTAATCAATCAAAAGATTTTTTTTTCTTTCTACACACACATAAAGAGATAAATTAATTTGTGGTCCATATTGAATTTTTATATAGTTATTAATATTTTTTTAAATGCTATTCAAATCCATATTGAATATTCAAAGAATTACATATCTTACATGGTTTAATTATATTTATTGACCTAAACATTTAGGTGTGAAAATATATATATATATATATATATATATATATATATATGGAAAATTTTCACTTAAGATAGACATCCAAATATTATATTTATGAGCAACATTGAAATCCTTTTTTGTTTTTAATATTGTAATATCCTTATCTAGAAGCTTCTATAAAATTCATATAATTATAAGTGAAAATATTATTTCATCAAGAGCCCATTGGAAGTTTAACTATTTCTTGATAACCAAATTACATTCTTGATGTGGAAGGAAAAACTATTGTCTTGGTCCATCCGCATGGTTTCCTTTTCGTCGGGAATACTTGCTGCGAACTCCTCTACAAAATGGTTTCTACTATTATTGTTAGAATATTTTGAAAGAGAGTATCATGGATTTTATGAGTTACATTTGGCATCACTAGTAGAAAATGAGAAATTAGTGACTATGTGACTAAAAAATTTAGTCACCACAACTTTTCCAAGTGAAATAATACAAATAATGAGTAATTTTAAGTCACCCAACTAAAAACTAATAACATAGATGACTAATTACTACTTAACAAGTACTACAATAATACACACTGAAACTAGCCTACATCCATCTTAACTTCAGACCAATCAAGAAGCTAGAGGGAGAGGGATCAAATCTCTTGAGGTACAAAGCTTTCCTCAAGTTCTGCACTAAAAAAAGAGGTTTGCACCTCGAGAGATTTGATCCCTCTGGGAGCTTAATAGATACATATTTAAAATGAATCTAGGATTTTATTAAGAATATACATGTTTTTCTTTTCAATGGACTGTTTAGAACAAACAATAAGCTTAAGAGGAATTCCAACAAAGCTCGGCTATTATCAATAAAATTTGAGTTTAAATGAGAAAATTAACAATTACTATTATCAATAAAATTTGAGTTTAGATAAAAAAAATTAACAATTATATAGATAAGTACATAGTTTAATGAAAAATTCAACATTAAACCTCGTACCAAAATTTGTAGATTAAATCTAAGTCGTTGGATGAATGCAAATTTTCTTTTCAATATCATTATTTGTTGAATTTTTATTTTGGAAAAATTTATATGACCTTGGCGATGGTTTCTTTTGAACCTGGAGTTGAAAGGAAAGCGAACATATTTCAAATAATCTAAAATTAATTTTCACTTTCACTTTCTTTTTCTCACAGTTTGGCATGTTAAAAATTTAATACTCTATTTCAATTATATAATTTTTTGTTTCATTATTATTATTATTATTTGTGAATTTTTATTTTGGAAAAAAATTTATATGATCGTATCATGGTTACTTTTGAAAAGTTATATTGTTGCCTAATGTTGTCATTATGTTCTTTGAGTAATACAAAGGTTACTTTGTCCTAAATTTGTTTTGTCTTACATTATTTATGTCTAGGTTCATATATGATTGTAACTCTTTCACTAGATGACATAAACTATGCGATTCTGGACTCCATTTTGATAATAACTCTTTCACCAGAGGGCACTGAATATATGATCCTACACTCAATTTTGAAAAATATATTAAATGCTAGTTGTGTATGTGGAACTTATCAAAACTCTTCTTCAGAGTCTAAAATTTGACCACTCATTATCCTTATGATGGTTTATGAAGATTGTTTAAAATTTGTGAATCAATGCAACTTGATTCTTAGAACTAATTGTCTACAATTTTGTTATTCTCACGAGAAAAAAGTTGTAGTGTACCTAATTACCGATTTAGATATAAAAGGAAGAAAAATGCTAGATAAGTAACTGTTGAATTTATCTCCTCCCATTAAAGAGACTAATGAAATTCAAAAGTTTTTCATTGAATTTATCTAAGCCTTCATTATGATTCCTATAAATATCCTTGGTAACATCCATGCAAATATGCTCAAACTATATAAAAGTTTGACCATCTTGAAAAGTTATATCAATCTTGATTTTTCCAATTGTTGAAAGTATCAAGAATCTAAAATCATTTGTGTTACATATTGTATTTTATATATTCTAATTTTAATTGATGAAATTTGTACATGTAGTAGAATGATGCAAAGGATCTCTTCCATAGTAATGTGAAGAGTATATTTTTTACCACAAAAACCTTGATATAACTAAATAAATTATTTTGGGTATGTAATTCTGAAGGCCAAAGAAATTTTAATAACTAAAATATTAAATATAAAAGAAGAAAGAAGGAACATTTAGGAGCACTAGTCCATCTTGATATGTTCACATAAGTCCTCGAAAAAGTGTTGCACAAGAAAAGTTACTTTGTTGTCCATTATAAATGGTAAATTTCATGTTTTTTTTAAACACAATCTTACCTTGTGTGATTAGAGCCCTCCTTAATATTTTACATTTCATATAGACATGTCTTATTTCTTATGATTTTGGTTATTTCATTCAAGTTGTTTTAGGATTCACACCCTCTTTATGCATCATATCATGCCCTCTTATAAAAAGTTAAAACTTAAAGTTGCCCAAGTTTTTTTTGCATATGCTATAAGTTAAGTAGCATAGTAATTGTCCACATAAGCAAGTAAGATTTTCAGAGTAGAAATATTATTAGGAAAATATTGACATGAAAGATGATCAAGAGTTTTCATTCTATATTTCAAATCTATCATTTATACATAGTGAGGAATTTTTTTTTTCCCAAACTAATGAAAATTAATGTAGATAAGTTCATTTTAGCCCACACATGTCTATAATGTGGGCTAGGAGGTGACATGGAATTCACATGGTAGAACCATATGTAAACAACATAGACATCAAATATATGGTAAGCAAAAATATTCATTTATGTTCATGACAAAGTATCATCACTACCTATTTATTATTAATCCAACAACCCATTGCTCCATCTCCTAAAACTTCTAAAATGTAAAAAATTAAATAGACTTGGTAAATGTGGCTCTTTGTTTTTAATAAATTAATCATACATTGTCTAGTAACCCTACAATAATGAAATCATTATTCGCTTAGATTTTTTCTTTTCATAAAATAATCAAAATTGTAATATTGTTTATGGTAATATGTTCATTTAAAAAACCCACACGGAGTTCTCAACAATGTTCTCAAACAAGAACAATATGGCACTCAGACCTGGTGACCTTCATCTCAACAACCTAATTATCCAGAGAACTATGCAAATGCAAGTACAATCTATTATCTATAGTGATGCTAGAGAGGATTCTTATTATATTTTCTTCACCCACTTTGTTCATTGAGTTTTGCTTTTATATCTGAACCAGAGGCTGCGCTTTCTGTTACCAGAATTTGGCCCTGACATCTAAAATCCAAATAGTTGGTCGATTCTCATTTGTGATGGCTGAGCTAAGTGATATATGGAGGTTTTGTGCATGTGTAGGCATGCATTGTGAGGACATAGTAGAAATTCTGAGAAGCTCTTTTCTCAGAAACACGTGTAGCTCAAGGGGATATATCTGTAGGCTGCATCAAATATAGTAGTAGCTGATGACTGTCTCATCCATGGAGAAAAAAAAAACCATAAATATGCACACTGACCTTAATACAAATGTTGGTTCCACTTCCTGCCAAAATGGCATATACTTGCTGCATTGTGAGGACATAGTAGAAATTCTGAGAAGCTCTTTTCTCAGAAACACGTGTAGCTCAAGGGGATATATCTGTAGGCTGCATCAAATATAGTAGTAGCTGATGACTGTCTCATCCATGGAGAAAAAAAAAACCATAAATATGCACACTGACCTTAATACAAATGTTGGTTCCACTTCCTGCCAAAATGGCATATACTTGCTTCTTGGCGGCTCTCCCTCTTGAAATTCAATCCACTCCTCTTACCCACCCATATTTATTTAATGTACTCAACATATGATTTAGTATGGGAAGCTATAGTTATTTGCATTGCTTTTGTTGTTTTTGAAGTGAATATTGATATTGGAAAAATTTGAACTGTGGAACTGAGGATTGATATTGCAAAAACCATGTGAGTATTGATGATAGTAATCATTTCATAATCGACATTGCAGACAACGATTTTGAAAGCGACGTATTTCATTAGACTTAGTACATTAAAAAATAATAATATATATATATGATTTTATTTTATGGAAATAAAATAAATAGAATGATCAAAATTGTTGAAGTGTAAACTTTGATTAGATATCAAAAAAATACTTGATAGAAGAACATCTATTGTTCCCACTATGAATAATATGGAAATAATATTCTTAAATTCTCTATTTCTATTTTAATAAGTAAGCTCATGCAACAAATCATTTATCTAAGTCATACAAACTTTTACAAGAAAAGAGTTCTTATTTTAGTAAAATATAATGAATTATTTTCATCTTGGAACTAGGAAAGGTACAAGGATTTTACATAAGTTGATTTTGATTCGTATAATGTGCAGTCGAAGATTCATGTAGTGCTTCCCAATACATGGAACATACACCTTAAATTAAATTTGATTTAAACAAGCCATTTTAGGCATGGTTTTTTACATTATTCTTGATGTTAGCATATTAATAAATATGATAAGATCTACATTAAATTATATATTTTTAAATATTTCCTTAGGTGCTTAGGGGATTTTTAGGCAGAATGATATAAAATGTTTAATTGAAAAATTAAATGGATTTAATTTTTATTTTTTTCAACCAATTTACAACTAGATCATAACCTAACCAATTTTTTTGTACAACAAAAAATTTCTAAATTTTTGGTCAAGTTCGTATCAAAATTCAGGTTTTGGGAATTCTTAAGATAACTCCCACACAAAATTTCTTTCACTAATTACGATAAAGTCCCACCTTCAATCATGTTTAACCTAAGATGTTATTGGGTATTTTTTTGTTTAGGAATGGTCATCCTTGACATAAAGACTTCTCAAACTATGGTTAACTTACATGGTCACTCGTTATCGTGGGACCCACACGAGCTGTGCAAAGGAAACCGTAAGTACTTATAGAAAGATGAGAAATAAATAAATAAATTGTTTTAACGTCCACAAGGCTAAAGAAAACCTATGCACTACAATGAAAAGACCCTCTAGTGGATGTTTTTGAGGAACCCCTTATAAAAATACCCCAGACATTCGTTTGTAGCGGAGGTTACTAGAGGAGGTTGGCGGGTGGAGGTTTTTGCGCATGTTTTTCATCCAATGCGCTTATCATCCTAAATTGCACCGGTGCGTTCAATAAGAGAAAGCACTGGTGTGCAAAAAACATTGGCACATTGGGACACCGTTCGCTCCATACAAACCCGCCCAATGTGTCTTATTACAGTAGAGCACTGGTGCTTTACAAAGATTCCGCATCGGTGCGTCCTAAAACATTGCGCCAAAACTAAAACCGCCTGGTGTGGTCTTAAGAAACCGCACCGATGCGCCTATAAAACCCCACACACTGGAACCGGGTTGAATAAAAAAAAAATACGGCCAAAAAACCACATTTTTCACTTTTCAGTGCTCCAAAGCTCTCAAACACTGGTGCAACTTTTCCTTGTCTAAGGCGCCCTCACATTGGTGCTCCCATTGTACCCATTGCACACACTACTGCTATGCAGTGTCCACCATCTCCATTTTTAATTTTGCAAAACGGTGGGAAAATTTAGTTTTGCAAATTATACAGCCAATATGCCTCCTCGACGGCCAAATGTACAAGTATATTTCTTGTTTTTCCATAATTAAACCTTTTAGCAGATTAGAATTGTAAATTAGTTTAAAATTTACTTTAAAAAAAAAAAAAATTCGTGCGATGCGCTCAAGTCTTTCGGCGTGCACCGGTTCACGGTGCTTCCTATAAATTTACAGGCCACACCACAACCGGTGCTAACAGTATCCGCACTGGTTCCAGGAAGTATCGAAATGCACACTATGATATTTTAAAATTAAAAAAAAGTGCGGTGCGGTCGGTTACACGGCCGCATCGTTGACCCTATGGAATAGCGGAAATGCGGTGCGTTGACTGAAATATCCGCTCCAAGATGGGTAATTTTGTCAGCGCACCACATTCCGGCATTTCGACATGGTCAAAGGTGTGACCTGGTAAAATACTGCACCGTTGAATATGTACTAATGTTAGGATGTCGGTACGCTGACCAAACTATATGCCCCGGGGCGCATAGTTTGGCCAGCGCACCACCCTCTCGACATTGGTCCATAGTCAATGGTGTGGTTTGTTATAACACTGCACCTTTGAATTTGGAATAATGCCAGGAAGGCGGTGCACTGAAAATTTGTAGGTGCACCACGTCCGGTGCGCTGCAAATTTTCTGGTGCACCGCCTCCAATGTGCAACAAAAAAAAGATGCACCATGACCGGTGCATGGCTATTTTTTGTGGCGCACAAATTGTTTTTTTTTTAAAATTATATATGGATATTCCTAAATACATGTCTCATTTAACAAAAAAAAATTATTTAATATATCAATCATTTAGAGACGTGAAAGGAGAGAAGAGAGGGAACAATAACAACAATAGGCGGACCAGTATAACATGGTTTTTCTGTGGGAAGTACGAGAGAGGGAGAGAGATGCATACCCTCGCCCTATTACAGAAGCTACCCAGGGGCTCCTAAGGCAGGTGGCTACTTCCCTAAAGGGACATGGTTTGTTTTTGTGACATCTTATCCACAGGTGGAATGCCCACCTACAAGCTTTCCGAGTTGGTCCTAAGCAGTGGTATGCACCCACTGAGGAGGACATATATTTCATTATAGGGCTATCGAGGAGAGGGGTGGATTTTCCCTCGTTCCCAGAGGTTCCAATTGGCTATGTAGTAGGAAGTCAGTTGGTGTACTCCTAGAGATACATTAGCGTGAATATACTGTCTCCTTCAGATTTTCAGGCATTAGGGGAATTTTGAGGTCTAAAATGGGCCTCCTAAGAAAAATGTACAACAAAAATAAAATTTATAAGAACCAATAGGATTCAAGATGATGATGTCAACCATGGGGGATGATTCACCATTTTTTAAGTAAAAGGGTAAAAAGATTAAAAAATAATAAAATAATAAAACTACTTTTTCAACTCGTATTTTCAACTTATTTCCCAAATTGTTTACTCAAAGTTTGAGTGAGAGTACTCGTTGGATGCAAAATTTAATTCCTCATCCAAGGAGTACCCATGTTGCATACTTTTAATGGACACTGCTAAGAAAAAAATGAGAAATACATTAAAAACGTGATTGTAATTTGAGTAAAAAATTTGGGAGATAAGTTGAAAATACGAGTTGAAAAAGTAGTTTTTCTTTTTCCCTTCTAAAATTTGATGATGTCATCAAATATTATTTTATTATTTCCACTATTATTTTATAATTTCCTTAGGGGGCCCATTATAGACCTCAAAATTCCTCTAATGTCTCCGGAGGTCAGTTATGTATTGCTGCATTTGGTAGTGAGAAGGTGAGGTGCCTCTCACTTCTGATTTCAACCATTTCACACAACACCAGCGATGGGCAACGCATTACTTTCCCGCTTCTATATTATGTTGATTCTTTAGTACAGGAGCCACAACTTGTTAGGCGGTCTGCCATTTTTTTGCGGCAGTTCTATACAGCCTTAGATAGATGTTGTGCTCATGCACAAGGGAGGGTCAACTTCCCTTTTGCTTCAAAGCTTTTTTGTTTATTTTTTGAGAGGTTTCCAAAGACGAGGCCTACTTTTAATCGGTAGCCTCGTAGGTCAATGCTATATGCACAAATACACATGTGGGGACAGATGATGCCCAAGAGGGGCGAGACTGAGTTTTCTGCGAGGATATCTCATGATGCTCTGGAGTTGCTAGCCAGTGTTGATGAGCATCCCTTCGTTATGGTCCCCTGTCCTTATGCTGGTTTGGATTGGTGAGGGTGTGCCAACATCCTCTGCACATATGATGAGCCGCCAGATGATAGAGGTAATATTACTGTTTTATTTAAATTTATTCTAACATGTTCTTTAACTTGTTTTTATTAAATTGTTTAATGAAAGTGTCTAATTATTGTTGTGTACTTGTATATATTTTGCAGACATTGGGTCTTTTGATGGCGAGAACATGCTAGCCCCACTAAATGATCCAGGTGTGGATCATGATGACGATTCAGATATGGCAGATGCCGAGGATCATGAGGTCCGTGCAAACATACATGCTCCTGCTGGTGTGCCAGTACGGGTTTTGCTAGGCGCAATAGGCTTGATAGTAGATTGAGGATGGAGTTGGGCGACCAAATCTGTGCACTGTTTTTTGAGGCAGGAATCAGGCCCTCTACTATGAGAGACATACAAGCCAATGGTAGGCTAGTACATATGTGGAGAGGCATGCCTCATGACATGTACATCCTGATGTGGCATGTCATAGGAGCTACGAATTTAGTTATGCGTCTGAGGAGGGCCCTTGCACTTTATAGGCGTGGTCGAGATGTAGCACGTGATCGACAGTCCGCGAGTAGTGACGCATCATTTGATGATCACGACCAGGGGAGTGATGTAATATCCCGTTTTAGGGATATCTCAAAAACACCAGCAAACTGTAATATCCCGCTCAAAAGCTTTGATACCACTGTAATATCCCGTTTCGAGGATATCTCTAAGTCACGGCAAACTCCAACCAAAGATTGACTAGGAGGGCATTTACCGGATATGTCATCTCTAAGGAGAACGAGATCCGGAGGCTATCTGGCCCTTTCCAGACTCTGTCTATAGATCTGCTTGAAGAATCCCACTCAAAAGTGACTTGCAGCAATATGAAAACGCATATATGAGCACACCATGAAGAGACAACGTTTTACAATGAGCAAGAAGATGAATATATAGCCAAGAATAATATATAGCAGCAGGAGAGTGTACAAGTCTTGAGGAAACAACTTCTCAAGAAAAACAATGCAAGCCTCAATAACACATGTACATGAAAATGAAAAAACACTGATATTTCTGCATAAATCCAGGCTATGTAAAACGCAGTCAATGATAGAATGTTGCTCCAAAATGATGTCAATACATGGATATGACAATATATGGCCCAAATACAATAGGGGAGCGAAGCTCTAACCCTTATAAGCAAAAATACCTCAATCCTCCAAGGGATTGGCTAAAATACACAAAATGGCAAAAATGTCAGAGTTGCTAGGCAGCTACTGCAACTCAAATCTGGAACTCAATAGAGAAGGCTGAATATGATAAGCAATATAAAGTAGACCTCCTCCAATAGATCTCCAAAGTGGAAGGCGGATCCTTACACTTGAGATCTTACCCTTAGATCAATATGCAAACCCTCACTGTAGCTACACCATGAAAATAATGCAGTAACTGAGAGGGACTGCGTAGTGAGTGGAATAGAATGCTTTGGCCAAGTGCTAAGATCTGCAAATCAGCTCCAATATCTCCCAATCTGATCCTCCAAAGGAAAGAAAGACTCTCCCTCTGGAAAACAAGAGAAGGAAGAGGTGTCGTGACGACTCCACGGCAACACCCTACAATACAGTATTATGCTGCTGCAACAATAATGATGTCCTCGAGGATGATGCTGAAAAACTAACCTTGCCCGAGTAGGCACTCGAAGTCCCCTGGGGCTAAGGGTGAGATCTCCGTACAGAGACACTCGGTTGCACTAAACAGTGTTGTAGACAGGCTAAACATCTAGCGTGCTAAATAAGACAAATGTCTCACTCAATAATCAACAACTCAAGCATGAATGAAATGAGGAGGCTCCTCCATCTTTTATAATGTTGGTTTCCCTCCAAAACCCAACGTAGCCTCTCTCTCTCCTCCACATCCTCATCCTTATCTACGCAGAAGCTTGCAGAATCTTCTAGAGTGTACATAGGCCCCCTCCTCTACGTGGTGTTAGCCCCCCCTTAACTCCACTTAAGTCACAACGTTGTGCTACTAGGTGGATGTCTTATTTCACTTAAGTGAGTTAGACCCTCTTCACTCACTTTTTATTTTTTTACAAACTATAGACAACAAACTAAACAAAATAGAATATTCCAATTAGCTGTCGCTAATTAGGAATATTACAATCCCCCCCCCCCCTGGAAAAATGTTGCTTGCCCTTGAGCAACTGCCTGAACAAGTCTCCTTCCTAGCTGATGCTCTCCATCGACACTGCAAAATGTGTCTGGGTCCCAGATGCACCACTGAATCTTCCTTGTCCTCTGCATCACCCTGATATGAAGGGATCTCTCAATGCCAAGATCCCAAACTGATCTCTCATGGTACCAGCCAACCAAAAATCCTCCCGAATCCCATCGCCACCATGGCCAATAATGGCATAAGTCCCACGGCTCGGACTGCGCACTGCCTCTGGCTATAACTGATGCTTTAAGAGGCGAAGACCATGACCCCGTTGTGCTGTATCTGTCACTGTGTAAGCTATCCTATAGACTGTGTACCAACTCATCACCTCTCTCCAATCAAGGCATGGAGTCTGGGATATAATGAGAAACATCTCCCTCATGTGGATCCTCCATCTCCAAGCAATCATCCAAACAAAATGAGCCACCTCCCAACAAGGCAACTCTTGAAAATCTCCTTCCACCTCAAGCTCCGGTAATGAAGGTGGGCTGAACATATGAACTTGGAAAGCATCATAGCTTACCCCATGTTGTCCTTCTCTCCACTCATAACAAGTGTAGAGTGTATGTTGATCCTGGGCTGCAAAATTATTGCCCTCCAATGGCAAAGTGAAGAACAATCCTCCAAAGAAGGTTCCTCCAACAATGAAGAACAAGCTGGCCCAAAACAATCTATCCATGAAGAATAGGACATGGTCATCATGGAACATCCTAATGATAGGTTTTTTGAAGGTTTTACATGATGATACATGGTGCAAACAATTTCTCACAAGGATACAATGCAGTCTCATCCACCGCAACTTCAGAAAATTACATGGCAAGCAATGTCCATGTTTCATCACATCTACTAAAGGATAGTAAATGGATGAATGTAACAACAATAATACATGATCAAGCACTTGCCCATGGCTATACAATGGATGAATATCAATCTTATGGCCCACCTCAAAAGAGAACAAGCATTTGGTTGTGGTGGCCATATCTCCTCTCATGCTCCCATTAGAACATGTAGTGCGGAAATTGTGAGAATTCTTCCCACTCAAGGACACATCCAGCTCATGTGTCTCCCTCATAATCAAGCCTCCCATAAAAATTTTATCTATATCAGCAAATGGAGACATGATTAGCAGCAAAATAAATAAAACGCTGAAGGTTACAAGTAATGCAAGAAGGTACCAACAGCTTTCCTCGTAGTGACAACGCAGTTTTACAAGTTGCTGCTTGATAAGAGTACATGGAAAAATGTTTATGTTAATCATGCATGTATTCATATGATACATGATATAGTGCAGCAAATGAGCATACATGTGGTGATAAAACATTTTCCCAAGGCCACAAAAGATATGGCTTCCTCCATCATGTAGATTGGCCCAATACAATTCATGGAGCAATTTGACAAGCTTGCCCTCTTGTGAAGCAATGCACTGCATAAGAATGGTAAGAGTGTGAAAATCAATGAATGTATAAACAAGATTCTCACCATATGTTGGAAGTAAGATGGTACATGGGTCCATACATGAGTCCTTCATAGTTTTTTGGCATGCTATGAAGAAGAATGAACCAGGTGCTGCAAAAAGATATTCCTCCTTATGCTTGAAAACCAAAGTCAAGAAGAATATGCCATAGATGTCTCTATCATCATTACCTCCTCTTTGTTCATCAAGTGCAACAAATATGAAGTGATTCTGGGACCTATGGGTTGTGGATCCACCATATCTCTGTTGGGCACACTTCATCCATAAGGTTCTGGTCCAAAGTGATAGCGCTGTGAGCTCATGCAAATAAGCTCTTGTCAATACAAAGCTTCGTTCTTCGACATGCTCCTTGTCAAAGACTCCTCTAATAATGCTGCAACAAATATGGAATACCTCCCAAGATGGAAGTGCTTCCCAATCATCATCAAAGACCAAGGAGATAGTGCCATCCCCTCCTCCTGCAACATCATACAAAGTGTGAGAGAAAATATGCTCTTGCTCTCCCAGAAACAAAAAAAGCAACACGACATTGTGTTGCCTCCTCATACCTCCATCATACCAATCATGTGATGAAGACACAATGAATGATATGAGTATCATATCAACATCATGCATCCATACTCTATGCTGCTCACTGATGCAAGTATCCAGCCATCTTTTCCCCGTCCTCCTACTCTTAGGAAGAGTGTTTTCCAAGTGATGGCCAAACTCCTTCAAGAGTAACCAGCACAGCCAAGCCTCCTGCTGCCCGGTATCATAGATCTGTAAGTACAAGTGATGGCCAAACTCCTTCAAGAGTAACCAGTGCAGCCAAGCCTCCTGCTGCCCAGTATCATATATCTGCAGGTAGCTCCCTAGCTCCTTTCTCATCATCCACTGAATCACTTGTGGATGCATCCTTCTTCTCCTCATCCTGGTACTCCTCCCATGAGGGCTACCATCCTCCCAAATCAAATTCCTGTATTTGAACTTCATGGGATTTTAAAATGTACGCTTCTCAAGGATCAATGAGACACTATCAAGAATCAAATAGGTGGTAGGCGAAAACCTCCCATCATGATGTGTATGGCTCAAGGGATGTCCAACACAAGCATGAGAGATTTTATCCATCCTAAGATGTCCTCCATCTTCTATCTGCTCTTGTGAGAAGGGAATAAAGTCATTGCATCCCATGGTGTGTCGAAGTGCATCTCCAATGAGATCTCTCCTTGAGACCTCCCCTTCATCCATAGTCTTCCAAAACCAATGAGGTCTTGGATCTGAAAGTAGAAGTTCCTCTTTGAGATGAGAAGAGCTCATTGAGAAAGTGTCATCTTGAAGGGAGAAAAGGTTTCTTACTCCAAGATGTCTATCGTCAATCTTCAAGGCTTTAAACCCCAACCTCCAATGTGATGTACAATCCAACAATGGCTCATGAGAATGATGGTTTGATTCCTTCTTGAGTGTTTCCATGTTGCATAGCAAAGTGCAACCAAGCTACTCTATAGTAGCAATGAGATTTGACCCTTGGTCATGCAAAAGTAAATTTCCACATTGATCAAAAAAATTTGCTGCAACAATGGAATGTGGAAATCCTTTCATACCTTGATGTGTATTTGGAACTTCTTGTAGGGCTACAAGAGTCCCTTCCTCAAAATTGTTGGCTGCTGCAACTGTTGATGCTTGTGGCTGCCCCTCCATGAGTGTGACAGCATTTTCACAAGCCTCCTCAAGAGGTGATGTGATCTCTTCTTTCTTTGCTCTTTCTCCATCAAAGGTTTGGATCAACCCTTGAGTGAACTCTGCAAAAGTCTCCACCCTTGCATGGCTCAAGTGGCTGCACCACCAATCATAGGCTTCACCCTCCAAATGCAGCGCTGAGATTTCAACAGCTTCTTCTCCTACTACAGGATGTAGTAGGAAAAATGCCTCCAAATTTCTCACCCAAGTTCTTGCATTAGATGACCCATCAAAAGTAGACAACAAAAATCTATTGCCTTTGATTTCTTTTCTGCTGCATGACCTCTTCTCTTCCTTCAGCTGGATGAAATGAGGAAAATCTAGAGTCTCCCTAAAGGCTCTAGGTTGAGATCTATACTCAACAAGGTAATCACTGAGAATATGATGATCCAAGTATCTTCCATGCTCAATATCTCCTTCTTGATGAGAATAGGAAGTGCATGGTCCTTCCTCTTCTTTTTCTTCAATCTTCTTGACCTCCTCAACAATGGATGCATTTCCTCTGGATCTAACAATATATGAGAATAAACTCATCTTTTTCACTGTTCCGATCTTCCTGGGCTTAGACTCACAGGGACCAGTGGATCCCTCATACATGGGAAAAGGTGTCCTCCCAGTGGTACACTGCAACTCTGAACTCTGCATTTTGGATCCTCCATTGTTCCATTCACTTTCATCCTGCCTGAGTTGACAGTAATATTTGAAAGGCAAAGCTGCTCTGAAGTCTTCCCCCTTGGACTGCCATTCTCGAAAATAATCTCCAAAGGGTATATGATCATGCTGCCTCTCTTTCTCCCTCAGTACTGGAGGTAAGAATGTAGGAATTGTGATAATGTCCACAGGTTGAGCCAGAACTATGCTCTGATACCACTGTAATATCCTGTTTTAGGGATATCTCCAAAACACCAGCAAAATGTAATATCCCGCTCAAAAGCTCTGATACCACTGTAATATCCCGTTTCGAGGATATCTTTAAGTCACGGCAAAGACCAACTAGAGATTGACTGGGAGGGAATTTACCGGATATGTCGTCTCTAAGGAGAACGAGATCCGGAGGCTATCTGGCCCTTTCCAGACTCTGCCTATAGAGCTGCTTGAAGAATCCCACTCAAAAGTGACTTGCAGCAATATGAAAATGCATATATGAGCACACCATGAAGAGACATCGTTTTACAATGAGCAAGAAGATGAATATATAGCCAAGAATAATATATAGCAGCAGGAGAGTGTACAAGTCTTGAGGAAACAACTTCTCAAGAAAAGCAATGCAAGCCTCAATAACACATGTACATGAAAATGAAAAAACACTGCTATTTCTGCATAAATATAGGCTATGAAAAACGCAATCAATGATAGAATGTTGCTCGAAAATTATTTCAATACATGGATATGACAATATATGGCCCAAATACAATAGGGGAGTGAAGCTCTAACCCATATAAGCAAAAATACCTCAATCCTCCAAAGGATTGGCTGAAATACACAAAATGGAAAAAATGTCAGAGTTGCTCGGTAGCTACTGCAACTCAAATCTGGAACTCAATAGAGAAGGCTAAAGATGATAAGCAATATGAAGTATACCTCCTCCAATAGATCTCCAAAGTGGAAGGCAGATCCTTACACTTGAGATCTTACCCTCAGATCAATCTGCAAACCCTCACTGTAGCTACACCATGAAAATAACGCAGTAACTGAGAGGGACTGTGCAGTGAGTGGAATAGAATGCTTTGGCCAAGTGCCAAGATCTGCAAATCGGCTCCAATATCTCCCAATTTGATCCTCCAAAGGAAAGAAAGACTCTTCTTCTGGAAAACAAGAGAAGGAAGACATGTCGTGACGACTCCGCGGCAACACCCTACAACACAGTATTATGCTGCTGCAGCAATAATGTTGTCCTCGAGGATGATGCTAAAAAACTAACCTTGCCTGAGCAGGCACTCGAAGTCCCCCGGGGCTAAGGGTGAGATATTCATACGGAGACACTTGGTTACACTAAATAGTGCTGCAGATAGGCTAAACAGCCAGCGTGCTAAAGAAGACAAATGTCTCACTCAACAATCAACAACTCAAGCATGAATGAAATGAGGAGGCTCCTCCATCTTTTATAACGTTGGTTTCCCTCCAAAACCCAACGTAGCTTCTCTCTCTCCTCCACATCTTCATCCTTATCCACATCCTCATCCTTATCTGCACAGAAGCTTGCAGAAGCTTCTAGAGTGTACATAGGCCCCCTCCTCTATGTGGTGTTAGGCCCCCCTTGACTCCCACTTAAGTCACAACGTTGTGCTACTAGGTGGATGTATTATTTCACTTAAGTGAGTTAGACCCTCTTCACTCACTTTTTATTTATTTACAAACTATAGACGGCAAACTAAACAAAATAGAATATTCCAATTAGCTGTCGCTAATCAGGAATATTACAAGTGATCATCGTTCACCTCGTGCTTGATGAGCAACCTCCACTAGCATCGACTAACAGTCATCATGGAGAGTGGGCTGGACCATCGACCACGTTAAGTCAACAGCTTGCAACATCCAACAATACTCATGATCATGAGCATGCTGGACCATCAACCATATCGAGTCATCACGATGAGCAGCTGACAGTTAATCCTGATCAGCGTGAGGCACCAATACTAGATCAGCAATCACGTGATGATCAACATGTATCTGAGCTTGTCGAGGCTGCACCATTGACTGAGCAGGCCTCGACTAGTACTACTATTGATGATGTACCACCAGCTGATATATGACATTTATATTACAGCTATATATTTTTTACATTATATATATATATATATATATATATATATATATATATATATATATATATATATATATATATATATATGGTCCATGTATTTTATGTTCATCTTGCAGTTGTACTTAGTTTACATGTTGGTGATCATCATGATGTGTATATTGTTAGGTCATGTTAGATATGTTCATTTAATGTGCAGCTTATAGATAGATGTGTATGTGATAGTAGTTATTTGACATGAGATGTATATTTGATCTTTGTGTTGTGATCATGTTATACAATGCTAATTGTGTTTTGTTAGATGATCATGATCACGATGATGTTAGCGAATCTGAATGTGTTTTTTAGTCGAATACGATGTTTGTATGATGGTTATCATGATTGTGATGTTTATTAATTAATTTAATATTAAATGATCATGATATTGTAAAATTGTAATTGTAATTGTAATTGTATGTAAAATTCTAAAATTGTAATTGTATTTATAATTGCAATTTTAATTATAATTGTATGTAAAATATTTGTAAAATTTTAATTGTAATTGTAATATTTAATTTATTGTGAAATGATTGTAATTGTAATTTTAATTTTAATTGTAATTGTATATATGTGAAATTGTAAAATTGTAATTGTAATTCTAATTGTCTGTAAAATTCTAAAATTCTAATTGTAATTGTAATTGTACGTGAAATTGTAAATTGTAATTGTAATTCTAATTGTATGTAAAATATTTGTAAAATTTTAATTGTATTACTGTGAAATGATTGTAATTGTAAAATTGTAATTGTATGTAAAACTCTAAAATTGTAATAGTAATTTTAATTGTAATTGTATGTGAAATTGTAAAATTGTAATTGTAATTGTAATTGTAATTGTATGTAAAATATGTGTAAAATTTTAATTGTATTAATGTGAAATGATTTTATTAAAAATTTTAAATTTGTAAATTAGTAAAATTTTAAATAATTGTAAAATAATAAATCTAGAATAATTAATATAAATTTTTGCCACATAATAAAGTTTAGAAAATAATGCAAATGAATTCATATACTTTAGAATTATCATTATTTATTATGATCTTACATACAAAAAAAAAGAACTTTATACAGTACGTCATTGTTTTTGAGATCAACATAGTTGCAAATTATCAATTGAAATATTGATTTTAACATTAACACAATGAAAATTACCAATTAATTCAAAATACATATTATAATGTTTCGAAAAACCCATCTTAAAAAGTATAAATATTGACGAAATAGCACATGTACCATATCACTCTCGATTCTCATGATCACCCTCATTATCTTCCAACTCGCATGGCATGATAACACTATTGTTCTCAAAAATATGTTTTGATCTAGGTTCATGTCTCAATACGAATCACCAATCCCTATCCAACACATCTGGGTAGTTGTAGTGTTTGGGGAAAACATAGGGCTCCTTAGCTTCATCCCACATCTTTCTAGAGTTGATACATATCGGCCTACTATCGCGATCTTCCTTTACATTATTTTGATCAAAGGTTTCCCACCACTTGCACCTAAAAATAACACATTGGAAAGAAGAGAAATCCACTTCAATAATCTCTTGTATCTTTCTAACCTAACCTAACATCCCTCATACTAGGTTTTGATCACGGTGGTTAGATTGACTAGATTGATAGAACTCGACTTCCACTCCACAGTCTTGTGTGATGTGTCCAACATCGACATTTTCTGTGCAAAAATGGTGTCCATATGCCCACATATATGGGAACAAATGCACCTATTATAAAAAGTTTAAAAAATCATAGTGTCATGTGTCTTATAATAACCCAACAGTTAAAATATGAAATATAGATGTAATTACATTTGAAATGTGCATTATTAAGTTTCAAATGTACATATAAATTAAATAGATTATTACCGAGTTGTTGCACCCAATCCCTACGTTTAGCGCATCCTCTTCAGCATGTGGGTAACGACCAGTTGCACCGTATTTCTCTCTGACTTGGCTAGCAACCCAATTTTTGGGGCATATTTTTGGCATATTTTCTTTTAAATGATCAGGATAAGGCACACTTCTACCATTCAACCTTCTGAATTCTTTCCTATCACTATCCCATTTCATCCTCTTTTGTTCACACAATGTGACCCACGGTTGTGTCACTTCGAAATTGTAAAGAACAAATTTATTGATTGCTTCAATTTCTGCATTCGCTGATGAAATCAAACTAAAATTATATAGTACATAGAGATCAAAATATACATTATATCAAAGTTCAACATGAATATTTACTTTGTGTAAATTTGAAAAATTATAAGTCGCTTACTCTTTATCAAGCGCTTTTTTCCACTCATTTGGAGCAACTCCCCTTCTCTTTCTTCTTCATCCCTTTCATCATCCCAAATCACCACACCTGGTCTGTTGTCGATCTTCTTGATGTACTCATTGGAATAATAGAAAGACTCATATGAAATGTACCCCTCTACGATAGACCCCTCGGGTTTTTCCCTTTGTCGAACAAAACCTTTCAATTTATTCATGTACCTTTCTAAGAAGAACATCCAAGGATAAGAAACCACCCAAACTAATTCAACCTCATCTATTAGGTGGAATAGAAGATGAACCTGCAAGTCCATGAAACTCTTCAGCAGTTCCTTCTCAAACATACAAACAATCTCAACTATCTCTTGACACCACCGTGGAATGATAGCCACAAGAATCTCCTTTGACATGATCCAACGTAAAAATGAAGATAATTTAGATATGACACGTCCTAGGTCTTGAGGGAATTCATGTTTCACACATCCACGCACGAACAAAGGGTAATGACACTGCAAAGTTATAAACACATGCAATAATATACAAAATTAGTTATTTTTTATGATCCCTGCATGGGATAAAATTTATTAATATAACAAATAATAAAATCATGATTTTGAAATTATATGTACTCTTAGAAGATTCAAATGGTCATGCGATTTCAACCTCGAAAAATGGTCATCCACGATGAACCAGCGTCGTAGTGAAGACCCGTATGAAGATGACACCCTCACACCCATTATAACTTCCTTTGCCAAAGAAAGATCACCTTTTTTTAAAATCCATGGGACATCACCTTCTTTGTAATACCATGAATTAGAGGGACCAACACCTACCTCTGATCCTGTACTTTGTAATCGTCTTAGCCAATGTTTATTTTTATTTTTTGAAGTAATAAGATCTTCTAACAACCAATGTGTCACTTTGTTTCAATGATATGTTCCTCAATAAAGAATATGAAACATTTTTAAATATATGCATGGATCTAATAAGTGGGTAATCTTAAGATGCTTCCAATATTGGAGGTTATAAAAGATAGATTTCCTTTTCATCTCAATGGGAAATTTCTCAACATAGGTGTCGAAGAATTCTGGATCATCAAACATAGGCTCCCCATTTGAATCAAAAATTTCTATGAAATCCTTCTCCTTCTCTCTCTCATATGCTCTAAGTCATTCAGCTGGTGTCGTTATTGGAGGCCTTTGGGTTCAGTCTTGTTTACCATTGAATGCAAATGCTACTGTTCTGTAAGGGTGTTCTTCTGGGAGGAATACCCTGGAGCAATCATACACTGGCTTTCGTAGGTCCTTGGACCATCTAGCTTTCAAAGAAGGTCCAAAAAATTTACATCCAAAACACCATTTTGTTACAAGACTTGCGAGATTATTGTATATAATTATTTATATGCATGGAACGTTAAAGAATATCATGAAGATCAAAACAATTACAACGAATTGAATTAATAACTAATATGTGAAAGAATATTTTTATGTATTTAAACAAATCAATAAACATTTAATTTACCAGAGAAAACTCCTAAGCCTAGATAATCATTTGTCGTGTAAGGACATATGCCATAAAATGTAGAACTCCTCTCTGTTGTGATAGGTCTTGATATGTCGTATACATTTATCCCATCCTATAAATACTTCAATTCATCTACCAGTGGTTGTAAGTAGACATCCATATTCTTCACTTGTCTTCTACCAGGGACTATGAGAGCCAACATAAGATGCTCATTCTTCATGGAAAACCATGGGGGGGTATTTTTATTGATCACTACTATATGCCAAACAGAATAGTTGGTGTTATGGAGGGAACATGGGTTGATGCCCTCCATGGCTATGCTGAGTCGTAGACTTCGTACTTCATCCTTGAATTTTCAGGCCATGTATCCTCTATATTCTTCATGGCTATTGAATCAGTTGGGATTCACATAACTCCCAACTCACTTCTGTGTGAGGCATGCCATCCTTGCAACATAGATAATTCTTTGCAACGAAAGAGCCTTTGAATCCTTGGGATTATATGCATGTGCCTCAATATATTAAAAGGAGGACCACATGATTTATCCTTCTTTTTTTATTTATCATACCTATCATGCCCACATTTCAGACATATATCTGTGTTTACATATTCTCCTCTATATAGAATACAATCATTTGGACATGCATGATAAGATATGTACTCAACACCCAACATTTTCAACAATTTCTTTGCCTCTTCACAACTACCGAGTCAGAAGAACCTTATCTTTGAATAACCTGTTGTCGGTGATCATGGAAACTATTAATAAATTTACATTAATGCTGATATAATTATTAACGTTCATAAAATTTACCATTTGTAATGTTCATTGTGTACTGATTATATTTCTCAAATTTATATAAGGAAGGAATTTATGGTAACTTACCTCAAAACTTCCGAGAAACATGCATTCGACAAGACAAACTTTGCTTTCAAGTTGTATAGTAACATTGTTGTCCCCAACTGGGTAGACTTTGAGTGACCGCCAAGTCCAAAGAGAGGGGTGGTGGAAGCAAATTTAAGGCTTTCGAAAAAATTGTCAACGATTTGAGCATCATCCCCTAGCTGATCATCGTTTTAGAATGCATCTAACAGCATTGTCTCCATGGTAGTCATATCCTTTAAGTAATCATCCATACCAACCTCTATTTGATTGCCTCCATTGCCAGCTTGTGAAGAACTACTATTTCTGTAGTCATTCCTAATTGGTGAATCTGGATGTAGCAAGAATTAAATTAGTGGTTGATTCAACCATTCTTGGTATCGTTCCTCTCTGATTTTTTCTCTTAATTCAGTCTTCTCTCGATTTTACATTATCGTGGGGTGCAATGAAAGACGGTAGGTAGGTCGCTCATCATCACTAGAATCCTAATAATTCCAAAAAATATATTTGAACATGATTCATACAAAATCTATGATATCAATTAGTAAGCAAGTTGACAATATTGCATGATTAATTTATTTGGAATTGAAATAATTACATTAATCAATATACCAAATAATTATAATTATTGCCATCATTGTCCTAGGATTATGGCTAGAAGATGCAATATTTTTACATTTGGCAGGGTGAAGTAGTTGTCCATTTTCATCTACCAAATGCGGTATGTTGCTCTTGATAAGAGCTTCCAACGTTTTGGAGTTGTTTGAATATTTTGTACATCTGAACTCGATTCTGAATCTACATGAACCTACAAATTTGTATACATTATAAATTTAATTAAGCTGTGCATGATTGACATGGATAAAAAATATAAAATCAATTAGATAATGAAAATATAAATAAAATATGAAGTAATATTACGTCTCGAGATGGATATGGAGAACTCCGCGATGAAATTTTAGAAATATTATGGAACGAGCTAGATTTTGAAGAATTTTCCATTTGATATAATTATGATATTTTCTCCCTGCATTTGAGAAAAATCAACAATAAATTCTGGTGCATAGATAAAAGTAATTCCGGTGCCTTAAAAATGGACTTCTTGTTATCGGTGCTAATGTACAGATAATCACACTGGTGCATTGTTATCAATGGATGCATCAGTGCAGTGCTATTAAGTGACGCACATGTAATGAATAACCACAAATAAAAAAGTGCAACTCTTTTTTTTTAAGTGAGAAAAAAGCGGTAAATTGAAAAACAGGCGGCAAAATATTTTTGAAAATCTAATTTCATAAAACAATTTTTTAAATACTAAACACTTTTTATTATTACACTATTTTTGCAAAAAAATTCAGCCAGAGATTTGCAGAAGACATACCTGGAGCAAGAGAGCACGAGAGCACTGTGGAGCAGCGAAATACGTTCAAACAAAAGTATTCAAAAAATCAAAATTCCAAACCTCAGGTGATTCAAACCCTATAGAATAGAATTTCAAAAGATCTCATGATTACATTTTATTTTAATTTTTACTTTTTCTGTAGTTTTTTTTACGTAGTAAGTAAAAAAGAAAATCGTTGTTACCCTAAACCCTTCATTCTTTTTGTTTCTGCCCTTTCTTCTCCTTATTTCTGTGATTTCAGAATTAGGGCTTTTCATTTTAGATTTATAGGGTTTGTATTGCTCTATATAGGCCTATGACATCCAACCCACGAGACAAATTGCATAGTCAGATCTTAATCCACGTCGGCTCTTGTGTGAATTTAAAAAAAACAGAATTTGTTTAATCAGTGCACCCGACATAACATAGCACACCAGTGCGTTGGATTATCCTAGCGCATCGTACACTATATTTTTTGATAAAAAAAATAAAATATATATTTTTTTAATCCATGCACCATATGTAAAATATGGCACCGGTTCACTATGTCATTATGGCGCACCACGAATGTACTGTTTCACAAAAACATATTTTTATTGTGTTAATCGGTGTACCATGTAACATATAACACACCACACCTAGTCTCCTATTTGACAGAGAGCACCGTACGGTGGTCCCTTTTTTGCACGGGTTGTTCATAAGAATAGGCCGCACTGCCCCCTCCACGACACCATATGCTACAAAAAGTAACACTATACGATTTTTATTATTTTGTTTGTGTTAATCGGTGTGGTGTTTGACATGTAACACACAGGTGTTCCTTGTTTAAATAGAGCACCATATGGTGTCTTATACTATTTGGGTAGTGCGTTTATAAGACCACCACGCACCGACGTCGGTGCGTTCACCATGAAAAGCGCACCGGTTTCTTGATATGTTTTTTTAACTTGAAAAGTTGACAATTTATTTATAAAATATATTAATGAATGATATGGTACAGGTTTCATATTGATAAAGAAATATATGAAAAGAGATCAAGTAAGAAAAATACTTATAACACATAAAGAAAATAAAAAAGGCAAGTTCTTTGTAAATTATTTATAAAAAATATTATTTTTGAAATATATTTAAGTTTAACTAATATGTATTGTTTTCTGTGTATCATTTAGAGCCACAAAATAACGAATCTAGATAAGATTATTTCTAATCTAGGACTAGAAGAGCATAAAATCTTGATGGAAAAATTACAAAAGGATGAATCAGGTGAATGAAAAAATAATATTGATCCAATATGAGTTTCTTTTTTTAATTTTCATTAATAATATACTTAAAATTATTAGATAACATGTTTCAAACAATCTATTAATTCACATCTGTTTAATGTTCTACAGGGACCAATAACTCAGAAAAGGAATGGTGTTCTAAGAAAATAAAAAAAAATAGAACATGCAAATGAAAATGAATTTCTCCTTAGCTCATCTGGAGTGGTGTTGGAGGTTAATGAAAGGGGGGAAAACTTCTACAAAAGTTTGAGGGATCTAGTGGAACAAATGTATAGACGTTATTTCCACTTACAATACAAAAACCAATCCAATGATTCCAAGAACCAAATTTCATCTAAACTACAAGAAGAGTTTCCAGAGAATTGGTCAATGAGACATGTCAAACTTTTAATAGAAAAAACTTACAACAACAAAAAAGAAGGAATGAAAAAGTAATCTTCCCTGGAATATTTTTCGAGAATTATTTATAAATATCACTTTTTTTATATTTACTTTTCATATATCAATATAAAAATTAAATAGTTTATTGTCATGTTACATTTTAAGGGAGATTATTAAAATCTCAAAAGATGAATGAGTTGATATCAGAAATATGTTAGTAGGAATGTCCAAAAAGGTGTACAAGGAGATGGTCAAAGAAAGGGACAAAATTGCATCACAGGAGGAGCCATCTCAACAACAACGTTCTTCAAATATAATATGTAATCATTGATTTTTTCAATCATTAGGCACAATAAATAAACAATTTAGCATTAAATATTAATTTTCAAGTATCTTCTTGCGGAAAAGAAAAGAAAATGGAACCCATTCAACACATAAAATAAGACGAAAAATGATGCAAGAGCATCCAAGCCAAATTTTCATTATTCAATTATGTAATAAGGGGGGTGATATATTTTAATTATTTTATTAATTAAATTGTTTATTTTTAATAAATTAAGAGAAAATTATAAATGTGAGGATTTTTTGTAAATATTCTTTAATAATTAAAGGATATGAGTGGAGTGGAATTAGGTAGATAATATAGGGAGTAGGAATTCCATTTATGGGACTTTGTTGAGTCTAAAACTAGAATAAATTTAAATTAGATTTAAATTGAGATTTGTGTGGAGGAATTTATGGAGGGAATTCATTATTTATGTATATATAGCAGAGTGTGAAGTGAGGAGTACAGAGAATCAGAAAGATGGTTTGAAGGGCCGCGAGCCAAGAGGCACCCAATGTAATATTTGGCCTAAGAGTTTTTCTGTCTTAATATCAGTATTTTTTTTACTGTATGGCTCTCTTTCTCTTTATGCATGTATTTTGGGCAGCATCTATTGTTATGTTTAATGAAGAATTGAGAATTTTCATGCTGGGTGAAGTAGTCTGTGTTTCTATGCTAGGATTCTGATTTAACCCAGAATCCTTGCATCATTTGGTATCAGAGCTGAAAGATGCATGTTTTGAATCTGCAAGTATATTAACATGAAAATTGCAGGAAGAACCTGGAGTTTACATCATTGGTGAAGTCGAGTTGGGCAATGTACCAGAAAATCGAGCTGTGATTTGAAGGAAGGACGGCATTAAAGTGAGAATGGACCAACACAGGATCATTTCATAAAGGATGCAGAGTGAGCTCTCATGCTCGTTGAAGCTTGTCAACAGCGTGAAAAAAAACGGACCTCCGTGAGCAATGAAGGCGCAGAGGCCTTACCCAGCAATCGGAGGGAAGTGAATAAACGAATGCGCAAAGGTTTTATTCAACCATCATAGGGATCAACCGTTGTAAGATTGATCATTAGATAGAGGTATGAATGAAACCGAAATGCTTTGTAAATAGAACGGAACTTGTAATTTCTGTGTAGTGGTTTTCAAATCTACGTTTTTTGTGAGCTGATCGGAATCTGTTGAATTGACACATTAACAACCTGATGCCTGATGAAATAAATGACGGTTTAAAGTATGCGTTCGACACAAGTGATTCACCAGAATTGCAATCGATTTATAATTGCGGTTGACCACGGTTACTGTGATGGTTTGATGTGACCACCTATTTCAATCATAATGCAGAGATTATGCTGTCAACAACCGATTCTTCAATTCCATTGTTATATACATACAAATGTTCCCTTAAAAGTTCAAATTGTTTTCTTCATGAAGTTTATATAATAGCACTGAAACGTGAAGACTGTGCGTATTTTCCATCCTCAAGCAACTAATGTAAATTAAATGTGACAACCCTAGCAAGGTGCATATCAATTTTTTGGTAAAATACTCTTATACTTATGTGAATTTAACTTCATAAGTAAATGAGAGCTGTGCGTGAGTTTTTATGGTAATAGTGTGATGGTTTTTTGGGGAAATTTGGATTATAAAATCATTCTATTTTCAAGAGAAGAAGGAATCGAATCAGAGTTAAATCTCTAGTTATTTAAAGCATGGAAGATTGATTTTTGGATTAATTTCACGAAGAATTGCATCAGCCAAAGAGATGTGCTCATGGAAACAAGCGAAGAGATTGAAAAGTTTGGGTGAAATGGTATTTTGGTAAAAGGGATTGTATTGCGTTGGAGGTATGGTCGGTTTCCTGGAATATATTTTATGTGAGTTTCTCATTCAAATTCATTTTACAAGAAGCTATTCATTTAAACACACAAGAAGCCATTAATTTACTTTCACATAAAATTTGCATGGTTAAACTCATAAGTGACTATTGATTGAGGTGAAATTAAATTGATATTATAAAGCATGGTGGGGAAAAATGGTGAGTTGTTGCAAATGGTTTTGAGTGGGTAATATATGGTTTCATAAAATCATGTGTTGGTTTTGAGAATGCATAATTTCATAATTTAATTTTATATTTTTAAATAGGAGAGTTGTGAGAAGAAGGATTTATAAAGTGTGAAAAGGAGTTTATATTATTTTGGTTTTTTTTTTTGTAAGAAGTGGATTGTGTGGTATAAGAAGTGGGATAATTAATGTACTAGTGTCAAAGTTGAAGTCAAGGTTGTATATCATGAAATAAAAGGAGTCTAGTACATTATGTTAAGGTCAAATTCAATTGCTTTTTTGAGAAGATTTTTTTCAAAATTGAAGAAAAACTCGAGAGATTGAGATGGGGAAATTTGGCTTAAGCTAAGAGGGGAGATTGTGCGTACTTTGAAGGTTTCTAAAATTTTTTTGCTGGGAAATATTTATGTTAGAAGATTGCTGGGAAGAGATTTATATTGCTGGGGAGAAATGGACCTTGCGCGTTCAAAGTAAGTCTATAGAGGCTTGAATGTATTCCTAAAAGAATACACAAGAGAAGGGTTGGATAATTTCAACCACAAGAAGACTCAAGGTAAGTGCTCATTGAATGAATCAATATTCATTGAGTAGAGGTATTTTAAAATCTGGATGATTAAATTTCCTTTCCATACTTGAGAATATGATCTTTTGTAAATTTTATGAAAGTGTGGAAATGTTGCAAATGCGGAGGTATAAATGAATGGGAAAATGTGCTAATCCTGGGTGATATGAAGGCAAACATGCATGTTTATATGAGGAGGTTTATTATGCATAGTGTGATGATTTATTATGCATAATGTGGATTCTTCACAGTTTTGGTTGTCATTTTGGACCAAATCCTGTAGTTGGGAAAAGAAGAATTCTTTTGATTGGTGATTGAAAATATAATTGCTTGATGTTGTAAACCTTTGTTTTTACCATCATGTGAAGAAATTTAAGGAGGTGATATTTAGGATGAACACAATGTACGAGTTGTACATCGAAGAGGTTGCTTGTTCTCTACACACAGGTAAAGAGATGTGAATTGATGTTGCATGGTGCATAAAAGTGCAGGGAAATGTTTGTGTTATGATGACGAGCTTGTGAGGATGTGAGTATTTACAGTGACAAATATGGCACAGAAGAATGGAAACCAAAGAGTTGAGACTGCAGAGAGAGAGGTTTATTAATTACCTTAACAGGACATGAGGTATGATAATTCAGGAAGGTAATTTTAAACATTGAAGATTGAATGGTTTATTTATTTTCACCTTAAAATAAATCTTGAAGAACCTGAATGGAATTTCAACTAAAGACTTCAGTATCATGTGAAATGATAAGGGAAAACTGATGATTTTTCATAAGAATGAAGTATGAAAGAGGGTGAAGATTTTACATCCTAAAACTTTATTAGGGGTGTATGTTTATTGAAGAATTGTATAACTTCAATTAAGTCAAAATATCCACTATCATTGTTATTAGGACAAAGCTTGAAGTGAAAATAGATGTTAGAGTCAAATGAAAGTTTGGATAGTTTGAGCTGAGATTGAGTATTTTCATCCAAGATGAAAAATTGGTGTAATTTTGAAGTCAAAGAGTCATAGGTTAAGTCAAGAGTCTGAATGTAATGGGGTGCATGATTGGTGGAGCATGACACCCAAAGAATTGGTCATTGTAACACATGATTTACTAAAGTGTTGTTTGCAACAAAGTGAAGCAAGAGAGTTACTAGAGACTGGTTCCAAGACAGAGAACCAAGAGAAGCCAAGTGCAGGAGGAGAACTTGCATCTTGATGAATGGCAAGTGTGAAGGATTTTTGAGAAGTGGATTAAATGAAGTCCACACGTGAACAGATGTAGTTCACAAAGAAGGGGAAGATGATTGTTGATAGTAATTTCTGAAGATCTAATGAAGACCACATCAGAGGGAAGAAGAAGGAAAATGCCAAGGTAAGTGGCATATGTGAACAATTGACGGATGAAAAGTACGAGCGGGAGAAGGCTGAGATAACAATTCACCTTAAATTGTTAATGGAGTTGTTGCAGGAAAATGTGAAAGGCCAGACACATGGTTGGACCATGAGAAAGAAGGTAAAGTGGTAGAAGCTACATTAAAAAAGGGAAAAGCAGGTAAACATACAATTGGCAGAATAGCTAAGGAAGCTCGAGCAGATGTTGAGTTGTGAAGAACTCATATAAGTTGAGTTAAAAATGGATGTTTCCATTTGTGGCCTGGAACAGGATGAAATTCTGGGTGAAGAGATCAGTAAGGAAGATCTCATGAATTATTGGGATAGTTCAGAAGCATCTGAAGATGTGTTGGTGAGAGAAACAGATGAGGCCATGAAGCCTTACATTTTTTCTCACAGTTTATCTATGTTTGCAGGATGTGTGAAAGATGGTGAGCAGTCTGATGGAACTGTCACAAAGGAAAATGAAACTCTTGAGCTAAAGTCTGGTAGAGAATTCCTTTCAGCAAAGGAAGGTATTGATTTGTTACAACAGGAAGAAATCATAGATGAATTCTTGTTTGGGGTAAGATAGCAAGTCGAAGCTGTTATGGAACAGGAAAAAAATGGAAATGTCGAAGAAAAATTCCAAGGAGGTAAACAAATGTATTTGTTTAATGAAATTGCTGATGAAAGTTTACAATGTAATGGTGCTGAAACTAGGACAACTCAAGAAGATTGCCAGAGGAAGAGTGAAGGTAGTGATGAAGTGCTGAAAAGATTTCATATGGAAATCAAGTTTTTGGAACGGTGGCTGAAGGAACCTGATGGCAAAGAAAAACTTGCAGAACATGATCCAGAAGAAATTACAGTTACTATGCATGATAGAGATGAAATATTTTAACATTTATGGAGTTGAATGAATGTTATAAATTTTCAAATAATGATGTAATTGTAGGTATAGAACACGACATTAACAAATATGATGTCGAAATCAGAGAAATCGAGCAGAATTTATTTGGCATTGAGATGGAAGATCAGAAGCAGCGAGGGAGTTATGCCTGTAGGGACATAAAGGAAACAGTGAATCAGTAGGATGAAGATGGAAGCAGCCAGTAGTTAGGAACAAAATCTATTGAAGTCCAGAAAGTCGATGATGAGGGATTGATGCCTGAAGCATCAAAAGAGACTGACAGGTCTTACCTTTTTAAAACTAACAATTTGTTGGTGAATGCAGGTACAGTACCAGACGAGAGGGTTGTTTCTATAAAAGCAATCCAAGACTATAGTTGTAATCAAGAAGGAGTTCTTGATTATTTTCTATTGCAGGAAGTTGAGTATTTAGCTCAGTTGGAGACGAAAGAGTTCGACAAAGAAGAATTAATCCAAGGAATTGGCAAAAGAAAGTGTTGGAGAAGCTGATGGAATCCGATCGACAAAGTGAATGATGAGTTACCAAATCGAGTTGATACTTCAAAGGACCAGCGGCAGAACAGAGTTTGGAATCCTGGAGGGAGCAAGTCATCAAGACTTGTGGTTGTCGCATTGTTACAGAAAAGCAACAGACCTCATAGACAGGAGTCTATGGGAACTTCTCTACATGGGGAGTTTGATGCAGGAGCATCCAAACCAAATTTTCATTATTCAATTATGTAATAAGGGGGGTGAGATATTTTAATTATTTTATTAATTAAATTGTTTATTTTTAATAAATTAAGAGAAAATTATAAATGTGAGGATTTTTTGTAAATATTCTTTAATAATTAAAGGATATGAGTGGAGTGGAATTAGGTAGATAATATAGGGAGTAGGAATTCCATTTATGAGACTTTGTTGAGTCCAAAACTAGAATAAATTTAAATTAGATTTAAGTTGAGATTTGTGTGGAGGAATTTATGGAGGGAAATAAATTCATTATTTATGTATATATAGGAGTGTATGAAGTGAGGAGTACAAAGAATCAGAAAGATGGTTTGAAGGGCTGAGAGCCAAGAGGCCGCCCAATGTAATATTTGGCCTAAGAGTTTTTCTGTCTTAATATCAGTATTTTTTTTACTGTATGGTTCTCTTTCTCTTTATGCATATTTTGGGCAGCATCCGTTGTTATGTTTAATGAAGAATTGAGAATTTTCATGTTGGGTGAAGTAATCTGTGTTTATATGTTAGGATTCTGATTTAACCTAGAATCTCTGCATCAACAAGGAAGAAAAGGGTTGATATCTAAGCTTGTGAGTAATTGTTACTTCCTTATAACAACTTAACTAGATTTCATTTTTGAATATTTTAAGTTGTTTTACAAAAATCATCATTGAATGTCTTCAAACATGTGCTAACATACAAAGAAGAACCATCAGACAAATTGATTGACATTGGGTTACATATGGGTTCTGAGTATATGTTCCTCCCACAGCGTCATATGGTGGTTCGTCGTATTTTGTATCATTTATTGATGACTTTTCTAGGAAGGTGTGGGTCTACATGTTGAAAAGGAAGTCTGATGTTTTTTCAGTTTTCAAACAGTTTAGAGCATTGGTAGAAAACAGCACTGGTAGAACAATAAAGTGTTTAAGAATTGACAATGGTGGTGAGTTTACTTCCAAGGAGTTTGACAGCTATTGCAAGGATGCAGGGATCGAGAGACATAATACCACGGTTTATACTCCTCAGCAAAATGGAGTTGTTGAACGCATGAACAGGACTCTTCTAGAGAGAGCAAGGAGTATGCTGAGTAACGCCGGGTTGCAAAAGGAGTTGTGGACGGAAGCAGTGGCAACAGCTTGTTATGTGATAAACCGATCTCCATCGACGGCCATAGACTGCAAGATTCCGCAAGAGGTATGGAAAGGACACCCTTGTGATTATTCTAAACTCAGAGTGTTTGGTTGTGATGCATATGCTCTAGTGCCTAAACATCAGCGAACTAAGTTAGATCCAAAGTCTAAAAGGTATGTCTTTGTTAGGTATGGTGTTGGAACAAAGGGATATAGATTGTGGGATCCTACTACCCGCAAAATCATCATCAACAGAGATGTAAAGTTTGATGAATCCTCTCTTGTACAGTTAGATGTAGATAATAAATTGAAACAGGATGATGTATTTGATTTTCAACACATTCAGTTTGACAGCACTTCTAATGATAGTCATGATGACCATAGTTCAGATACTAGTCATGAACAGGTTTCAGAACATGAACAGGGTTCAGGTTTAGATCATGAACAGGTCTCAGATACTGATCGGCAAGAAGTTCCCACAGATGGTAGTCAGCCAGAAACATCCTTAAGGAGGTCGACAAGAATCAAACGGCCACCGAGAAGGTATGATGATTATGTTACTTCAGTTGCTTTGACCGCTAATGACAATGAACCTCTGTGCTATCAGGAAGCAATAGAAGGTTCGAATAGTGACAAGTGGAAAGCAACCATGAAGGACGAAATGATGGCCTTGAGTAAGAACGGCACATGGGATCTGGTTGAGCTTCCGAAAGACAGGAAAACTGTGGGATGCAAATGGGTTTTCAAGCTGAAACGGGGTGTGAATGATACGGAGGACAGGTACAAAGCGAGACTGGTCGCAAAAGGGTTTTCTCAGAAAGCAGGCATAGACTTTCATGAGATTTTTTCACCAGTTGTTAAAATAGTTTCAATTCGAATTGTGTTAGCTTTAGTTGCTTTGTTTGATTTAGAGTTACAGCAACTAGATGTTAAGACTGCATTTCTACATGGAGATCTAGATGAGGAAATTTATATGGAACAACCGGAGGGGTTTGTTCAGCATCGCAATAAGAAATTTGTTTGCAGGCTCAAGAATTCATTATATGGCCTGAAGCAGTCGCCTCGGCAGTGGTATAAGAAGTTTGATTCTTTCATGTTGAGTCAGAAATATGTTAGAAGTGAATATGATCATTGTGTGTATTTCAAGCAATTAAAAAATGGCATGTTCATTATCTTAGTGTTGTATGTTGACGATATGCTTTTAGCAAGCAAAAGCATTGATGAAATCAACAGGTTGAAGACTCAGATGGCAAGGACATTCGATATGAAAGATCTAGGAGCAGCAAGACAAATTTTGGGCATGGAGATTTTCAGAGACAGGAGTAATGCTAAGCTGTGGCTATCACAACAGAAGTATGTTGAGAAGATACTTTTGAGGTTTGGTATGAATAATGTGAAGCCTGTGTCAGTCCCTTTTGCTTCCCATTTCAAGCTTTCTTCGGGTTTATGTCCTAATACAGATGAAGAAAAGGATTATATGTCTTGAATTCCATATGCCAATGTAGTAGGATGTTTGATGTATGCGATGGTTTGTACTCGACCAGATATTTCACATGCAGTTGGGGTTGTCAGCAGGTACATGGCAAATCCGGGTAAAGAACACTGGTCAGCAGTGAAATGGGTGCTTCGGTACTTGAGAGGCACAAGTAGTTATTGTATCACTTTCAATAAGAGTAGTGAATATGTTTGCGGATATGTTGATTCCGATTTTGCAGGTGATTTGGATAAGAGAAGGTCAACTTCAGGGTACGTCTTTACTCTTGCAGGTGGAGCTATTAGCTAGATGTCAAAGCTACAGAACATTGTTGCTTTATCCACTACTGAAGCAGAATACATTGCTGCTTCTCATGCTTGCAAAGAGGCGGTTTGGTTGAAAGGTTTGCTTGGTGAGTTTGGTAGGTTACAGGACAACATCAAGTTACTTTGTGATAGTCAAAGTGCAATACATTTGGCTAAGAATCCGGCCTATCATAGTAAATCAAAGCATATTCCAATTAAGTACCATTTTGTAAGACAGGTTATTACTAAAAGGGGAGTCTCTCTTGAAAAGGTGCATACAAAGGAAAACTGTGCAGACATGTTCACGAAACCAGTTTTGTTGGAGAAGCTACGCTGGTGTTTGGCTTCTCTTGGCTTGCAGAAGAGATAAAATAATAAAAGAACAGGGCATCAGGCTAATTGTTGTCAAGGTGGAGATTGTTGAGATTTTCTGTTTTGGATAAAATAGGCAAAATCTCATTAGGTGACAAAAATTAGGAATTAGTTCCTAGATTAGCTCCAATTTGTTGGGAGGGAGTTAATGCATGCTAAATTTGAGTTGAGAGGATTTATGAGGCTGTTAGATTCTCCTGCTATATAACAGGTATCCATACGTTTGTTTTGGAGAGTGTGTGTGAATTATGTAATCTCCTGTTTGAAGAATAAAGATTGCCAATGCCCTGTTGTGTGGACGTAGCCCAGGAGGTTTGGGTGAACCACGTTAAAAACTCTGTGTCTTCTTATGCGCATGATTAATTTGCTGTTGTTGTGTTATTCAATCTGCTGCGCACTGTCCAACATTTTCCAGCGCATGTTTCACAATGGAGTTTATGAGAATTAGTCCTTCGCAAAGAAATAGGAATTTTGGCTCTCCCATTTTGTTGATGTTTATGAGTGAGATTAAACTCTTTAATATAGTATAGTTTATGAGAATTAGTCCTTCGGAAAGCAATAAGAATTTTGGCTCTCCCATTTTGTTGATGTTTATGAGTGAGATTAAACTCTTTAATATAGTATAGTTTATGAGAATTAGTCCTTCGGAAAGCAATAAGAATTTTAGCTCTCCCATTTTGTTGATATTTATGAGTGAGATTAAACTCTTTAATATAGTATATTTCTTTTTTCCCTACCTCCTTATCCCATGTACACTCGTGAAACTTATCCCTAAATTGTGACTTTGTATTGTTTTAAATATATTTTTATTTATAAATAAATTTAATTTAAAAACAAATGTTTAAAATATTTTATTTATTTATTTTCATATTTATGTATAAATAAATTTAAGTCACTTATACTTAAAAATTATGTGATTGGAAAATATGATATAGAAGTGCACCTTTATACCTTCAAGGGCAATTGCTATTTTTTTTTTTAAATGGCCTAAATATAATAATTTTATTTTTTTACCATTTTTAATGAATGGCCTAAATATATTTTTGATCATAATGAACTTTCTCTCGAGACCTGGATAAATATTTCCACATTACTGCGTGAACCATGACATATTATTTATTTATTTTCATATTTATGTATAAATAAATTTAAGTCACTTATACTTAAAAATTATGTGATTGGAAAATATGATATAGAAGTGCACCTTTATACCTTCAAGGGCAATTGCTATTTTTTTTTTCAAATGGCCTAAATATAATAATTTTATTTTTTTAACATTTTTAATGAATGGCCTAAATATATTTTTGATCATAATGAACTTTCTCTCGAGACCTAGATAAATATTTCCACATTACTGCCTGAACCATGACATACAGCAAGTCAAAATGGCCTATGCAGGTCTCGAACCTGCGACCTTCGCGTTATTAGCACGACGCTCTAACCAACTGAGCTAATAGGCCACATGTTGTTGTCTAGACGTAAGTAAATTATCGTTGTTCTCAAGTAACGGAGTCATAATGATTTGCGATTGAACGACGCATGGCAGCTGAGCAGCAGAATCTACTTCATTGTAACTTAATTTAGATGCTTAACGGCCACTCACCTCCATCACATATGTATCGATTGCGTGCATAATATTTATTCGTTTGCTTTTGCGTTACAGATTTCAGAATTAAAAAAAAACGGAGTTATCCCCTTGCCTAAGTTGGTACAACTTTCAAAAATCATAATACCTAGATTGCGGTTGTAGAAACAACTGAGTTTTCTCAAACCTAATAACCGTATTTCCGGGTAGACCTCGTCGATGATTACCTAATAACGGTATTTTCAGGTAGACTTGAGCTTGGGCGAGATTAACCTGGTCAATGTTACCTAACAGCAATAAGATTCAGCAAAATCATATTCTACTAATCGGAAGTAGCTTAAAAAAGTTTCAATTGCCAATTCGATTCATCTTGGCTGATTGGTTGGAAGCTAAGACACATGGACACATGGTTCTGTTGGGTTGAATTACGGCCCATCAATGATTAGACTCAGTTCCAGTTCAAATCTTTTGATGAGGCCATTAGATCTGTCCATATATATTTTCTATATATATACATGTATTGAATCTAAAATGAAATATAGGATAAAATAGTAAGAAATCAATATTAATAAACATAAAAAAATCTTATCATGGATATAAAAATTGGAAAGATAGATTACGAGCTTAAGTTGTGATATGAGTTTTGATTTATGGACTTGGTCAATGGTTATAAGGTTCGATGACGTACCCAAACCTCAAAAAAATTGATGAGACTTCAAGGTTGAAGTTCGACAAACCTTGTGACATAAGTTGGAAGGAATGATTGAGATTCTCCTCACATGATTCAATTTAGTAAGTAACATGATAAATTTTAATGTAATAGATAAGAACATGTATATTCCATCCTCACATAGAATACAAGGATATTTATGTATGAAAAATGAGAGAGTTCCCAATGAAATTAAAGTGTCTTATGTCTACTCATTCTCATATAGAATACAATGATATTTATGTACCAACAGAGATCCATTTTAAGTACTGATCTAACATGAGCCTAGAAGCAAAAAAAAAAATTCACCTGCAAATTTCTTTAAAGTGCAAAATACAATATATACTTTTTCAATTGTATTTTTTATTTAAATATTTTTACATACAATATTAAAACATTTTATTTTAACAATTTTTTTTCTATATATAGATATATATGAAGTTGATAGATATAAATTAGTTAATATAGATCTTAAAATAATTTATTTAAATCTCATGTTCAAATATTTTTGAAAAGTATAAGCTTTAAACATATTATTCACACATTGTTTTTAACCTTTAATTACTTTCCAACATATTCATTTTTTTTTATAGTAAACATTATTTTTTTATTTAAAACATATTTTATTTTATTTTAAAGAGAAAATATCAATTCTATGGATTATAGATGAACAAACTTACATAAATATTCCCAAAAAAATTAAAATATCTTACTATAAATAAAATAATTATCTACTCAAAAATTTGATTATTATCTTATTTCATCTCATCAATCCAATTTCATATATATAAAATCCATATTTATATCCATAAATTATAAATAAATTATTTTATAAAATTTAATTTTTATAAAATTATTAATTCAAATTTTATAAAAATAAATTGAATTTACATTACATTACAAAATAAAAAATACCGTCATGATACAATTTTAATAATAACATTTCACAATTAGATGCATCATCGCACACGTAAGTAGTTTTTTCTTTCTATTAAATATTGAAGCTTTTGTCATTCAACATTGAAGCAACCCCAACTTAATCTCCATTTATCATCCCATCATCCCTCAAGTGAATACAGCAAAGTTCGTCCCATTAAAAGTTAACTAAATATTTTACAAGTGGATACATCATTTTCAAAATTTTAATGGTAATATATAATTTTTCAATTTAACATTGAAATTAATATTAAATGAAATTTAATTTAAATATAAAATATAAATATAAAATCATAAATATAATTAAATTTAACTAATCGTTTTATAAGTGAATATATTTTTTCAAAAAAATTATAAGTGAATATATCTTTTTCAAAATTTTAAAAACAATATATAGTTTTTTATTCAACATTAAAACTAATTTCAACTTAAATTTAATTTAAATAAAAAATATATAAATTTAAAATAATAAATTAAACTGAAAAAAAATATAAATTTAAAATAATAAATTGAACTCAATAATAATATTTAACAACTCATTTTTATGATTTTTAAAAATATAATTGATATTTATATATAAAAATATGAATTTATTATTTTATTTTAATAAATTAAAAATAATATTTATAATTTTTAAATAATAATATAAATATAATTTTAATAAAACAAAATTGGATGTAAAGTTGATGGATATTCTCAAATATGGAAAGGCTCATTAAATATTAACATAAATTATAGATGAGTATTCCAATATATTATAAAGCTTAATAAAATTATTTTAGTTTATAATATATTGTTAATATAATAAAATAAATAATAATATTATATTAAAATAAATAATTTAGAAATTATTAATGTAATTTTATTAAAACATAATGATTTTTAATATCTTTTAAATTATGTTTTTAATAAGTTAAAGCATTTCAGTTTTAGTGATGTGATAAAGAATTTGTTTCTCATTTTGTACGGGGTTTAAGTTTTAGGAAATATATATATATATAATATTGTTCTTTTTCATTTATATTATATTTATAATAACATTTATAATGACATGAAAATATTTCTTCCACCCAATTAGTCTCATGTTTGATTACATATTATTGCAAAAAGTACTTATAAAGTGGCTTTGCATGGAGTTTGCATGTATGTTGAGTTGTATTGGTGTCATATTGCATCATAGTGAGTCATATTTTTTTATTTGTGTCATGTTTGTATCATATTTACTTAGTGTTTATGATTTGATTAAATTATTAATTAATATTTATTATTTGATTAAATTATTAATTAAGTAATAATTACTATGTTTTGTAATTTTTGTTTTTATAGTATTTAAATATGGATGAGAGGGATAATAACTATAATTTTTTTTACTATTTTTATATGAACACAATTTTTTATAGTGAATTTTAAGCAATAAACATAATTATGAGATTTTACTACTTTTGATTATTTTTATAACATGGAAGAAAAGAACCATTGTTCCAAAAAAAAATCTTACTATCCAAAAAAATGTCTCACCAACCAAAAATTTACCGAGTCTTTTGGCATTCCACATCCTTAACTTTTCCACATGTCTTTCCTCGACATCCTTGTCCCTCCACATTCCCTGTAACAACCCTCATGAAAATTCCATGTAATAAAAGTTAATAAAAGAAAACTAATAACCAAGGTCATGGGAGACGTATTTGAAGAGGGAAAAACATCCTAGCGTGGGTGCTCACATGGTTTATTGTGGCTATGGAAATTGACAAAGGCAATGGCTAAGACTTTGGAAAGGAAAAGTAGCATTTATTTATGAAAATAATGGAAAATATGAGAAAAAGGAGGTGAAAGGTCACAAGTTGCATGTGAGGAGGAAAATGAAGGAAATGAAGGAAAATAATGGAAAGTGAAGAAAATAGAGGCCTCATTAATAAAAAGGCTTCTAAGGATCAATTCATGGCTTTTGTTCAGTTCATTTTTGGAGCTCTCATTATTCTCTCTCTCTCTCTCTCTCTCTCTCTCTCTCTTATACTCTTGGATACTTAGAGTTTTCTTGGAGCGCTCTTGGAGGGTGTGGCATACTTGGATATTTGGAGCAAGAAGGTAAAGGAAGAGAAGGAAAGTGCAAGAGGACATCGGGATCAACAGCTACAACGAGCTTTGATTGCAGGTACCGAGTTGCATGTAAGTTTTCCTGAATAGTTTTGGCATGCATGGTGTATGCATGTGGTTTCTTGGTCATGATCTGTCATTGACATGGAGGATTGCCTGGATTGATAGTGGATTTGCCTAGCCTTGCCATTTCTTGGATAGCCATGATGTTGTGGGTTCATTTTCATTGTTTGTTTTCTAGTTGGTTCTCATGATTCCTTTAGTTGTGGGTTGAGTTATTAGTTACTAGAGCCTTGGTTTCACAAATGCTCTGGAGCTTGACAAACATCTGTTGGGTTGCGTTACTAGTCCTATAGTCTTGGTTGGACAAACACTCTAGAGCCCAAGGTGGGTTGAGTTACTAGTCTTGGAGCCTTGGTTGGTAAAAATACTCTGGAGCCCTAGACAACTTGGGTAGAGACCAATTTAGTGATGGTTGTGATGTCCGGCCATGAGTTGGAATCATTGGTTGAGGTGGTATGGTTTATGAGATCCCACATTCATGCTTGAAATATGGCATGGTGGTGATTGGATGAAGAGAGATTTGGCTAATCCATGCCTATGGTCGGGTGGAACGTGGAAGTCCCAGAATTGGTTGCATTTTGTTTATGGAAATAAGAGATATTTTCAATTGTATTGATGGTTAAATATCCTTATTATTCTATGGATTATATGGTTGTTATGTGTTGCTTATTTATGTTGCTTATATGTTGGTTATGACTGAGTTTTATGATCGTGCTGAAGTATGGCTTTCATCATGTTTTGATTCATAATTGATTGAACAATGTATCTATGCCTAAATATACTATAATGCAGTTAATGTGATGTAGAATCAATGGTTCTTAATGATTCTCATATAAGTATGATACCCCTATGCTCAGATATGTTATTTAAACCTATAGATGACATCCTTATGACATGTTTGACGAAATGTCTGTCATGGCTAGTAGGGGTTTTATCAAGTCCTTGTTTGAATGTTTGCTTGTGCACCATTGATTTGATGTGTTATTTTGTTCCTGAACTTGTCATTGAGTTCTGGACAGTGGCCTAAGACCTGGGCCTGAAAAAGTGCCTTAAATATCATGGATGAAGGCATAGGTTAGGGAAATTTAGTCCCTAGACACAGGCATGCAGGATTTTATATGCGCCTAGAGTCTCCCATATGCAGGCATGCAGGCTTGTGCGTGTGTATGGGGGTTAAGTGGGTTAAAAATTAGTGGGACCCAGGGGCTAGATACCCGAGTGGTTGGGATGGTTCCTTGGAGTCTTGTTGTTGATGTCGAAATTTTGTATGATGTGTTTATGTCAATTCCACATCCTTAAGGTCACCTAGGAGGTTGAGTCTGATCATAGTAGCCTCTTGTCACATGTTTACCCTAGTTGGCCAGTTACTTGGGTAGATATGGGAGGAGGGTGTTATAGAGTTGTATCAGAGCGTGGTTGCACTCTTCTTCGACGGTGTCTTGATCGTGCATTCATGTCAAGTGCATATGTGTTCCTCATGCTTATGTTCTATGTGCTGGTTTCATTTGCACAGTCTTGGTCATGGTCGTAGTGATGTCACCATGTGTAGGATGATGGTGTTGTTGGTTGGATGTGGTCATTATGAGTGCATTTTGGTTATGCATTTGTTATGTATGTCAATGTCTATATGCTTTTATGCATGCATTTTCATGGTTAAGATTGTTATCCATGAGGTCAATGTATGCATTTTAGGTCATCATGATGTGTTGACAATATATGATGTTGATATGTTGGCTAAGATAGAATAGGAGATGCAGATCATCAAAGTGAGGTTGCAGCATTAGACCTCGGGGTAAGAAAATATCGTCATCTAGGTTGTATGTTTGGCATGCAGGTATGTGGTTAATGGTTGTTATAATAATTATGGTTACTTATATAGGCATGTTTGTCATTTTGTTGTTGTTGTGGTTACATGCATGGTGGATTCTAGTGAATCAGTGTGGTCATATGCACGTGTGTTGAATAATCATGAATGATAGTAATGTGTTTTTATATGCATTATTGTTGTTGTTTTAGGTTATTTGACTTGAGTATTATGTTATATGTCATTGATGAGTATGCTATATGTTAACTCGTTGTTGTTATATGTTAGTAAACTTGATGATTAGGGTTATGGCATTAATATATTGATGTTATATGTATCGTGCTAAATTGGATTGGCCTGTGTCAATTTTTCATAAAGAAGCATTGTTCTTTACTTTGATAGTTACATTTATTCATTAACATGTTGCATTCACCCGAAATAATTTTTCCAATTTATAGATCTATATCATTAACCATCAAAAAATGAAACTATGCGGAAAGAAATATACGATCATCATCATCATCATCATCTAAGCAGCGTATAATAAAATATCAAAGGAAGGCAAGCATGAACACATAGAGACATCAAGATTGGTCCAAGCCCAGGGAAAAACCCACTATGGGGAAAACCCTTGGAAAATATTCTTCTTAGATCTTCATTGAATGATTCAGCAACAAGAGTACAATGATCCATGATTACATATATTTACGATGCAGAAAAAAATAACATAAAATCACTAAAACCATACCCATAATTTTGCATGAAGGAAACTGAATCTGAGAACTGAAATGCGCTGACATTGGCTATAGAAAACTGATGAGCACGACTGATACTGAATGAGGGCTGAAGATACATCTGCAATGGAAAAAATAGATATGATCTACAAATATACAAATCTATAATACCAAAACACGAATATGAAGGATCGCTAAGTTATCTCAACTCTGAATTCCTAGATATGAATCCATGAGACTTTAAATTATGCTTTGACGCAACTATGACTGAATGATTGATGTCTGGAAGCGACGCACAATCAAATGAAGGTGAGCCAAATTAAATCTGCCCAATAACTCTCTGAGACGCGGCCATAACATGCTCATCCTGTGGCTCTCAGGCTCTGAGCCACTATCACAACACCTTGTGCCCGTGACTTAGCTTCAAAATAGCCTGATCTGACCTCAGGGCTTTGGCTGCACCCTTAACATGTTGTGCTAGCAACTTTGGCACCTTGGCTATGGGCACAACACATCCTACCCGTGGCTCTGCTTCAGCAAGGTTGCTACCAGGGCCTTACCTTCCCACAGATTTCCTTCAATAGACTTAGATCTATAATGTGCACCAAACTCTAACCGCAATCAGCTGTGTGCCAGTGTGCGAGCTCCTTCCGACGTACTTGTGCGAGCCAAAACATAAACATAGACGAAATAAACTGATGGATGCATGGCAAATATCACTTGAGCAATGTGAAAATGAGCTTGAGGTCACCTCTATTTATAGCTTTGTGAGTGACGACTTGGGGCTTTAATCGGATCCACATGCGGTAGGCCGAACCACAAAATATTAAATTAATTCATAACTTAAATTCTTTTTAACCGATTGGGGCGATCTATAGGTCGATTTTGATCCTCTTGAAAAGATGAATCAAATTAAATTATTATCCTAATCATCTGAGTTGTTCACTATGGAATTTGAACCTAGTTGAAAAAATTACCACTATGCACATTGTTATAGTTATGACATTCAGGTATCAGTTAATATATTGTGATATTATGGCATACTAATCTAGGCTGACTGTGCATATGTGATTTTTATGCAAGAAAGACAATTTCTTATGAGCCTATGATGTGAACTTGTTAGATATTTATTGCGATGGATATCATGACCTTATTTATGTTTGACTTGATGTGTTGTGAAGTTATATCATGCTAAACTAGATTGATTGTGCAGAAAATGTGACCTCCCCTGAGATAGATTAAGGTATGAGGTTGCTTATTTCGACTACTTGATGCTTAATTATTTGATAATTTCATCTATCTGGTGTTGAGTGTTTAGTGTCTATTATTTCGTCTAGTTATTTATCTAACATGGTACATTTATAGTTTATTTGAATGTTTGATTAATAGTATGATATTAGTATGTGTTTGTAAGATTGCATGAAGTAATGATCTTGTTTTAATATGGTGGTACTAACACTATGTTGAGATAGCTTATGTGTACTTTATTATAAGTAGGTGATAGTTGTAGTATTATGATTTTGACTATTATTTGATTATGACATGATTGTTACTCTTGGTAGAGGTTGAATTTAGTTAATATATATGATTTTTTTATATTGGAACATGTGATTGACATGTGTGAACAATTGCATGGAAACATGCTTGGTATTGTAATGAAAAGGTAATAGTTTATGTGTTTATATAACTAATAGATGGGTGATATGAGAGTACATAATAAAGACTCAAATGGAGCAAGGTAAATGGTAAATTAAAGGAATTGGGTAATAATTCCTTTGGTTATGTTTGGAAACCATAATTCCAAAAGAATGAGCGCTTTACAAGGAGGAATTATTCTTAAACCTAATCTTGTCTGGCATTATGTGGACATGTGCTATATTTATGAATATGTATTTGATAGGTATAATAGTTGGTTTTTATTTATGGCCAGATTCATCAAGGGATTGGAGTCCCTTGAGAGATGATATATGTATGTGTTCAGATACAAGGTAGTGTGCCTAGAATAACAAGGTAAGGTAACTGGTATATTGTATGTTTATATTATACACTAACAATTGTGTGTTTATGGCGGTATGGTGCATGGGATATCATGGAAAGAGATTGTTATGACATCTTGAAGAAGGACTAGGTTGAGCTTCCCCAGGGAAGCAATGGGAACCATGGGGATTGATTCATGGTGTCTGTTTACAGTCTTGTGCTTTTGGTATTGTTGCACTTGATTTGCGGCTTTGTTTATCTCTAATGTATGGCCATACCACTTTGTTTTTGGTGTCGTATTGTTATTGGTTTTTGTGGTCTTCTTATTGCTTGCTCTTGTTCTTGCATTTATGTTTTGAGAGTCTTGGGAGTTGGTTGTGGAAAAGGAAAGTTGATGGAGCTCTAAGAGAGATGAATGGAACTTGATAGGTAATGTAAAACTTGGATGAAGCCTGGTGCATGTATAAGGGAAGTGAAAGGTAAGAATATGACAGTCAGATGGACTGGTTGGTTCCATTGTGGTAAATGGGCAATGGAAGTACAAACATACAAAGGTAATTGGGTAATGTAAAGTAAATGGATTAGAGTCATAATATGCCTTGGCTAAGTTGGGAACCGTGGTTCTCAATTTTGTGCATGTTGTGCAAAGATAAAGGAAGTTCTCTTAACCTAGATCTTATGATATCTAGCAATTGTGTTGTGATCATGGTTATGATGATATTAGGATAAGCATGGATAGTGGAAAGACACTAGAAGAAAGGTTGATTATGGGGCTAGTGTGTGGTGTATGGATGTGCAATACTACTACTGTGTTTATGTTTCACATGTTTTATATTAAGTGATTGTACTTATGGTGATGTGTACATGTAATATATGTAGTATCGTGTACATATGATGTTGTATGCATGTTGTATATATGGTTTTGTGCGTGTATTTCATATGCAGTTCTAGGTATAGCTGGTGCTACATACATGATGGATATGCAGTGTTGTGTACATATTGTATTGTGCGCATGTTGGATATGCAATGTCGTGTGCATATGTTGCTGTGCACATGTTGGATATGTGGTGTTGTGTACATGTCATGCATGTGGTGTTGTGTACATATGGTATTCTGTACACATTGTACAGTTGGTGTAGTGTACATTTGGCGTTGTGTAAGTGGTGCCATGTACATGTGATGTTGTGTGTGCATTATGCAGGTAGTGTTGTGTACAGGTGGTACTGTGTACATGTTATGTGTATAGTACTGGTATACATGTGGTATTTTATGCATGTCATACATGTTGTGTTGCAGGCATGTGGTACAATGTTTGTGCATGGTGTAGTCATGGTATCGTGACACATGTATTTGTTTCATTGTACTCTCTATATGTATATGTATTTTGTTGTGTTATACACCAGATGTAGGTGTATGTGTTGTGTTGTATTGTACGTCGGGTGTAGGTGTATGTGTTGTATGTTAGTGTAAGCATATGTATTATGTTGTATCGTACATCGGGTGTAGGTATATGTGTTGTATGTTGGCATGGGTGTGTGTATTGTATGGAGTCGTATGTCGTATTGGGTGTACGTGTTGTGATGTAAATTGTGTGTATGTGTACGTGATTGAAGAGAAGAAAACGTATTGGGTGATTTCAGGGTGTGGCAACCAATCCACTGTGTGTACAAAAGAATGAAGGTAGAAGTAAGGAGCGATGAAGGATAAGTATCAATATTTTATTTCAATTTTAATGCATGTGAACTGTGATTCTAACTTATGATGGTTACATGTGATTTATGACTATGGTTTGTTGGTTTGAAGGGTCTTGACCCAGGTTTGGTTTTAAGGTTTACCAACAAACCCCTATACTACTGGCCCTTTCGGCAAAGGCCTGCTTGCGTAGGTTAAGGCCTCACCCAAAGTAGTATGGGAGGGTTCTGGAACCAGGTTTCTACACCCTGAGAGAGAGAAAGTTAACTGAAGTGGGTCCCTTCAGATCTAACAAACCTGCATTGGAGAAGCCCTAACAGAGAAACCCTTAACAGTAGATTGGTGAAGTTACCCACGCAAAGCCCAAAATCAGATGTAACAACTCAGTAATCAGATGCAACAAGATAATCAGAGCCAGATCTATGCATTCATTTCCTTCAGCATCGCATTCACGTGCACATCAATAAACCATTAATATTCAGAAGCATACATTAACTCAGAACTAACATAAAGCGTAGCCAATAATCATAACACAGAAGCAATTAGATATCACAAAACAATGTTTCTCATTCATTCATATCCAGATCCCACTTACAGATTCTATTTACTAGCCCAGGCACATAGCCAGCAGGGTCCGCACACAGTAGGACTTAGGGTCTCTATGCACACAGCCAGTAGGAGTCCTCACCCATACAATCCACACAATAGATCCACAGATTTTTATCCAATCTTAATCAGATAAAAAATTAGCCTACTTCTAGACTTGATTTATACATCTATTTATATCATATTTAGTCTGCGCTACTTTATGGTCTGGAAACCGTGATTTTCAAACTCTTGGTCTACCCTTTGACCCATTACAATTCATTAGGGGCGTTGACCCACCCCAAATCCCCTGCGTTAGACTAATTATTACAAAATATTAAAAAATTGGACCAAAATTGTGGTTAGGGGACCCCGCTCCAACAGGCCCCCAACACAATCTTGTGACTCATCCTGAGTCACAATGGAAGTGGGGCCTTCATCTTTTCTTGGAGCTGTTCGACCGCGGCAGAAAAAGGGGGAAAGATGCCTTCATCTGCGTGCCTACATTCTACGCAATTTTGACCAACGTTTGTGAAGTCGGTCCTTCAGTAGCGATGGTGATGCTCACCAGGGTCTGGTTCAATTTCTTTACTGCCACATCTAAGTCCTGCGCAAGTTTGAGAGCTTCATCAGCCCATGGCTTCAGGTGGTCGTTGAGGACCTACTTCTTGTGGAGGAGCTCCTCTATTTCATCTTTGAGCATGTGGCTGGTCCGAAGACGCGCTAGGAATTGTGCTGCTATGAGGGTAGGCATGGTAGCTTCCATTTGTTCAAAATATTGCTCCTTCTGGCGCAGCTCATGATAGAATTGGCAGAGGAGGGAATCACACTGCACCGTGGACCATAAACCCATAGTAGTGTCTAAAAATTATGCGACCTTGGTGATATATGCTATAATGCTTCTGGTGGCTTCCTTGACCAGCGTGGCTCGCTGGGTGCGCACCTCAGGAGGGGTCTCATGTTGCAGTTTGGCTTGGAGTGCCACTATTTGTTGCTCCAGATCTGCTTCAACAACCTGTACTTAGGTCCGGGATGATTTCAAAGCAACTACCAAGCCTTCAACCTTGACTTGGGGTGCAACAGAGGTAGGAATCACTTCTAGCATATCCTCACAGAGCCGGTCGATTAGATGTTCTAATTCAGCTTGTTGCACAACTGCAGCGATGTGTGTTGCTTGAGCTTGGGCGGCTTCAAAAACTTTGGTCACAGTGGTTTGTTTGGTCTCATTTAGCTACTGTTGCGCCCACATTTCTCTGTGCTAGAGCTCTCTGGCGATGAATACATAGAGAGCATGGAGCTGCTCACCTGTCAGTATCACAACATCGATATAGATAAGAGAACAAGCACGAACTTGCTCACATAGGATTGGAGGTACTACAGTGAACACCGCACCGAGGAGGGGATAGATCCTACTCTATGTCACTACGGTTAAGGCTGTAACTGTGGCTGGATGGCTTGCTTGATTCTGCCTCACTTGGTTCACGCTCACCTAAAGCGTATCTGCTTTTAACTGAAGGGCGTGCAGCCCATACTGCAAGGCTTCCACTGTGGCCTTCTACTAATCTTAAAGGGTAGCCTATTAGTCTTTCGGAAGCAATACTGACAACGTCCGCGATCTTCTCCAAGTATTCCTCTATTAAAGTGACCTCCGCTTCCTTGTCGATCTTATTGGTCTTGCACTTCTGCTGCTTCCATTTGGGAGGCTCGCATGTGTGCTTTGTTCCGCGTGGGGACTTCGTGCCCTCCCCACCAAGCCCTTCAACCTCTGCATCTCGCTGAGACTCTTGCTCAGCTCCCTTGGTGGCATCCTTGGGGGTTTCCTTGGTCGTGGTTTTCTTCATGTAGCGTACCTCAGTCTCCTTCGCAGTTCTTGGTGGGACAATATCCTTCGGGGCTGCGTCCTTGCCAAAGGTGCCTGCTGTGATCACGGCAGATGATTTGAATTCGAGCTACCACGTCGGTGGCCAGGTGGTGATGAGTTGATCGATCTCTGCTTCCGTGGCCATATAAGAAAGGTTGTACCATGCTTGATCCTTGTGGGCCCTGATATGCACATTGCGCATGGTGACGTGGAATTTAGCGATGCCTTTTTATTTTTCATAGACCGCGGGTGACAAGCGCAGTCTACAATGAATTGTTGTTGCCAGTGCATGGTCGAACAACACCCAGAACACCTTGATTTCTTCAATGTGTTTGGAATCCTTCGAATCCAAAAGGTTCGCATACCGCACACCTTCACAAACATTCGAGTCAAGCTCAGGGAGCACCGCATCATCAGGTGTCTCCCACGCAATCAAGGTGATCAACATCAATAGCCAGGAAGAGGAAAATGCCTTTCCCTGGTCCCACGCCTTGTGCACATTGTCTAAAAATTCTTCACAGAAGTACTGCGACCAGTTGTAGCAAACCCCTTTCTCACACCGGCTGGCTAGATGAATCACATAGGCAGGGACGGCCGATACCTGGCACTTGCGCATCATTTTACACGCGAGCAGCAAGGTACCCATGCGCACTCCTGAGTCAGCTATGGTTTCTACAAGGAACCCCCTCTTATCGCGATCGACTTTATATTTCTCCCGCACTTCGTCGACGACCTTCTGCTCATATTTCTTGCTGAAGCCATTCATGGGATGGGGCCCTTGCATGGGTAGGCTGGTGATTCGGTGAATTAACATGGCGTCGATCGGGATGCAGCCTTGGATCCACAAGCAGCCATCATGAATCAGCGCCAGCAGCTGGCGCACAACCAGTCTGGTGATGGCATATCGGCCAAAGTAGGGGATGCGTAACAAATTCAATATCCTCGAGGCTTCTAACCCACGTGCCCACGACATCTGTTCCTCCTTTGGCACATTATCGTACAACACCCTCTCAAGATATAATTCTAGGGCCAGGTCTGGGAAGGCGTATGCATTTGCTAGATTGTGATCATAAAATTTAATGGAGTGGAGGCTCCCAAACATATCACCAATCAAGGGGACCTCCTCCAGGACCAACGACATTTGCATATATTCTCGGACAACATCGACATTCTTGGGGGTGCACACTATTGGTTTTCTTGGCTTCAAGAAAGCGGGGCCACCAACAGAGCTTCCTCTTAGGCTGTCATGGGGCGCTTTGAGGGATTAGGCGAATGTGCCTTAGGCACCTGCTGAGGGGAATGCACAATCTGAGGGGATGTGTGCCGCTTTACCACTGCCCACTTCGTGGCTTTCTCCTTTCCTTTCCCCTTTCCATTCTCCTTCCCCTTGCCTTGTCCCTTGGTCGGCATAGACATGACCTCTTCCACATTGAGGGTTACCTCAAACACATCTTCGGACCAAATTTCAATGGAGGCCATAACATGCGATGACTCGGCGGGGTTAGAAGCATTCATTCTTGCATGAAAGATAAATTCAAGGTTGCTGCTGTCAGAGGGGGTAGCTCACCCAGACATACAGATGGAAAATTCACACAACACATAGAGTTTACAGTAAATCACAAGGCGCAAGAATTTTTGAAAGAAAAGGAATCGATTATGACCTGCACCCCTCTTTTTATAGCCTCCTATTAGTAAAAATGATCGGATTAGTCTTAAATGCAACTTACCATCAAGGAAACGGTAAAAAATACTCCTAGATCGCTGCATTAATTTCCAAATTCACACTCCATTCAATGGTAAAATCGCTTTTGCACCCAATTTTACTGTTCCAACGGCTAGTTTTTCTAACCGCGCACTACCCCTACGCCTCCGTCACACCCTTCTATGCCTCCTTTCCTGTGAAATACCCCTGCGTGCCTTTCAGACTCCCTTCACTTCTCCGTCTGTGTGTGAGCAACATTCCTAATACAAATACTTCAGCCATATCGTCATTTGGTAGGCACCGGGTTGTCCCTATAAGGTTTCATATGACTTCCATTAAGGTATCATGAAAGATAGTCTCTGCGTAGCATAGCCAACCTAACCGCACCACCATATGTAATCTCTTTCACTATGTATGTGCCTAACCAATGCTTACAAAACTTTCCTGGGTGGCGCGCAAACTAGCTGTCATAGAGCAGCACCAATCTGTCTTCCTTGAATACCTTCTATCAGATATGTCGATCATGCCAAGTTTTTTCCCGAGCCTTCTAAACCTGCTGGTAAAAATGATCAATGAACCGATCCTCTTCCAAGGCAACTAGCAGCGCCAAGCGTTCCTCGATGATGTTGGGTTCTGCCATTTTTTTAAAAGCTGCAATGTGTAGGCTAAGGACGATATATTCCATGGGCATGATGGCCTCCTTCCCATAGACCATCCTAAAAGGATTTTTTCCAGTTTCTTGCATGTTGTCCTATAGGCCCAGAGCATTGAGGGGATGTGCACATCCCAATCACTTCGATCAGCATTACAGACCTTAGTTAGCACACGTTCCAAAGTTTTGTTGAAGGCCTCTACTACCCCATTTGCCTTTGGGTGATATGGGGTACTCTTTGCATGGTGGATATGAAATTATTTTATCAAACCTTCAATAGTTTCATTAACAAAATGCGTACCTCTATCACTCATTAAAATCTTTCAGTAGCCAAACCTGGTCAGAATATGCTCAAAGATGAAGTGCGCAGGGGTATTTGCAGTACAATCCTTCACATCCTTCGCTTTCGCCTATCTGGTTACGTAATCAGCTGTAGTAATGATGTAGCATGCACCCGTATTCTTTCTTGGGGGATTGATGGGTCCTACAAAGTCTATGGCCCATTTGTCGAACGTCTACAAAGCCATCTGTAGTTTCAGGGGCATCTCATCTCTATGTGATGGTTTCTTTGTCCGTTGGCATGCATTCGCTGGCTTGGCAGTATGTGTGGGCATCAATATGCAATGTGGGCCACCACAACCCATCCCTCAAAACCTTCTACGTAGTTGCTTTTCCTGCATAGTGACCTCTTGCCACTCCTCCATGGGCTTTAGCCAAGATAACTTGTCTTTATTGTTCTAATACATACCTCTGCAACACCACATTTTCTCCCAGCTTGTATAAATGACCAGGAATTATGGAAATCAACTGCGCGGGCTACCAACTCCTTTTTCTGTTGTATTGAATAGTCTGCAGGTGCCATCCCCATGCATAAGAAATGAATAATGTCTGCAAAGTGCTCGTCAACCACCTTGATAGCAAAAAGTTGCACATCGACTAACCCTTCTTATATATTATTTGGCTCTTCTACACTCTCAATCCGAGACAAGTGGTCAGGTTCAACATTCAGTCTCCCGAGCTTCACAATGATTTCAAAATTGTACTCTTGGAATAGCAGTAACCATCTACAAATATTCCCCCCCAACACAGGCTTATTGAACAGGTATTTTAAGGTTGAATGATCAGTGAACATCTTTAAGTGCCCCCCCAATAGATTGTTCCTGTATTTCTGTAAGGCATACACCATTTCCAATCCTTCTCGCTCAATAGTAGAATAGTTACGCTTTGCACTAGAAATTTTCCTGCTAGCAAATGAAACTAGGTGATCGATCTCTCCTTCTCCGGGCTGCGCTAAGACAACTCCTAAGGCTATCCTTGATGCATCCACATGTACATGAAAGACCTTCGTCCAATGTGGAAATATGAGAATATGTGCATTGACCATATTTTCCTTTAGTAGCTCAAATCGTTTCTGACACTCCTCATCCTAGAAAAAGGGTACATCCTTCTTTAGCAGCTTCTCCTTTGGCGCAGTGATCAGGGCATTCCCTTCAATAAACTTCCTATAGTAGCCGGTGTGTCCGAGGATGGAACACAGTTGTTTCTCAGTGGTGGGGACTACTAAATTGATGATAACTACAATCTTGGCTGGGTCAACCATAAATCCCTGCTGACATACAACGTGCCCCAACAAAATCCCAAATGGAACGCAAAATATGCATTTCTTTATGCTTAGTGAAATCTGGTGTTTCCTACAGGCATCCAACATCATGTACACGTTCGACACATTCTTCTTTACTAATCCAAAAATTGTCCAATCATCAAAATAGATCTCCATAAACTTGTGAATGACTTCTTTGAATACTGCTACAACTACACCCAAGAAAATGGCAGTGGAATTCTTGAGCCTGAAGGGCATGAAAATGTACTGAAAGAAGCTCCATTCGGTCGTGAAGGTTGTCTTGCTGCGATCTTCAGGTGCTATTCTGATATGATGGCACCCTGAAAAGCCATCAGTGAACGAGTATGCTTCCCGACCTCCTACGTTATCCAAAATTTCATTTGAGAACAGTGCACGGAAAAGATCATGTACGCAGGCGTCATTTAACTTGCGCAGGTCTACGCAGATCCTTATCTCTCCTTTGGTCTTCTTTTCTTGGACCACCATAGGGCTTACCCAATTCGACTGCTCTACTGGCTCAATGATACATGTGGCCAACATTTTGTCTACTTCCTCCTTGACTTTATGTTTATATTTAGGATTCAGCCAATAGGGTCGTTGTTTGACAGGATGTGCATCCATCTTCAAGGTGATTCTCTTGAGACCCATATCTCCCATGATTCCATTTAGCTCAGAGAAATTTGTAGGGAACAAGTCCTGATATTCGGTCAGCAGCTCCACGATCTTTCCAACTGTATCATCATCCCAAAAATCCCCAATTTTGGCCATCTTGGGCTACTCTTTCGTTCCAATGTTGACTTCCTTAAACTTTAATGGCTTGGTCATATCTATTGTTTGAAATACGGGTCCTGCAACTGTGCACTCTCCTTCTGAATTTGGGATAGTGATGTTTTTGGAATCCTCCTCACAGTATTCTATAGACAAATTTTGGCAATTGAAAATATCCTGCATCTGCATGTCCCATGCTGGAGCAACACATTCCTTCCGAGGTAAGGAATTATCAAGGACCAACGCATCTATATCTTGTGGGGCTTCTTCCAATTTATTTGTTCCTCCAACTAGACCGAATGTCATTAGAAATCCTCATTCATGGTTCCCTAGTGGCAAGTGTGCTGTTGTAGCTATGCATCTAAATATCAGGTAGCGGGGATTGGTACCAAATAATGAATAAACATATGGACCCACTCGTTCCAAGTTTGTTCATTCCATACCTCCATCCACATAGCTAGGTGCTTGCGTGGGTCCCCACGACCAGAGAAGAGTTCCATGGGTGGGTTGACTCGAGGTTCAAATATTAGGATCATCATTTTCCGACATTATTCCCAGTCCTGAAAATCCCCCTTATGGGTTTCCCACCATCATGCAGGGGTTGCGCGCATAGCCAAGTCGAGTGCCAAAAATCTCCTTTCTTCAAGGACATATGCTTCGAATGCTTTAAGAAAGTCCTTAACACTACCAAAACCATCAAAGTAGGGCAGTTCTCTTACCTCTGAGGAGATGCATCGGAAGCTCTTTGTAATCTTAAGGGACCTCAATGCAGATACATCATGAAACCGGTTCTGCCAATTTTATATCTCACCATTTGAGTCTGAGAGACATGTGATGTCTTTATCCCAACAAAACATGCCATCAGCTGTGGGGTTGATCCAATCATCATCCCGAGTAGTAAGTTTGTAAATGTGATCGACATCCTATTCCTCGCGCACTGGTTCTGTATATCGTTCACCTTCTGCTGGATCCAGGGGACTATTACCCACGTACCATCGTTCTAAGAAACCATGCTTCTCCTTTTCAAATTGATGATACCTCCCATCTCAATGTCTGCATCATCTACAATTTGGATTACCTCAAAATCTGTATAAAATTTAACTCCCACAATGTCTACCACAACCTTCAGCAACCTCCCTAGTGGGATGATATTTTGTTGGTTAGCCATTCGCAACTGAATAGTGGACCATTCCAACTTGGGTTCTCCCATCCTCTGCTAGGTTTATTTGGGCAGGACATTGGCATCTGATCCTAAATCAAGGATGACTTGATCCATTTCATAATCTCCAATATGTGCAGTCATACGCATCTCCCGACCAGTTCTTTTCTTGTTCTTATAAAGCTTGTTCACAATTTTAATCTCCGTTTGTGGCGCAACCTTTTCTGCGCAGCTGTCTATTAATGCTTGGAGATTCTCCACTTTCTTCTGGTTGCGCAATAACTTCATACATGCATGAATAAATCGCTTAACTGCTTTATCTTCTTTTAGATCCACCAAAGTCCTTGAGGTGGATGCTTCGTTCTTAACAAAGTCCTCCCTAGCTTCGATGAAGGTCTCTTTATCCTTCTGCAAGTACAGGCTCTCTCATTTGTTAGAAGCCTTCCTAATCAGTGGTTCAGGCGCAAATTTCTCCTCGACTCCTCCAGTGGCAATGCCATTGCGTGTAATTACATTGATACTTGGCCTATCATCCCATGGTTCCACCTTAACTCGTTGCACATTTTGCGTGGGTGTCTGCTATATCTCTTGCATCTTCGCTATCAGCACTGGACAATCTTCAGTTACATGGTCAAATTATCTGCAATATCTGCAGGATTGACGCACAGGGTTCAGGCAGTCTCTTGCTTAATGTCCCACATGCCCATAGTTGTAGCAAATTAGTTTCCCTCATCCTCAACTTGCACTTCTGCCTCTCCCTCCTCCCTGTCCTCTTGTAGGGATCCTCCTCACCCAAAGGGAGATAATGGTGACAAAGGGTCAGCTTGTACCCTGTATAGGTTTCCCCTATCTACCATCAGGTTGAATGTTTAGCAGTTGTGCTCGTTATGACCCACTGGCGAGTAGAACTTGCACCATTGTTGCTTCAGTTTTGGGAGATAGGCACCTAGTCGTGGGTAGTGATCTGTATCATGTCTTTATGCTACCCGAAAGTCAATGCATCACAATGTGGGGGTACTCGGTCCAACCATGTCTACATGATACCTTAGTGTGGCATAGAGGACTTGGTCCCCCAGCCTACATATAATCTGACAATGGAGGGCATTGATCCTTAGTGTGGCATGATACCCTGCAGTGTATGCACCAGACATCTGTGCTAGCTTCCTTTCCCTGATCTCTTCACAAATTATGAATTTCTAAGTGCATTGACTCTATCTGGTTCTGGATCTGAAGTGCCACAAATTGAGTATTGTACCTTAGCGCAAATTTCAGCTTCATGGCGATCTCCAGGGCTTCTTCCTGGGAGTCGATCTTCTGTTGTCCCATAGGTTCGCGTAGGTGTGGTAACATCATGGTGATAAACCACTCCTTATGTTGTTTGTCCTCATATACAAATCCTCCATCACTGATTACTTTCTTTAGCCGCTGGTCAGCTTCCCATATGGACTTTGTAGGTACCTACTTAAAATCTTTCAATTCAACCACGCATTGAGAGTAGGACTTAGGCTTCTGGAACTGCTGCTTTAGGGTATCCTTAATGTCTTGTATTGAAGGATTCACATGATAACCAATGTATCCCATGAAACAATCCAGGGCCCTTCCTTCAAAGGCTATTGATAGCTACTCTCTCTTGACAACATCATTATTAATATTCTGCGCAGTCCATATTGACTATGCTACAAACCAGAATCGATCCATATCCTTGTCCCCCGCACCCTTAAAGGTTGGTAGCTTCATGTGCGCAGCCATATCATCTGCAGGTGGTGGTGGAGGTGGTGTAGGATAATTCTTACCCTTGTGTGGGTTCAACAGTGGCGTAGCCAAGGGACTGGTCTCTACGTGCGCAGCCCCACCCTGGTTGAAGTCAAGTGAATCCCTTAGAAGACTGTATACTGATCTATCCAATTCTTGATTAACCTAGTAGTATTTACCGCTTCGTGTCATGCTTCCACTCTAGTCGGAGGTCATTCACTTGGTGTGGCTGCACAGGACACCCTTTTCACACAATAACATCTTAATCAACAGTGGAAATGTTTGTAAGAACTTACCTCTAAACCCTTTGAAAAACCTTCACTCAGCTTCAGAATAGGACACAAACTGATCGACTGCAAACTCAGTTAAAAATAATCCCAAAACACTATCAACCCAGTGATCTACAGTCCGGGTGATCTTGTTTTTAGCCTTCTTTAATTGTTGGATCAATTTAGGGGTCCACTGTGTGACCTGATCGTCTTTCCAATAGGTCTGGAACTCCGCCAACCTTGCCAATCACTCTTGTAGTTCATTTGCGAAGGTTACAAGGAAGATTTTGTGCACTTCTGTAAAAATGTACTTTTTATTCCACTCTTCGGCAGTCAGTTTCTTACTTCTATTCTCTTTTAGGGAAAACTCCAAAATTTTCTTTTCAAACCAGTCCTCAAGTTCAGGCTTCAATGGCTGCCAATGACCCCCTAGAATTACCCGATCTCTTTCTCAAAATGCTCCCGGTCCCGGCAACTGAACCATTTATTGGTTTGATGGGTCTTGACCCAGGTTCGGTTTTAAGGTTTACCAACAAACCCCTGTACTACTGGCCCTTTCGGTAATGGCCTGCTTGCGTAGGTCAAGGTCTCACCCAAAGTAGTATGGGAGGGTGTTGCAAACCAGGTTTCTGCACCCTGAGAGAGAGAAATTTAATTGAAGTGGGTCCCCTCAGATCTAAAAGATTTGTGCTGGAGAATCCCTAACATAGAAACCCTTAACAATAGATTGGAAAAATTACCCACGCGAAGCCTAGAATCAGATGTAACAACTTAGTAATAAGATGCAACAAGATAATTACAGCCAGATCTATGCATTCATTTCCTTCTTAAGCATCGCATCCACGTGCACATCAGTAAACCATTAATATTCAGAAGAATACATTAACTTAGAACTAACATAAAGCGTAGCCAATAATCATAACAAATAAGTGCTTAGATATCACAAAACAGTCTTTCTCATTCATTCGTATCTAGATCCCACTTACAGACTCTATTTACTAGCCCGCACTCACAGCCAGCGGGGTCCGCACATAGCAAGACTCAGGGTCTCTGTGCACACAGCCAGCAGGAGCCCTTACCCAGACAATCCACACAATAGATCCACAGATTGTATCCAAGCTTAATCAGATAAAAAATTAGCGTACTTCTAGACTCAATTTATCGATCTATTTATATCATATTTAGCCTACGCTACTCTATGGTCGGAAAATTGTGGTTTGCAGACTCTTGTTCTACCCTTTGACCCATTAAAATTCATTGGGGGCTTTGAACCACCCCAAAGCCCCTGCGCTAGACTAATTATTACAAAATATTACAAAATTGGACCAAAATTGCAGTTAGGGAACCCCGCTCCAACATGGTTTATGTTGATTTCATGCGATTCATGATTTTAAATTATGATGGTTGTGTTTTGAGATAACTAGATGTGATGTGTTTATACATGATGATTCGATAAAACAACTAGTTTGAATTTTTGTGACAGAAAGTGAACATAATTGCAAGTGTACCTTACTGACGAACTACCAATGAGGTATGATTTGAGTTTATTTCAATTTATTTTGAATATAATGGAAGTTATGTGCTTTGTATAGGAAGCACAAAAATGCCCAGTTGACTGGTTGAAACTGATTGCAAGCATTAGTAGAAACAACAAAAGGAGTAGGAACATGCAGCATTATGTTGGTAAAGCACTTCAGGAGCAGGGCCATTGTGGGACATTGGTATCGAATAATGTCCATTAATTTCCATGAGCATGCTATGACCATTATGATGGTTTTGAGGTAGGGATATGCCTTGCTTTTTGTCTCTTATGATGTGAGGAAGCTTGGCTAAGGGATGGAGTACCTGAGATTGAGGTGCAAGCATAAATTGGAAGGTGTGTGACTACACGGAAGGGGGTGACCAGACTTCTTGAGGGACCATGTAGCAGAGAAGGGAGGGTTAGAGATGGATTTGGTTTGGTCATTAGCATTTCCAGATAGAATCAAATGCACATTGGGAGTGTTCCCTGGAATAATGAGCAGATAATTGTTCACTGAGTGTACAGTAGTGCAGGATTGTAGTGCTGGAAATTGGATGCAGACTTTGAATTTGGTAGTAGATTATGGACTTCCTAGGAAGGAGGTGAATCCTAGAATTAATTTGAGGGTGGAAGTTTGAGCCTATGGATTCTCGTGTTGCTGATACGAGAATTGTATCCTTCTATTTCTTGGTTGAGAAAATGTGCATGTGTATATTCTTGTAAATACCTTAATGAACTATGTTATAAAGCTCTAGTAAACGATATGTTTGTCATGTTTTCAGTAGTGGTAATTGTCAATAATGCAACAAGCCATGTTATAAATCTCCTTGGGTAGGATGTGTTTTTTAGCAGTTTGTTGGTTTGTAGGTGTTTTTGAACACTGAGGATGGTGTTCCGCCAAGGGGGAGGGTTCTGTAACAATACTGGTGAAAATTACATGTAATAAAAGTTAATAAAGGAAGAATAATAACCAGGGTCATGGGACACTTATTCCAAGCTGAATGTTGGGAAAAAAAATCCTAGTGTGGGTGTTCACATGGTTTATTATGGCTATGGAAATCGACAAAGGAAATGGCTAAGGATTTGGAAAGGCAAAGTGGAATTTATTGGAATTTATTTATGAAAATAATGGAAAATAGGAGAAAACGAAGGTGAAAGGTCATAGGTTTCATGTGAGGAGGAAAATGAAGGAAAATCGTTGAAAATGATGAAAATAGAGGCCTCATTAATAAAAAGGCTTATGAGGATCAATTCATGGATTTTTTTTAGTTCAATTTTGAAGCTCTCATTATTCTCTCTCTCTCTCTCTCTCGTACTATTGGATACTTAGAGTTATCTTGGATCAATATTGGATGGTGTGGAATACTTGGAGATTTGGAGCAAGAAGGAAAAGGAAGAGAAAAAAAGTGAAGGACATCGGGATCAACATCTACAACGAGTTTTGATTGCAGGTACCAAGTTGCATGCATGTTTTCCTCATTATTTTTTGCATGCATGGTGTATGCATGTGGTTTCTTGGTCATTATTTTTCATTGGCATGGAGGATTTCCTAGATTGATAGTGGATTTTCCTAGCCTTTAAATTTAATGGATAGCCATGGTGTTGTGGGTTCATTTTCATTGTTTGTTTTCTGGTTGGTTCTCATGATTCCTTTAGCTTTGGGTTGAGTTATTAGTTCCTGGAGCCTTAGTTGTACAAATTCTCTCAATCCCTATGAAAAAATGTTGTGTTGAGTTACTATTCCTAGAGCCTTTGTTGGAAAAACACTCTGGATTGCTCGGTGGGTTGAGTTACTAGTCTTGGAACCTTAGCTGGATAAACACTCTGGAGCCCGTAAACAACTAGGGTTGAGTTACTAGTCCCAGAGCCTTGGTTGGAACAAACGCTCTAGAGCCTTGGACAAATTAGGTAGAGAACAATCTAGTGATGGCTGTGATGTATGACCGTGAGGTGGAATCACTGGCTGAGGGTTGAGGTGGTTTGACCTCTATAAACCTTGGTTTGGTTTTGATGGATTTGGTTTATGGGATCCCACATTCATTCTTGGAATATGGCACAGAGGTGACTGGCTGAAGAGAGATTTGGCTCAACCATGTCTATGGTTGGGTGGAACATGGAAGTTTCACACTTGGTTTCATTTTTCTTATGGCAATAAGAGCTCTTTTTCCCTTGTATTGATGGGTAAATATGCTTGTTATTCTATGGATTATATTTCTTTTATGTGTTGGTTATTTTTGTTGCTTATATGTTGGTTATGATTGAGTTTCGTGATGGTGATGAAGTATGGCCCTCATCATGTTTTGATTCATAATTGATTGAACAATGTATCTATGCCTAAATAGACTATAATGCAGTTAATGTGATGTATAAAAAATGGTTCTTAACAATTCTCAGATAAGTATGATACCCCTATGCTCAAATCTGTTATTTAAACTTGTAGATTACATCCTTTTGACATGTTTGACGAAATGCCTATCATGGCTAGTGACATGTTTGACCATAAGAGATTAGGATCTGAACCACTCAAATAGAGTTAACAATCCACATTACATTGCAACATATGAGTCCCTATAATATTGGAGAAGGCCTGATAATCATGAATAATCCATATTTATTTCACAAGATTGGACCAGACATCAAATATTGGTGGATTATCAACGACCTATATTTATTGTGAAGAATTAACATATAGGTATTTTTTGAGAGAGTAAGCCTTTGCAATTTTAACCAATAGTGTTTATTTTGTTCCAAGGTCATGCATTTATCTTTCTTTTATCCCTTGTTAGAGATCATTGACCCACATATCAATAGTAGCTTGTGAGATCATGAATTTTGAAGCATGGAAGGTGGTTTTTAAAACCATGCCCCTTGCCTCCATGAATAAATCAAGGACATGGAAAAATAAATCATTATATCTTAAATTCTGGGAGTGATTTGAAAATGGGCTGCTCAAATCCCTGATCTGTCTGCACCAGTGAAATCCCTGTGAAATTTTGAGTAAATTGAGTATAAAATCAACTATATTTCTCCACCTTAAACTCTAGAACCCTAATAGAATCTTCAAGATTTGAAAATAGAATTTTTGGGAATATTATAGAGAATATTCCAAAGAATATTCCCTTAAGAACTGCACCTGTAGGGTTATGCTTCCTAGTTCTTGCCCACACAATTTTTCCCTTATATTGGTTCCACAACCCACACTGTTCCAATCTACCTCCTCCGTCCTCGACATTGTTGGTCATGTTTGAATGAAAAAGAGTGAGTTTAAATTTCCATGGCCTCGCAGATAAAACAAAACCCATCAGTTTGGTGCATTGGTTGGAACATTTGTGTTAAGGCATTCACCCCAATAGGGGTCATGGATTAAAAACCCCCACGGAATATATTATAAAACATATTATATAATTTGGTTTAACTGCAGTCGTGGCACCATTTTGTGGGGCCACGTGCTTCCCTTCCATTGGTCCACGTGTACTGCCAAATTTAGTGGAGCTGTTGTCATATTTGGAAGTTATGTCAACTATGATGGTGTTGCTACATTTATCTAGAGGTATGCCAATTTTAGCACCCCAACTGCCAAATTGGTCGAACCGCCAACTTTTCCATTGGTCCAAATTTATCTGGTGCTAACTAAATTCTGTCTTTTTGCCAAGTTTGACTACAACTTTGATTGAACATAACTTTTGCATATGAACTCGGATTGAGGTGTTGTTTGCACCATTGAATTCCTTGCGATGAGAAATTTGATTTGGTCCAAGTTTCATTGATATTTGAGGAATTTGATTTTTGGTCCTTCTAGGGATCCTCCTCGATCATAAAGATGTGTTGAATACAACATTCACAACTTTGTGGGGTGTGTTTAGCTACATAAGAATTCCTTTGGATTAATGAATGTAGGGGATAGTTTTCAGAGGGACATGGGCTATGCCTTTGCTAATATTGAAGATCATTTTACTGTCATTTACCTAGATGATATGACTTTTTTCTCTAAGAAATAAACTAACCTCCTTTTTGATTTAAGGTAGGTTTTAGAATGGTGTAGAAATTTTGGAATATTGGAATGGTAGAAGGAATTTTTTCGATCACATTGTGTCTTCCCATGGTGTAAAAATTGATCGAGAGAAGGTGGAACTTATAAACACCATCTCCCTACCAGCAACACACAAATTTCATTCAATCGTTTCTTGTGAAAATTAACTTCTTCAGAGGTGTATTCCCAATTTTGTTGAGATGACCATGCATAGGATAACAATGTTGAATAATGGAAATGAGATCAAGTGGGATGAAGCCACTAAATTATCTTTTCACTATTGGGACTTTATAGGTAAAAATGGGCCTAGATAAAGTATTATTAAAATCTACTTTAAATGAACCAATAGGACTCAAGATGATGATGTCATCCATGAAGAGAAATATTTCGTAAAGAAAAGAAGTAAACTATGTTTTTAAATCATAATTTGACCTGTCTCCTTATAAGTTTACTCAAATTTCAAGTGTAGACACTCATTAGACGTGAAATTGAAATCCACATCCAATAATGAAAGAAAAACATCATTTTCATGTATTTCTATTTTATTGCACTCTATGTATATCAAAATTATGCAGAATGGGTAGCCATTATATGTGGAATTTAATTCCACATACAACAAGCCCCTACACTTAAAATTTAAGTAAACCTATTAGGAGATAAGTAAAAAATATGAAATTTTTTTCTTTGAAAATTCATCTCTTATTTTATTATTTTATTGTTTTTCTTACAAGGCCCATTTTATACTTCCAATTTCCTGTAATAAAACAATAAATAAAGTATTGGGAGATATTTTATGTTTATTGGCCTTGATTGTAACAAAGATACCCTGATCTTTTTCTTTTATTATCATCTTATGGTAGATCTCTTTTTGTTGCCAAAGAATGATGAAGGATATGAATATCCCATCGCCATATTTAGTAAGACATTCAAAGATGCAGATTCAAAGTATAACATTATGGAAAATTAGCTGTATTCCATGGTTAAAGCTTTAAAATCATCAAAGCAATATGTGTTGTAATCCTAAATAATTTCTTATATACCTCACCCTTTAGTCATTGAGGATATTTTGTGCCAATAAAATCTTGATGGAAATATGGTAAAGTATATCATCGAGATCTAGAAATATGATGTGTTATTCAAGCTTAAAATTTCAATAAGGGACAAGGTTTGGAAACCCACAAGTTGTAGATGTTAATGTATTAGAGGGAAGTTCATAAAGAAACTTAAAGAAATAAGAGAAGTTCTCAAACCTTATTGTCATTAGTCCATATGGTAACATGATATTTACTACGTGTTGACCATCAACCAATGCTTCCAAGCAATGGAAAAATACTAAAGAATGTCTTTAAAACATATATTAGGAAAGTATTTCCTAGTTTAGGAAAATTTACTCAAAAAGAATCCCAACGACATATTGCTCAAGAGTATGATGGAAGATGAAGTGGAAGTCTTGATCAAATATGTGAACCGAGAGTTTTGTGGATGCCACCTTGTATCAAAGGTTGTAACACATATAATTATGAGGTTTGGATACTACTGGCCTACTTTGTTTTCTGAAGTCCATAAATTTTCTAGAGCATATCATGAATTTAAAACTTTTGTTGGTAGAGAAAATATACCTACCTTACCCCTAAATCATGTCCGAGTAGAAACTCCTTTCCAACAATGAAAAATTTATTTAATAGGTGAGATACACCCCCATTATAGTGGCTAGTATAAATGGATCTTAATTGCGACAAACTACTTTGTCAAAAAGGTAGATTCATCCCCACCAAGTAAGTCACAAACCAAATTGTTAACATATTATTGTAAGAAAATATCTTAACATAATTTGGATTCCCCCAAAATATTATGGCTAATAATATGAAAAATTTTAGTTCACTGAGTTTTGTGGGATTCTACCAAAAATACAATATCAGCCCAGGGCATTCCTCCAAGTACTATCCCCATTGGAATAGCCAAGATAAATCTTCCAAAAAAATCCTAATGAAGATCATAAATAATATTACAATGGAAGAAAATTAAAAGGCATGGGACTCATAACTCCAGTGTGCACTCTAGAAAAATAGGATTAACATCAAGATATTTGTAGGGAATACCCTTTTTAATCAGTTTATGGTTGGTAAGTACTATTTCCTATCCGATTGGAGCTGCCTATGATGAAACATTAAATGATATAGTAGTAGAGATATATAGAGTCAAGAAAAGGATAAATCCAACAATATAAGTGCAAGAAAAAAGGGAACACAAGTACCATAGGTTTAAAAAATATGAACCAAATATGGGAGAACTTTTTTATAAGAGAGCTTCATCTAAAATTTTCCAAGAGAAATACTTCACATTATTATGGAATAAGAGGCATGAAGATATACAATTAAATATCAAAATTTCGATAGCCTATATCTACGACCTTATGTGATTGAAAAGGTATGTGGAAAGCTCCCCAATGTTTTTCATGTAATATTCTACAAGGGTGATTTCTAGATTTCTCTATAAATAAAAGACACCCAAAACTCTTGATAATTTCAAGGGATGGGCCTATAATAACCCACCCTATACTATTGTAGTGTAGGTTTTTAAAATTTCTTCATTTTTCCAAGTTTTTCCTTCCTGATATTTATAATTCTTTCAGCTTCATCAATATCTTTTGAAGAAGATTACTGTCAACTTTTTAACTATGTAAAATAAATTTTTTGCTCCATATCATAATGGATTAAGTTATCGCTCTTCTTCCTCTAAGATCTAGTTACTGACACCTTCCAGGGAGGAGCCATCCTATAAAAGGAATCAAATATTGTTGCCTAAAAATGATCACTACCTAAAATTTTACTTATTCCCCCACATTCCATTCCTCAATGTTCAACATCATCCACTTTTCCACATTTATTTCCTCCATATAATTATCCATGAGCACCCCATTTTGTTTCATCTATGCATCATTTTTCAATATGAAGTGCAAACATGTGGACCCAACCATCACTTCGCCCCACTTTCTCATTATCTCAATATTTTGACTCTAGCACTAATATATATCCTAAGTTTTACTTACCTTTCATGCTTCCCAATGCAAAATCCAGTTTATCACAACATGGTATGATGAAACATTCTTTTCACTTTGGATATTTCAAAGATTAGAGTGGAATGAACACCTAAATATATGCCTTCAAAGTTGACTTCAAATGTTCTAATTCTACTAAGAGTTTATCGGTAATAATTTTTAAAGATAGATGTTCTAGAGCATAGCTTATAGGATATGTATGAATTGATTTCTTTCATCCCCCCCACAAACAAAGTATCTTCAATGATAGAAAAGGTTCAACAATGATGATTGGGTAGTGATGTGGCATGTCGATTGGGCAATGATTGGGCACCAAACGTTTTTCTATTTTACACTAGTGGCTTAATTGAAAATGAAATAAGACTCAAACCATCACAAATGGAAAATATTAAACTTGAAAAATTTATATTAGCAATCAACATTCCATCATAGGTTGTAATAGTTTCGGGAAATTAGAAGTTCCCAGTTGTTGGGAATAGTGGATCAAGTTCATGCCAAAGTTAGATCAATGATGGAGACTGCTTCAAAGTAGATAGATCCATTGGGAAATAAAAGGAACAAGAGCATGGTGAGTGACAAAAATTTATCCCAATGAAGTTAAATCAATGGATCATATGGAATTTCAAGGATAAATCCTATTGGAGTTGGAAATATTTTAAACTAATACAGATAGATAGGATTTGGCCCAGTCCAATAAAATCAATGGTCAACATTTGTATCATAATAAATGGATATATGTGGATTAGAGATGGTTTTATCATATTTAATAGTCCACATTTGATCTACTATATTCGTTAGATGACATAGATCAATGGATGATCAATGGCCTAGATTGATGGAAAAGAATGAACATACAACCGTTTACTAAAAGGGTAGGTCTCCTTAAACGCAGAACCATGTTAGGTCCCTATATTACTAGTGTAGACCCTTATAGTTGGTAGTGTAGCCCCCTTATTATTATTTTTGTACCCCCTTAGCCCCCATATTGTTATTATTGTGCCCCATAAACCCCAATATTTTTATTGTTGTTCCCTTACATTATTATTTTTAGGTCGGATAGGATTATATTGTGACCCCATGGACTCTTATATATAGAAAGGAGGTTTTTTTCATTTGAATCATCGAAGAATTGTTCATTTATGTAATGTAAAGGAGGTTTCCCCCTTGAAGTGGCTGAATTATAAGGCAATGATCACTCTTTTATTATATTTTTGGAGCTGGTTCCATAACATTTGGTATCAAAGCTTTGGATTCTAGGGTTTTTCTGCTCCAAATAGGTCATCATGGAATTTTCACTATAATTTTTTTTCTACAAAGATTAAGAAGCTAAAATTTTTATCACACGAAGCGGAAATCCTATGGAAATTCTTGTAAAAATTTCAGATATTGGTTCGCAATATTTTCAGAGATATGATCTATGGAAGTTAGGGTTCTTGCAAGCTCCCGAATTTCATCTAAAAGAGGTGACCTTGGTAAAATCATCACAACTCTCTATCGGAGCACTGGATTTGAATTCTGTAAAAATTGGCTGCAATTACATGGATTTTAGTTTCTTTTTTATCCATTTCAGAGCCAAAAGAGGAAACATTGACATGTGGCACATCATACAAGTTCGCTCTACTAAACCAGTCCATAATTAGGTCATTGTGGGAGATTGGGCATAAATTTTCCTTGAAGAATCCAAATTAGGTCATACCTGTGGCATTGGAAAGAAGATTCAAAGGGATACTACAGGACTAAAGATAAGATATCAGGTGTCTGAAATTACAAAGATACATCAGTTTCAATATCGATCTCCTCAAAATCAAGAAAAAGGTGTGTATTTTTTTTCTTTCTAATTGCATAAGTCTTGTTTGAAAAATCAATTTGAAGTGATTCCAAGGGCATATTGAAGCATACATATCAGTATTGGGTTCTAAAATCCCCCCTAAAAATAATTCAACACCCATTAAGCGCTCATAATACTCTACTATGACTCGTGAAGATGAAGAAGTGCAACATGAAATATAAAAAATTCAAGAGCAAGTGCACCAAATTTTTCTCTCGCAAAGAGCAACAAAAAATGAAATGGAAGTTTTGAAGAAAGTTATGGAAGCTAAGATGGATTGTTTGAAGAAGGGCATGGAAAATAATATGGATGGTTTGAAGAAGGGTGTGGAAGCTAATATGGATGTTTTGAAGAAAGATGTGGAAGCTAAGATGGATGGTTTGAAGAATGGCATAGAAGCTAAGATGGACGAGATGGAAGCTAAGATCGATGAAAAAATGAAAGACAACATAGAAGACATGAAGAATGATCTAAAATAAGACATGGAAGGTTTGAAAGAAGGTTTGACAAAGTTTATACAATAAATTATTCCTAATGGCGAAAAGATAGTAGTGGAAACTGATGATGAGAACAAAATAAATGCTAATAGTGATTTCATAAAATCTAATGTTGGATTGAAGACCCACCATATTCCAAATATATATATGAGGAAGTTTGATGGCAAGGATCCTGTAACATGGATACTACAGATGGAGCAATATTTTTATCTCAATAATGTGCAAAACACACAAAAGGTACGCATTGTAACTTTATATTTAGACAAAATACATTTGTATGGTATTGATGGCTTTGCTTGGGTAAAAAAATGTCATTTGGTCAATTTTTACGGAGGAAATGATAGCACATTATGAGGATACAAAGAGAAACACCTTCTTTAGCCAATTGATAAATCTCAAACAAAAGGGTTTAGTGGGGGAGCACATTGAGGACTTCCAAAATTGAATATAAGGGTAACTGATATTCCAGAGGAACACAGGATTGATCTCTTCATAGGCACTTTAAAGGATAACATACAACATGAAGTTCATGTTTTGGAACCAGATTCACTGGAGAATGAATTCAGGTTGGCAGGAAAAATTGAATGTAAAATTATGGTGACAAGGAAGCCTACCATTCACATCTATAAAGATGGAAGTGTTGCTACTCCTAGAATTCCACAACCTACAAGGTTGACACCACAACAATTGGAAGAAAAAAGAGAAAAATGGCTTTGCTACAGTTGTGATAGAAAATACACTAAAGGTCATAAGTGTGCTGAGAACAAATTATTTTACATAGATTGTGAAGAGGAGGAAGAAAATGAACAAGAAACTTCAAAAGAAGAGGCTATACACCAGGAACCAACCCTATAGAAAGAAGAAATGCGTCCAACCATATCCTATAATGCATTGGCAGGAATTACCACTCCTCAAACTCTCAAGATAGAAGGGCATATCAAGAAGAAAAAGGTAATAGTGTTAATTGATTCGGGTAGTACCCATAATTTTATTCATTGTAAGGTAGTCAAGGAATTGAATTGCTTCCTATACACAACACCAAAGTGTCAAGTGATGGTTGTAAATAGAGGAACTATAACTTTTTAAAATACAATGTACACTGTTGTATCCATGTAGAAGAAAATAATTGTCCAATGCTTTCATTCTATGATAGTTATACAGAACAAGAGTACAATGTTACACCTTTGGGGATGATATTTTTTAATTTTCAAGAACTTTTCTTGAAATTTTTTGGGAAGGAAAGGAAATTGAATTGAGGGGTATCATAGGGAAACCAGGAAAGATAAATAGCTCTAATGGCATGAAAAAAAATTTGAAGAAAGAAAAATGGGGCATAATTTCACAAATATGCTCACTAGAAGTTCCAACATCAAAATCATCTATTTCTCCAGATCTCAAAAAAGTCTTGGACAATCATTCCAAGGTGTTTGAAACTCCCAAAGGACTCCCACCTATTCATGATCATGATCATGCTATTCATTTCATTGCAGGAAGTGTTCCTCCAAACATCAGGCCTTATAGATATCCTTATGTCCAAAAGAGTGAAATTGAACGTATGATTGCAGAAATGTTAGAGCCTGGTATAACTCAACCTAGTCAAAGTTATTTCTCTACTCCAGTAGTATTGGTGCACAAGAAGGATGGATCATGGCGCACGTGTCCAGATTATAGGGAGCTCAATAAGCTCATTATTAAAGATAAATTTCCCATTCCTATGATTGATGAATTATTGGATAAATTACATGGAGCAATTTATTTTACCAAGTTGGATCTTCGTTAAGGATATCATCAAATTAGAATGAAGACTGAGATATTCTGAAAACAAAATTTCGAACTCACGAGGGTCATTATGAATTTTGGTCATACCTTTTGGCCTTACCAATGCACCTTCCACATTTCAAGGGTTGATGAATTCCATTTTCAAACCCTTCCTTAGAAAATTTGTGTTAGTATTTTTTGATGATATACTAATCTACAGCAGATCTTGGAAGGATCATGTTCAACATGTTGACAGGGTGCTCAAACTATTGGAGGAGAAACAATTATATGCGAAAACATCCAAATGTTTCTTTGGAGTACAAGAGGTGGAATATCTGGGTCATATTGTATCTCACGAGGGTGCTAAGGTAAAACCTAACAAAATTAAAGCCATTAAGGAATGTAAGGTCCACACAACCATAAATCAGTTGCGAGGATTCCTGAGGTTAATAGGGTATTATCAAAAGTTTGTTAAGAATTATGGGAGAATAGCAGCACCTCTAATAACATTATTGAAGAAAGATGCATTTTCATGGACTCTTGACACAACAAAGGCCTTTGAACATCTTAAAGAGGCAATTTTCCTAGCACCGGTCTTAGCTACGCCAGACTTCACAAAAACCTTTATTGTGGAATGTGATGGCTCAATAAATGGAATTGGTGTTGTTTTAATACAATAAGGAACTCCCATTTCTTTTGAAAGTCGTCCAATCAAAGTAAAGTATTTACAGAAAGCTATTTATGAGAAGGAAATGTTGGCAAAACTACATGCACTAAAGAAATGGCGACCTTACCTAATGGGTAGACACTTCAAGGTAAAAAATGATCATGATAGTCTTAAATACTTTTTGGAAGAAAGAATATCTTTAGAAGAGCAGAAAAAATGGGTCACAAAGATGTTGGGTTATGACTTTGAAATCATCTACAAAATGGGAAAGCCTAATGCTGTTGCAGATGCGCTCTCAAGAATGGATGAAGAGGTGGAAGCATTGATTTGTGCCATTTCTATTATCCAACCAGATTGGATAATTGAAGCAAGGGATGAATGGAAGAATGAAAAAGAAGTGTGGACACTCATTCAAAAGTTTCAGCAAGGTCCTAGTACATCTGATACATTTAGTTGTAAAAATTATTCCTTGTGGTACAAATATTGCTTATATATTTGTAAGAATTCCCAACTAAAACAAAATATTCTTTTGGAATTGCACACATCTCCCTTAGGAGGACACTCGATATTTTTGAAAACTTACTACAGGATGAAGAAAGTTTTTTTTTGGGATGGCCTTAAATATTATATTCAAATTTTTGTGGCGAAGTGTTTGGTTTTCCATCAAAACAAATTTGAGACAATCAAGACCCTAGGTCTTCTACAACCTTTATCCATTCCAGGTCAACGTTATGAGGATGTTTCAATGGATATTATCGCAGGTTTACCTAAGTCCAAAGGAAAGAGTGTTATCATGGTGGTGGTTGATAGACTTACCAAGTATGCACACTTTTGTGCATCATCTCATCCATTTAAAGCAAGTACAGTTTTTGCTGCATTTATGGAAACAATTCAAAAGCTACATGGAAACCCAAAGATTATTGTAAGCGACAAATATCCCATTTTTACTGGAAATTTTTGGACGGAATTATTTTTTTGTTTGGGTACTCAACTAGCTCATATCTCATCTTATGATCCTCAATCCGATGGGTAAACTGAGATAGTGAACAAATGTTTGGAAGGATATCTTCGTTTTTTTTGTATCTGATAAACAAACACAATGGGTCAAGTGGTTACCTCTGGCTGAATGGTGGTATAACACTTCCTCCATCCTACAACAAAAATAACCCCATTTATGGCACTTTTTGGATATCATCCACCGTCCATCAAATCATATTGAAGAGAAAATTCTAAGGTTCAAGCCGTGAAATATCACATCGAGCATCAACAACAAGTTCTCCAACTCTTAAAGGATAACCTAAATTTGGCACAAAATCAAATGAAACAACAAGTAGATCAACATCGTAGCGAGAGAAGTTTTGAGGTAGGAGAATGGGTATTTTTATGGCTACAACCATACAAACAAATGTCCCTCAAGCAAGCTAAGAAGGATAATAAATTATCGCCAAATTACTATGGTCCTTACAAGGTGTTGCAAAATATTGGTACTATGGCATACAAATTGGAGCTTCCTGCTTCGTCTCGAGTGCACCCAGTTTTCCATGTTTCATGCTTAAAGAAGGTTATAGGTGACAAACTTCCAATTCAATCAATATTGCCAGAAATTGATGAGGAAATAAAAATCATATTATAACCTGAAGCAGTCACTGAAATAAGAACTCGACAACTACTAAATTGATCAATTTTAGAGTATCTCATCAAGTGGAAGAACTTACCCACTGAAGATTCGACATGGGAGGATGATAGTTTTATACAGAAGCATCCAAAGCTACTCAAGCATTGAGGACAACACTTATTTGAAGGAGAGGGGCATGTTAGGTCCCTATGTTACTAGTGTATCCCCTTATTTTTGGTAGTGTAACCCCCTTATTATTATTGTTGTACCCCTGTAGCCCCATATTGTTATTATTGTGCCCCACAAACCTCACTATTGTTACTGTTGCTCCCTTACATTATTATTGTTAGGTCAGATAGGATTATATTGTGACCCCATGGACTCCTATATATAGAAAGGAGGTTTTTTCATTTGAATCATAGAAGAATTGTTCATTTATGTAATGTAAAGGAGGTTTCCCCCTCGAAGTGGTTGAATTCTAAGGCGTTGATCTCTCTTTTCTTCTATTTTTGGAGTTGGTTTCATAGCAAACCATCATTGCACATAAAGTGAGATTGTGAATTTAAGAGAACTGGAGGTGGTTTCTAAATCCATAATTCTTGCCTCTGCAAACCAATTTTCATTCAAAAGTGGTTTTTACAAATAAACATTTTATTTAATTTAAAGAATCCATGAAACCCCATCCACCATAATCGAGAATAAATAGCGAGAAGACACATGGAAATATAGAAAAGTAATCATAGTCAATATTTTTTTTATCTAAATATAATACCTATGCATCGACGTGGACTACTACCATTAAATTTGATTCAATAAAACATTCCTTTACCATTTCTATGAAATTTGGATGGAAAAGAAAGGTTGCAATGAAAATACTAAAAGGTTTGAAACCTTTGTAGAATCGTAACATTTATGCCTCCATTCTAACTAGATACCGCTATATCGTAGTAGGAAAATCTATACTAGAAATTGTTAGGAAGGAATGATTGCAAGTTTTAGCATCAAATCAATAGAGGATGACTAGCACAACCCACGTGGCATAAATGGAACATTGATGACCATGTTAGACATAGAAATATGGATTCTGAGCTAGGGATATAATGGAGAATTCTTTCCTTAGCTAGGGGTTGGCCAAGGAAATAAAAAATTTCACTAAAGCTTAAGGCCCAAAGAGAATAGCCTTAGAATAATGTTATTGCATACCCCAACCCCCTATTTTCTATTAGGATGTTTGGAGTAGGAAAATTTCATGGATTCCCTTAAATCCACTTTTTAAAAAACATAACCTTGATAACCATTCCCAATTTTAATTATTGAAAGCTTTCCAAAACTAGACTCTTATTCAATTCTAAGATTGGAACAATAATATATTCCCTCAATCCCTTATGGGTTCTCTTTATCTCTCTATTGCATCATCATGACACATGGAAATTTAGGACAAATTCACAATTTTGTATAAAGGATCCTTCAACCTAGGCACCAATAGAAATTTTTAGAAAGCCTGGTAGTTGATTCAATTTAGGTGCCAATGCACAAGTTTTAAATAGGACTAAATGATTTTGTCCAAGGTTATAAGGCATGAATAGTTTCTTGGGCACCAAATTCCAAAAATTATTATAGACACCAAAACATATGTTTGTTGGCTTGAGGGGTCCTGAACCAAGTTCAAATTTTATCGTGCAACCAACAAACCCTCCAAATACTAGCCCTTTCGGCAATGACCTGCTTGCGCAGATCAAAGTCTCGCCCGAAGCAGTATGGGGGGGTGCTGCAACTAGGTTTCCGTACCCTGAGGAAGAAAATAATGAAGTGGCGCTAAGAAAATTGATTGCATACTTATATCGATCATAAACAGATGTGGAAAATATAGAATAATACTTATTAGATTATAGGTAGAATTACAGATTACTTCTGCGCAGATATATCATAACAGAACCAGATCCAGATCTAACAATTTGTAATCACTTAAGAAGATTCATCAATCATTAATAGAACTTCATGCATAAATAAATAAGCAACACAAAAGAAATGTGATCTTAAAACATAACAAATAACTCAGATTGATACACAATGTTTCCACCAAAATTAATTCAGATCAATTCTTAATTCAGATCACTTCAGTACATCAAACTTTATCCTTACATTTTACCCTTCCGTGCACATAACCAGCGGAGTCCTTACATAGCCAAGACTAGGTCTCTGCGCACACAGCTAGCAGGAGCCTTTCTACCCAACCCATACAAACCCTTACAAAAGTATTAGAGACGCATAAACATCCAAATCATAACATGACAATAGTCTCTCTTTTCTGTAGACTCGATTTATCTATTTATATCATTTTAGCGTGCAGATACTATGGTCTCAAACCATGGTTTGAGGCCCATACTTTACCCTTAAATCCTTTTACATCAAAATAGGGACTTTGACCCTCCCCAAATCCCCTTGACTCATTCGTGCAACGCGCATATAAAAACATTTTTCAAAAAGATACCAAAAAGTGTACCCCAGGGGACCCCGCTCCAACAGGCCCCCAACACAAACATGTGACTTGTCCTGAGTCATTGAGGTGTGTGATTCCTTAGGTTGGCTTGGATCATGCTAGAAAACACATTTCATTGGATCAAATGAATTCTTGTTTTGACACTTGGTTATGATTTTTGGGCATATAATTGGCTTTAGGAGCTTGAAATTTTATTTGAAGGTTACTTATATCTTTGGAATTAGAAAGAATGGTGTGTATTTATTTGAAATTAGGATTGTGTCATGAGATTAGGTGTTGGACTTGGTATTAGTTTGAAGTGTTGAAAGCTTTAGCCAAATTGAAATGGTAGTAAAAATGATTGAGTTAATAAAACCCCAATACATCTAGTATTAATGAACCTCCACTCGACACTTAGTGCTTGGAAAAATAGATTAAGAGGTCTAGCAAGTATTTCAAGGTTGGTTAAATTTGCAAACTAAATTAAGTTTGGGTTCAAATGAGACTCAATAACTATTTTTCAGAGTTTTAAAAACCTATATATGAATTTGTTTAAAATCCTTCAATCATTAAGTATAAAGGTAATAATTAAAATTAAACTCCCAAATAATAGCATCATTTGAACACAAGAACAAGATATTGGTTTTAGGGTGCATTATGATCATGTCATGAAAACAGACAGAAAATGAACTAGGAACATTGAGAATCGACAAAAACTTTAAATGCAAAGGATAAGGATGAATTGCAGTGCAATTATCTAAGTCAATTTTTTCCTAGTATTTCTTAAGGTATTATGGTTTTGTATCGGAATCAATAATTGCTTTAACCTTTGATGAAAAGCAGCCACAGTTTCTTAAGAAATAAAACAATACAGTGTAACATGATCAACAACCATAAAGTAATGTAAAAAATTCATACAAAGTGATGCAATGTCTCTTTACAATCAATAAACCAATTATGTCAAGCATATACCCATAAATTAACCAACTATATTGATTCAATGATCCAACGCCTTGCTTCCAACTCACAACATTATTACTTTACCTATCATAACTTAGACTCTTAATCAACCCTAATCGTAGGCATATGAAAAACCTACTTCAATAATGTTGATTCTATTTCAAAATCTGACTGTTGCAGAACCTTTTTCAGAGGAAAAAAGCAAAGTGCTTCATTATGATGTAAAACAACTGAGTTTACATGTATTCCACATAATAATCCACATATTCCTGTAACATGTATACATATTCCAGTGTAAAATAACATAAAACTATAATATCAAACTCCATGAGAATAAGATAATTTATAAACAAAAATAGAAGATATAACCATCAACTGAGCACTTGTGTCTCCATATACTGCAATCTGTCCATGAGACTGTACCAAGAAATCACGAGAGAGAAAAAACCCTGTATCTCACATCCGAGAAAACAGGTGCATCCCATATTCTAGCAAAGCATGTATAGAAAGTAAATAGACCAAAAATATGTGCAGAAACTGCTATGGAATATGTATGTGGCCCTAGTCGACAACCCAACCTGCAATGGAATGAAAATAATATAAGAAACCCTCCTCCATATTCACACCACACTTGGACAAAAGATCTGCCTCCGAGTTTTTCTCCTGGAAAATATGATCAATGGAAGCCAATTGAAAAGTATTGAGGAGGTCCTCCGTCCTTCTACACCAATATCTGTGATGTGGTGGGTTGAAAGAATTTTGACCATTGAAAGCTTGTACAATTTTTTGGGAATCACCATATACGTATATGCGATCGATATCCAATCTCTTGGAAAACCATAGTGTGCCCCAAAGGGCCAACAACTTTGCCCAAGTATTACTCCAGTCCCCACCACCCCAATTCAAAGTGAATTTATCATCTACACCCCTGTATATAACAACACCACAACCACATAAACCATCCTTGGACGCTCCATCAAAAAATCATGTCGACGTCATAATAATTTTATGCTGCATACAATTGGACATATCCCAAGTGTAGAGCATTCGTGGGGGAAACATTAGTCCACGACAAGATCTTAGACATAGTGCATATAGGCTGAGCAGAGGATCCATAAAAGATGACAATATTTCTTGTTTTCCAGAGTTCCAATATAGTGAATAGAGGAATACGAGAATCAACAATCTGACATTTGATATCCCATTGAAAACAGTGGAGGATGGAATGAAATTGAGTGACAGGATAGTGTAAATGTGAGAAGATAAGGTCCCATACCTAAATGGAAAAATGACAGCTGAGAAAAATATGCACCACAGACTCCCCCTCAAATCCACACAGCGAACATAGCCTAGGTCCCATAAAACCTCTGTGACATAAATTGTCTCGTGTAAGTATTTTGTTCTGCCAGGAAAGCCAAGAAAATAATACAATCTTCAATGGAATTTTCATCCCCCATATATCCATGAACCAGAAGCGATCATGTTCTAGGGAGGGAGAACGAAAGCATATGTATATGTATTTGACATTGAAATCCCCTCCCCAGTGGGACCATCCCAAATGATCTCATCCCGATGTCCACAACTCGTCACACCATCTTGCAGAATCTTAGATATACTACAGAATTTTTACTTCGGATTTGTAATGTTATTCGCAGTACTGGGATTTTACCACAAGATTCCATGAAACACTTACAGTGTAATTTCTTTCATCTTAGGAGCTCAAACCATTTGTGGGAAGGTACAGGAATTGTCCCAATTTTTAATTACGTTCCAGAGATTGAATTAAATAAAGAGTCATAATTGTATGAAATTATTTCCAAATGAATTTCCACAGGTATGTATTATGTTCCACCTTGCACCGAAGGTTCTCATTCCACAATAAGGGTAAACATTTTCCCTAGAATGCTACTATTCTCATCTACCTCAGGTAATAATCTCATCTACAAACCTTGATAGTGTTACGATTAGGTTTTGTCTTGGAATATCCTGGATTTACCCAGAAAACAAGTGTAATGCCACCGTGGTTTTGATCCCGCCCTCGCTGACCATCCATGGTATACTCAGCTTCGGAAATTAGGTCTTAGTTTCTCCAAATAATTCGATAGCGTTCAAACTAGGTTTTGTACCACAACCTTCGTTTCTACTCTATCTTCAACAAACCTGACTACTTCAAGATTAACTCACTTAGATATTGTCTTTTGAAGGGAACCTTGACCAGAGTTGCCTTCAAACAACTTGTGCCAGAAAAAACATTAAAAACAAACATAGACCATTGACTTCTAGAACAAAGAGAGAAGACAAAATGGTGTCAACTAGGGTGGAATATTTCACTACCAAAGTTGACAAGAAGAAAGGGGTTTTAAAACCTTAGAGCTAATGCTAAAGAAACAAATTAATTGATCCACACTTGATGCCTCATTTTATCTCAACCTTCTTCTATTTATAAATATCCCATGGGCTCCAAAAATGTGAGGATTTATGTGTGAAACCCCTAATTTTTCCCTAGTCCACCCAATTTTTTCTTAATGTTGGCCCAACATATGAAAAAATAAATTTTTACCCCTTTAACAAGACTATATCCTACAGGTTTGGATAGGTTATTATGTTCTCCATAAGCCCTCAATTTCTAGAGGAAATTGCAATCCCACCTTCCCAAAATTTCTTTCCCTCAAGAAATTGCAGACTTGGGTTCTATAAAATTTGTTCTCCTTCCCAGATGGCATCCTCCTCTGGTAAATTATTCCATTTAATAAGGTATTATGGAATTACCTGTCTTATTAACTTATTTTCTCGTACAACCATGATTATTTCTAGAATCAATTCTATCTGTCCCTCTTCTTCTAATGGTGGAAATTCAATATAGGCGATGAAATGTTGTCTCACAACCTTCTTAAGACATGACACATGTAAGACATTACGAATTCTACTATCACTCGAAAATTATAACTCATACGCCACTTCATCAATCCTTCAGAGGACTTTGTAGGGTCCATAAAAACTTGATTTCAACTTTTCTGCACCACTTTTCTTGAGTGTGTATTGTTTATAGGGATGTGCTCTCAAGAAAATGAGGTCTCCTACCTCGAAAATAAGTTCTGCATTATGCTGGTATGCTTACATTGTTTTCTTATTTTGATCATCCTCTATGTTTTCCTTGAGTATCATAAGAATTCCTTGACTCTCCTAAATCTAATCTTTCACATTGGGTGCCTTGTTTCCTCCAAATATCCTGTCGACAAAGGATAATGCATCATATCCATATAACACTCTAAAAGGTGTCATCCAAATGGATAAATGATGAGTGGTGTTGTAGTGATTCTCCCCAGGGTACAACCATTTGGTCCATGCTTTTTGCTGACCCATCACATAATTATGCAACTACCCTTCAATCCACTTATTTATGATTTCTTTCTGCCCATTTTTTTGTGGGTGATAACTAGTGCTAGGGGTTAATTTTTTCCCTACTATCATGAATATCTCTTGCAAGAATACACCCATAAACCCGTTGTCCTGATCATTAACTATATTTTTAGGTAGTCCATGGATTCTGAAGACTACTTTGAAGAAGTTTTCTACTAATGTTTTGCTCAAATAATCAACTGATATCACAAAGAACTATGCAATGTTTTTCAATTTGTCCACCACGATATAGATACAATCTTTTCCTTGTGTTTTGGGTAGCATTGTGATGAAGTCCATTGAGATACTATCCCATTTTTGTTTTGGAATTGGTTGAAGTTGGAGAAGACTTGTAGGATGTGTATTCTTAACCTTATTTTGTTATAATTTCATGTATCCCTTGACATATTTTATCATGTCATCCTTGAGAACTTTCCATGAATATTGTTCCCTAATGTGTCGATAGGTTTTGAATAACCCCTCGTGTCTAGCTGATGGGATGTCATGTATAAAATTCAAAATCTTATCCTTGAGTGTGGATTGAACCAAGTATATCATGTATTTATAATAAATAATATCATTGACTATTTTGTACCTATCATCCTATATGATTTTGTTGATTAGTGCACATGAAAATTGGTCTTTGTTGTATTCTATTGAGAAGTGAGTCTTTCAGTCTTCTACAAGTTTCATGAGAGAACATGTTGTCAGTTTCCTGGAGAGTGAATCATCCATGATATTATTCTTTCCCTTCACATACTCAATATCAGAACCATAAGCTTGGACCCTACTTACCCATTTCTATTGTCGTTAATTTAGGTCATTTTACTCCAAGAAATGACGTAGGATATTGGGGTCTATCCTGACCACGAACCTGTTTCCCACCAAATATTGCATGAAATTTTCCAAGGTGTGCATAATAACTAGCATATATTTATAATATATGGAGTAAATTATCTTTCCATCTTGGAGCTTACGACTTTCAAATGCAATGGGATGACCCATTTTCATAAAGACAACCCCTATTCCTTCTCCCGATGCATCAGATTCTAATACAAAAGGGTGACTAAAGTTAGGGAGGTCCAAGACTAGACATGAGCTCATTATTTCTTTGAGCTTATTGAATATATTTTTTGGATTCTTCCATCCATCTGAATGCTCCCTTCTTTTTCAAATATATTAATGTTGCACTTAATTGAGATAACCCTTTGAAAAACCGTCGGTAATAGCTACAAATACTGAAAAATCCTCGTAACTCAGTTAGATTCTTAGGCATGGGACAATCCAATATTGCTTGAATCTTCTCTTGATGAAACTTTAATACCTTTGAACTAATTATATGCCCCAAATAAAGGACTATTATCATTCCAAATTCACATTTTGATGCCTTGGCATAGAGTGAATATCCAATTTCATCTAGATGCCCCAAGTGATCATCCCATGTCTTGCTATATATGAGAAGGTTGTCAAAGAATACTATTAAGAAATTCCTCAATTACTTGTTGAAAACATTATTCATGTAACATTGGAAAGTGGCAGGAGTGTTGGGGCCCTTGTTTTTAAAAACCTTGTTTTGAACGTTTTGAATTGAAACAACGGCCATATTTTGGGGTTGTGGAACGAGGGCACATGGCAGCCGCAACCAAGTCGCAACCACATCAAACGGCGGAGCTACCAAGGTTGCGAAGGAACAGGCACATAGCGGAGGAAAATAGATGCATAAGTACAGATAAGGAGAAGATATAGTAGAAGAACGCAAGCTGAACACACAGATGATCAGAGAAAAGCTAGAAGCAGCTAAAGAAGGACATAAGAAGAACTAACAGTCGCGATAGTGGGTGAATAAATAGCTGTCACCCGGAAGAAAGCGGAGAGAGGAGAGCGACTGAAGGAGAAGAAACGCATGCTGCAGCAAGAACCCAGATTATGGATGAGGTCTCTGTAGTTCCTAGGGTTCTATTGATGTACATCTCTGTTCCGCAAGGCATATGTATCAGATTTGTAAGCCCATTGCAAAGCTATGTAACTGGGGATGTGGCCAAGAGCTTAATATAATTGCAGAGTAGGGTGATAATGCCGACGTGATCCTAGACTACAACGGATTCCTGTGTTGGCCACAACTCCTGAACCTGGGTCTTGCCCGCGAGACCTGATTACTCGCCAACAATGGTTCCGTTGCCGGGACCCGCATGATATGAGGGGATCTAGACCATGGTATCGCGGATCTTCAAAGGGGAGATACGGTGATGGTGGGATAATCATTTAGACCATTTCATTGCTCACCAAGAGGAGTTGACTAAGAAAGGGGAGGCGGCGATCAAGGAACTCGTCCTTTTCTCAGATTTAGCCGGTGATACGTACGAAATTTTTTGGGGAAAGTTCCCCACCGACCTTTACAATTCGTTGCGGAGGTTATAGACGAAGGTGCTTCGAGATGGGTCGCGGAAGATAAACCGCAGGTGGGCGCACAGAGATCTGGTGACTCTGCATCGGTTGAACACTGAGTTGACCCGCGCGGTGGATTTTTGGGTGGCGACCACATTGGAAGGATACATTGTGGAGTTTGCTGCTGAGTGCTATCGATCCTTCTCGAAGGCCGAGGCTATCTTCCGCTCCGGGCTCAGAGGGAAGCTGCTTAAGGAGATTCCGTTGTGGATTAAAGCTCTGATGGTGGATGAAGGGTTGATAGAATTCCACAAGACGAGTATGGAAGCGTAAACTATCGGTGTTGGGGGAAGGGTTGAAGGGACCGATGCCACGTAGAATGTGACGCGGGGAGTGGGGAATGGATGCTGAGGCCGCAAGGACGTTGAGGGAGTGACATGCACATCGGTGGGCACAAATTGCCGATAGGTGGCGAAGAAGGGTGATGCGAGATTTGAAAAGACGAGAGATCGAGAGGAAGAATCGAAAGGAGGCGCCTCAGAGGGTAGGAATTATGGATGCGGATACCCAGGGACGAGAAGGGACTGTTGTGGGAGTGCGATGGGTGCATGGGAGCCCAGACAAGCGAGAAAGGGAGACGGTGACTGATGAAGATGATGAAGGTATGCAGCCCGAGGAAAGTTTCGATGGTGAGTGGTACGTTGTGATGCAAGAGTTGTTTCAAGAGCAGATGGCATTCAGTCCTCCAGGCTGACATACTCCCCCCAATCTGCATGGCCAGGATCCCTACCTCCCCCTGGTACTTTATCAACCATTGAGTAATATTTTCGCTAAGCTCCAAGCATTGAGTCAATTGCACAGTAGTTCTGTGTCGATGATGACACTCGTTAGTAGCAGCAGCACTAGTAGTATTGCATTCCTGAGTGAAACAGTCACGCAACCAGGACCCGGAGGATTTATCCTGGTCAACCCACCGCAAGTGAACATGACTGGGTCTTTTACCCGGTATCCCGAGTTCTCGGGCCGGGGTAATGATGATGTAGAGCAACATTGGTACCTGTGCGAAGCCATTTGGAGGGCTCGACAGACACCAAACGCAGGGAAACTAATAGAGTTCCAAACCACGCTCAGAGAGAGGGCTCTACGATGGTTCATCAAGTGGTCCAAGGCCCACCCGAATCCTGTCATTGCGGACGTGAAGCGGGATTTTTTCCGGGAATTTAAGCTTCCCCAGACGGACCAACAGGGTCTGTCCGAGCTCTGGGAAATTAAACAGAAGGAAGGAGAAACTGCATGGGAGCTAATGCGGCGATTCAAGGACGCGATCGGGAAACTCAGTTACTCGATCGATTCGAACCATCAGAGGGACTGGTTCATCAAGGCTTTTCTTCCCTTGACGATAACCCCCCTCACCCAACAGAAGATTGACAATCTGTAGGACGCTTTGGAGCAGGCCATGAAGATCGAGGCCATGGCGAGCTACCCTCAGGAATATCAGGGAGGGCCGGGCCCACAGGATCCCTCCTTGGTGGGATTGCAGCATCAGATAGCTAGCTTGACCGAAAAGCTCAAGGAGATACAGCCGGTCAGACCAGCCAGGCCGAACGTTTGGTGCACTCACTGTCTGGTCGAAGGCCATGTCGCAACTGAGTGTCCTCGGTTGCGTGTCGCGGGGGTGGGACCCTCGGTCACGGAAATTCAAGGGGGGCCACCCATGGGGGGTGGCGCGGCACTGAATCCGCAGGGGGTATACCAGCCGCAACAGCCTTATGCGGGGTTCCCCTCCCAACTCAACCCATCCGCCACAAAGTATTGTGAGATTTTTCGGACGGTGGGACACCCACCTCGGATGTGCCCGATCCTACAGAAGTATTCCAACGTGCCAAACAATGTATATTGTGAGTTTTGCGCTTCCACAACTCACAACACTGAGCAATTCCAGGCTCTCGATGCACTCGCGGACTGGTTGGACCGACCCTCCTACTGGGTGAATGAGGTTCCTAGAGGAAGAGGGGGCGAGGCGTGCGGAGGCCGCGCTGGGGGGTGCGGGCCGGTGAAATGCTATAACTGTGACCAGGAGGGCCATGTGGCTCGCGAATGTCCCCTCCCTTGCCGTCCGTGGTGTTCCTAGTGTCACGTAAAAACCCATGCGACAGAAGACTGTCCCAAGCTCTTCAAAAAGTGGGAAGAACGTGCACGGCAGAGGGGCACGAATTTGGTAAACGCCGAGCCGCAGGCGGCCGCGACTCAGGCCATGCAGAACGTCGCTATTGTGACGAGGGGTGGTAAGAAAACAGGGGAGGACGCTCGCAGAAAGGAGCCGACACTAGTTGTCAGGCCAGCATCCCTGCATCGGGTAATCAGGCCCGAGGCACAGAAGAAGTATTTTCAGGAGGTGGTTGAGGCATTTTCTCAGCTGCGCGAAGCGGGAGGCCTGGAGGCACCCCTGTCGACAGATCCTAGGCCACAGCACACCCCAGGAACCCTGATTGAAGAGTGGCTCCAGCTATTCCTCAAGATTGTTGACAGTGCTGCTCTGCGGCAGTAGCTCAAGTGTACCTTGGAAGGGGCACTGTAGGGGAGGACAGGATTGGGGGAACCGGTGGACATAGCCCCCCAATCGGTGCAGCGCATCAAGCGAAATAAGCGACGAACGGGTAAAGAGTTTCAGCTCAATACGCAGGTTGGGGGATTCCAAATCATCGACACCATGCTTGATTTAGGGTCTGACGTCAACATCCTGCCGCGCAAGACGTGGGAGGCTCTCGGAAAGCCATGGTTGGCCTACTCGCCCATCCAACTCAGAATGGCGAACCAGTATTGCATTCTTCCGATTGGCCGACTCGAAGGTGTCGAGGTCGACATTGCGGGGGTAAAGACTTACACCGATTTTGAGGTTATTGATATTATGGGAGACAAGGATCCTTACCCCGCCCTACTAGGCATCAATTAGGCTTTTGAGAATTATGCTATCATCGACCTCAAAAAGGGGCTGATGATATTTGAAGATGGGGAGGTCCGGGTCACTCAGCCTCTCGACCCATATCAAGGCCCAAGGTATACCAAGATGGTGGATAACCGAGAGGATGCTCAGATGATAGACCACCTCTACCAGATGACTGTAGGGAAGCGGGGGGGTATGAGACCAGCACGCGGAGATGTGCTCATGTTGGCCGCGTCAGTTGGATTGGGGCTGAGTTCAGAGACTACCCCACCCTGTCAGACATGCAAGCTATCAATACCTTTATTGCTAAGGTTGAGGACATGGTGCCGGAAGGGAGTAGACTACCCCTTTTGGATGTCGCACTACAGTCTACAGCAGCCCGGTGGTGGAAAAATCACCGCAATACCTTTTCGCAGTGGAGTAGTGTGGCAGATGCGTTGAGGGCGCGGTTCAAAGAAGATGAAGGCCCTCGAAGCAGGCAGCGGTACTCTGGGACTTCCAATCCGCAAGACCACTTGCGGACCTGTGAGGAGCAGTGGCGAAGTATAGGATACTCGGAAGAGCTGTGGGCTCATCGGTTTGTCCACTCTTTAGACACCATCCCCCACGCATGGTACTTGGAGGAAGAACGGAAACAAGGGACTAGTTCTTGGACAGATGTCGCACGCAAATTTGTGCGGTGCTTCTCTTTCGCGGGAGACACAGAGTTGGAATCTCAGGCATTGCACGCTATCAGGGCGTTACTGGTTTTCTGCAATCCACAGACCGACAGCTCCACACTGCCCGGCCGTCCTGAGGCCGTGCGAGAGTTGTTTTGCCAAAGGATTGACGGTGATCCGGAGGACGATGGTTTGGAGGACCTGAGGCACCTGTATTTCGAAGAGAAGGAAGGCGAGCGGAACGTTAACGAAGATCCGACCATCGAAGGGGTCCATTTACGGCCGCTGAAGACAAAGAAGCTAAACATCGGTACGAAGGAGAAGCCTAAGTTGGCTATAGTGGGAAATTACTGGGACGAAGAGACGACCAAGGAGATTTTCAGCCTCTTCCAGGAATATGAGGACTTGTTCCCTTCGTCGGTAGCAGATCTGAAGGGCATCAAAGGCGACCTTGGCGAAATGCGCATCGTGCTAAAATCGGGTGCCATGCCTATGAAGCACCGACCCTACAGGTTGAATCCGCGGGTTAAAGAGAAGGTTAAGATGGAAATCGATAAGATGCTGGCCGCGGGTCTAATATTTCCCGTGGAGGAAGCAGAGTGGGTGAGCCCTATCGTCATCCAGAATAAGAAGGACAAGGCGGAGATACGAGTTTGTGTCGATTATCACAGTCTGAACAATGCCTGCATTCATGATCCGTTTCCCACCCCTTTCAGTGACAAAGTGTTGGACAATGTTGCGGGGAACGAAGCCTACTCTTTCACTAATGGCTTTTCGAGCTACCATCAGGTGCGTATTGCGGAAGAAGATAAGTCAAAGAAAACATTCACCACCGAATGGGGGTCGTTCGCATACCACGTCATGTCGTTTGGCTTGAAGAACTCTCTGGCCGTGTTTTCCTGGATTATCATCGCCGCCTTCCAGGAGTACATTCACAAGTTCTTGGAAGTCTACATGGACGACTGGACTGTCTACAGTTTATTAAAGAAACACGCTACCCTATTGCGGGTCATGTTTGATTGGTGTCGCCAACTTTAGATTTCCTTGAACTTAAAGAAATGTATTTTTTCCGTTCTGTTTGGCACGTTGTTGGGACATGTGGCATGCAAGCAAGGTGTCTGCGTCGACCCCACCAAGGTTGCGGTGATCGTACACATGGAAGCCCCCGAGACGGTGAAACAGTTGCGGGCATTGCTCGGGCACACGGGATACTACAGGAGGTTTATCTGCAACTATGCCAAGATCACTGCTCCGTTAGAACAACTTCTGCGGAAGTCTGCGGTCTTTCAGTGGACGGAGGAGTGTCGGATAGCCCTGGACAGCCTGAAGGAAAAGCTGGCATCGGTGCCCATTCTAGTTCATCCAGACTGGGATAAGCAGTTCCATGTGCATATCGACGCTTCTAGTGTTGCACTTGGGGCTGTCTTGGCACAACCCGACAATACAACAGTTGACCACCCAGTCTACTTCGCCAGCTGCAAACTGTCCAACGTAGAGAAGAATTACACCATGACCGAGAGGGAGGCACTAGTGATGGTGTACTCTCTTCAGAAGTTCCGCCACTATCTTCTAGGGGGTAAGTTCAAGTTCTTCACAGACCACTCTGCCCTGAAGTACCTGGTCAATAAGCCTGTTTTGGAAGGACGGATTTGCCGTTGGCTTCTGCTATATCAAGAATTCACGTTCGAAGTAATATTCAAGCTCGGGAGGTTGAATGTCGGGCCCGATCACCTATCCAGGTTGGAGACGGGGGAGAATGATGGCTCCCTCGATGATCAGCTGCCAAACGCTGACCTCTTCCGAGTCGAAGCTGTACCATATTACTTGGCCGACATTGCCACCTATCTGACCACGGGGAAATGCCCTCAGGATTACACCCCGCTCCAGAAACGAAATTTGGTCATCCGTGCCGCCGACTACCAATTGATCGCAGGGCAGCTATACAAACTGGGCCTCGATGAGGTTTTGCGTAGATGCGTCCTTGACCACGAACGGGAAGCGGTAATGTGGGAATGTCACAGCGGTGTTGCGGGAGGGCATGTGGGTGCGAAACCCACCGCAAGAAAGGTGCTCCAAGCTGGCATGTGTTGGCCGACAGTAAATACCGATTGTAAGGCCTATGTGAAGCAATGTGACGTCTGCCAGCGGACGGGAAGGTCCTCTCACCGGGACGAGCTTCCATTACACCCAGTGCATGTGTTGCGGCCATTAGAGAAGTGGACTGTCGATTTCGTGGGCCCCATAGCCTCGGTCGCCAGACACTCCAAGGCCCGGTACATCATTACCGCCACGGATTACCTCACCAGGTGGGCTGAGGCATCCACGGTACGCGACTGCACAGTAGATACCTCCGCCCAGTTCATTTTCAAGCACATCATTTGCCGGTTTGTCTGCCCACGAAGTTTAACCAGTGATTAGGGTATGCACTTCATTAATGACACGGTCAAGACACTGCTGGACACCTTCATGGTTCAGCATCATAAGAGTAGCCCGTATCACCCGCAGGCTAATGGTACGGTGGAAGCCTTCAATAAGATTCTTGAGAAAGGCTTGACTAAGATTTGCAATGCCCAGCGTGATGATTGGGACAAGCGCCTATCAGTAGCCTTATGGGCCTATAGGACTACGGTGAAGCACTTGACCAATCAAATGTCGTTCCAGCTCGTGTACGGCTGGGAGGCTGTGATCCCCGCCGAGTTTATTGTACCAAGCCTGTTGATTGCCACATCTCTGAAGTTTTCAGAAGAGGCCTCCCTCCAGGAGCGCCTCCATGAATTATAGGAACTGGATGAGGCGCGCTTCCTAGCCGAATTCCACCAGAAGGTTCAGAAGGACCGGCAGAATGCATGGCACGACTGCCACATTAAGCACAAAACCTTCCAGGTTGGTGGCAAAGTTATTTTATACGACAGCAGGTTCTAGAAGTTCCCAAGAAAGCTACAGATGCACTGGTTGGGACCCTACTTCGTTATCGATATTCGCGATTCCGAAGATGTTCGGTTGGCACAGCTGGACGGTACGGTTCTTCCTGGGTGGGTGAATGGTGCACGCCTGAAACCCTACCAGGAGTAAGTACCTTTCATTTCTCATCAATAACTCTCGCACCCGAGAGCACCCGTAGCGTAGCATAGTTGAATAACTCTCCCGCAACTGGGATGAGCGTAGGAGGTCTTCTCTGTTCATAGGTAGTGTGTCAATAACCGCATAGTTGCGCGGGCCGCACCACAACCGACTGTGGTCGCGGCGGCGCTGGTCCAGCGTGTCATCCCTATCGGATCTTTACCAGTCTCCATGTCAGTCCAGCTCAGTCCACCCATGTGTCCGTAGGATCGCCTAGATCTGCATCATTAATTACCATACTTGGCAGTAACCACGCCGTCATCATTTGGCCATCACCCGCAGTAACCTCAGCCGTCGCGTCCGCCCATTTCCCCATGCCACCATCAGCAACTGTCACAACACTCATTGGCATGCGATTGATCACACGATTATCGTAGAAAGAATTCCAGCAGGAATTAACTCGTTAGGGGGTCTCATCAACTCCACTCGTGCCAGGTGCTGACATAACTTGCATGGAAGCCAAAAGCACGAGAATTCCGGACCTATTCGAATTAGCAATTGCAGCAGCACCAGAGCTGTTGAATTCTCAGAACGCACTGCACCAGGAAAGGCGACTAAGGAAGATTATACAGGTCTATCAGCACTGGGCCAAAATGCCGAAGGCCATCCCAGCCGTCATTGAACCAGAGCTTGACACTCGGATTCACAAGACCGAGTCCCTTGTGGGAAAATATGATAATGCAGCCTTGATTGATGCCAACCTCTCAAATGCTGTCGAATTTCCGTCCCTTCAGCGGCAGGCATATATAGAGCACTACTGCACTGCAGCCGACAACCCCGCCAGCCGCCTGTTACCAGAGTTCAGGGGCCTTTAGAACTCGTCCCTAATGAACTTGAGAAATCTTCCGGTCTTTGGAACCACCAGACTGGTTCTACAGTGTACACGCTTCCTCCTCAGCCGAATTCAGAATGGGTCCTTGTGGCTGACCCAGGAAACTCCCATTCATGCCGAAGATATTCATCGCCTCACAGGGCTTTCGCAGACGGGCGCAGACGTCTCAACGGCCTGCCAGACCTCTTCCAAGCGCGCACGAAAGTCAAGCGATGCGGACCTCTATGCGAAATATGGCACTTGCAGGGGGGGGAAAGGAGCCAAGATCGACCTAATTAACAAGCCCGAGATTCGATTCGCATATTACCTCATTGCCAGCAAGACAATGAGGCATTACACCAAGGGTGAATGCACTCTTGATACTATTTCTATTGCTGAACATTGTGTCCAAGGCACCAAACTGAATTGGTGTTCCTTCTTGTTAAAAGAGCTGTTCGATGCGTGCGAGGAGAATTATAAGCGTGCAACTACTTTTATTTATGGCTATTTGATTATTGCTTTTGCCATGTGGAAATGGCACACTCCACACATCCGGTTCCCAGCAGAGATCCCCGAGGGCCAGCCCCTCGTGATGAAATTCACTCCATGGCAGGTCTCAAATGACCCCAGTACCAAACTGGTGAATGCAGATGCGTTTCAGTCGTGGTACCGACTAATGAAGGACGTGGTGGCATGCCAGCAATAGGTGCCCAGGAACCTGTTGGATGAATATAGTGAGCAAGTGTGGTTCGGGGTAAGTCACAAGCATACTTACCTCCGACCCGCTTGCGTTCCGGCAGACACCTTCCGAATGACGCCACTGAAATTTCAGTTGGATGATGCTACCTTCCATCATGAAGTCTGTTCATGGTCGGGGGTCATGAAGCACATGCGGGACGGGCTCCCCAGATACAATTTTGACAGGATGGTGTTGAGTCTCAAAAGTGTTTTCCATATTCATACATATTTCCATTATGTCATAACCATTTAGCTCTTATTTCATAGCCATCTGACCTAAAACCCTACATCAAGTAACCATTTTCATAAATATATGGGTTAGGATCCTTGTCTTCCAAAATTATTTATTTTATGTATTTAAAGTGAATTTATGATTAGAAACTAGAAAATTAACATAGTTTCATATATCTATATATGTGTTATGAGTTTTGTGACATGTGTAGGTCAAAAATGAGACTTCTAGAAGACCCTTATGTGGCACTCTAAGGACAAATTCGAATTTGGTTGGAGAATATCATGGGATCAAGAGGATATGTGTCTCATTTCCTTGTTGTATTGAAACTCTAAGAGGATATGTGTCTCATTTATTAGTTGTGTTGAAACTCTAGAAAGACATTTGTCTTATGATTTCCTATTTTGATTGTAACTCTAGAGATGGAGGGAGAGATTCATGGACTCCCATTAATGAGATAACTCCTCATATTTTGTATAAATAGGAGAAGCTTTCTCTTATCATGGGTAATGAAAAAGTAGTGAAAAATAGGAGAAGGAGAGAAAGGAATAGAGAGTCTTTTGTAACAAAGCTTAAAATGGAATGGGATGTAGATTTGTGAGGTTTTCAATAAAGAAATTCAGTTATTGATGTTGTTTTGATTACAATTTTAAGAAGCTGAAGCTAAGGATTTCACCAAATTGGTAGCAGAGGGCCCCTGCTATCCAAGGAGGCTTCTACATGCTTTCTAGATAAGTAGCTTTTAATTCATGTCTTGCATTATTTGTTTAAATAAAAGTTCCTCATTATCTTACAATCATTCTTTTTCTTAAAACGCTCTTCCAACATATCAATATTAGATGAAAGAGATTTGGTTGTATTATGTTGAGTTAATTAACATTTTCTGTTTTGCAATTAGATTAAAAGATCCTCATTATCTTACAATCATTCTTTTTCTTAAAATGCTCTTCCAACATATCAATATTAGATGAAAGAGATTTGGTTGTATCATGTTGAGTTAATTAGCATTTTCTGTTTTGCAATTAGATTAAAAGATCCTCATTATCTTACAATCATTCTTTTTCTTAAAAATCTCTTCCAACATATCAATATTAGATGAAAGAGATTTGGTTGTATTATGTTGAGTTACATTTCATGTTCATTCGCAAGCTAGGATATCCATGGATTAGAATGTTCTGTTTTTCACCATTTTCCTAATTAGGGATAGAATTTAAAATTACACTCTGTTTTGAGTCTAAGGTTTCTTTTTCTTTTCTTTTTGACATAGATTTGATTTCATCTGTTGAACATAGAGTAGCATACTAATTACTAAAAATACAAAACCCCCAAAAACAATAAGAAAAACACATACAACGAAGTAAGGAAGAGGTCACTTAAGCACATATAGTGCACCACACTTCATCAGTTTACTAGCCCTGGTTGATAATTTATGTTAGCAATTTAGGACGCTAAATTGACTACACATTTTGGCGCCGTTGCCAGGGAAGTGTAATTAGGAGACCTTATTTCTTACATCTAAAAAAAAAAAATTATTACTAATTCTTGAGTATGCTCTCCTCCTGCACTTTGTGTGATCTGGAGGATCAGAAAAAAGATTGTTATGTAAAAAAAAAAAAATTAATAATTTTTGAGTATGCTCTCCTCCTGCACTATGTGTGATCTGGAGGATCAGAAAAAGAATTGTTATTTAAAAAAAAAAAAAAAAAAGAGGGAGACAAAATAAACTTCATCATTTCAATTGATTCAAAAAAAAAAAAAAAATTGTTTTCATGAAAAACTTTGATTTCAATAAATTGTTTTGTTTAATGAATATATATGTATATTTTTAAATTTTTGAAAATATAACATACATAATTTTATTAAACAAATCAATTATTAAAAAAAATAAAATAAAAAAATCAATAAATTGTTTTGTTTAGTAAAATACATATGTATATTTTTAATTTTTGAAAATATAACATATGTCATTTTATTAACAAAAACAAATTAAAAAAAATCAATAAATTTTGTTTGGTAAAATATATATGGATATTTTTAATTTTTGAAAATATGACATATGTAATTTTATTAACAAAACAATTAAAATAAATTTCATTTTTTTTTTATTAAATAATTTCTTTTAATAAAAATAAAAATAAAAATCTTTTCATAAAACCAAGAGACCGAGAGCACTTAACTCCACGAAAAATCACAAATAAAAAAAAGAACTTGAGATCATATCTATGAAGAGCCACAAGAGGGTGCAGAAAGTAAACGAGTTTTCAGGGTTTCATTTATAATGTGTGAGATATTCTCTTGTGAAATTGACATTATTCTCAAGACACTAGTTGAAGAGGAAGAGTTAATGAATTTACTGTTTTCCTTCTTGGAATCTGACCGGCTTCATAGAACCTTGCTGATTGTAATCTGCTTGTTGACGGTAGCTACCATTCGTTATATTCAAGCACATCAAGAGATACTGGCTAAATTGGTGAGTTTGATTGGTATTCGTCAATCATGGAGGTATTGATCAGTACATCAAAATGCAGCATTGAACTAACCCAGCTACTCAACCATGGCATCTCCACAATAATTCACAGCAATCTGATTTCAGGTATCTGTCCACAGTCCAAGTTCTGTTCAGAATCTGCGCGGCAAGAGTTTCTAAATCCGAGTCTTCAAAGTTTGTTGAGCGATCAAATGTTGCAAAGATATTCAGCAAAATAAAACGGTGAGCAGTTCCATTTTTCAAGGGAGGTAAACAAATCTGATTTGGATTAGTTGTCTCGGTGGCATTTATCAGAATGACACATACAAATTTGATAATCAAACAAATCATTGCCGCAACAAATAAATTTCACAGAAAACGCAACTGTTTTTGACACGTTATTTTGAAACACATTTTCTGGTTGACTGAAGATGAATTTGAAAAATCCACGACATGGGTTTTTCTAGGAACGTGGGCAATTTAATAACCCAGAAACGGTTTTCTGAATTCCTTAACCAATTGAGAGAATTTTGTGGTTCTTCAAAGCCCTGTGTCGCTGTCTGCGTGAGAAAAAAAAAAACGGTTTTCATTAATTCCATTAAACCCAAAAAAACATATGCTCAAATTTATTGTCGATGGTAATATCAACTTGTTGAATCAAATCATTTCACACAGTACGTGAGATACAGTTTTGTAAATAGTGCAGTCGTGGATTTGTCTGTTCATTTATTTTGATGGCAGTTGTAATCGATACCATGACAAGAGAATTGAATTGCTTACCAAATATCTCGTTGATTTACTTCTTCATTTATTTGGACTGTATAGTAATGGATACTCTGCCCAGTGAATGATTTTTGCAAATAAAGTTTGTAGAGAAATAAAATTGAGTTGTAATGAATAGTCTGCCAAGTGAATGTTTTTTTTGTAAATATTGTCCAAAAATAGAACTGAGTGAATTAAGTGAACTCAATTACTTTCCAAATGATTTACTTACTCATTTACTTGGACAACTATATGTTACATTTTATACATATATAATTTTATTTGAAAAATAAAAAAAATAAATAAAAAAAATTATTTTTCAATTTTGTTATTAAAAAAAAAAATTTAACAAAAAAAAAAAAAAAAATATTAATAATTTTGAATCAATGAAATGAATAAGTTATTTGCTCACTTTTCTGAAGGTGTTGATTAAATTTTGGACTGATGATGAAAGATGAATGACTAACTTTTTATTCAAGATTTTTAGCTACAGAACCGTCGACATTCTGCAGCTAAAGTCCAATTCCGCAGCTGTTTTCCAATTCCGCAGCTGAAAAACCTCATTGTTCAAATCAACCTAACTTTCTCATACAAAATCAGATTTTGATGATTCAAGTATAGTTGGAAAGGTCTCAATAAGATCTACACAATGAGAAGTCCATCATTAGAGTTTGAAATGGTAAATAATGAAATAAATTGCTGAAAATAAGCTACATTCAACTTGAGGCACTAATTCCAAAACATGTATAAATTCTTTTGATTTTTCCTTTGAGAACTTGTTTCATTAATACAAATTCTTAGTTTTGTGTGTAAATATCATAACTATAGAGATTGATCACCTCTCTCCTTTGATAATCTTACATTCCATTGCAGAAGAAGTATTAGTTTTTTTGCAGGTTCCAGGAGGAAGGACAAATGACTACAAGAGAATGGTGTCTCTCTAAGAGACCAATTTGTTTCATAAGAGGATGATCGGCAATAAAGAGGAAATATGCTGATGTAAAATCAGATCCAAACACTTGAAAAACTTTCAGATACTATTGTCTCCATCACATCCATACCTCATAATAAACCATTCACCTCATTTCACTTCATGTTTTCCATTTACATTCACATCCACTTTCCATTTCTTTTTGTCTATTCATAACCTACAAATAAAAGCAAGAGGCTCATTCACATGATTATTGCCCATTGCCATTTCTACTTTCCATTTTCATCTTCCATTTCTTGTCATTTTCATTCCGCAAATAAACCCTGCTTCAATGCAAATTATTGAGTCCATAGTCCTTTGAGTCTCAGTGCTTTGTAAAAACACCTTGAGGCTTGCATGCCTTAATGGCAAGTTCTCATGCTGACAAACAATGGGAATACATTAATGTCCCTTGTTCGTCAGATCTTCTAGGTGACTCGACATCGGCAAAATCATTCGTACCTAGCAAGATGTGTTTGGGCATCTTGACTTTCATTGTCATCAATGGTGAGAGTTCTCGTGTTGACTAGTGGCATCCATTAATGGCCACTAAGTCAACAATTTCCTACTATGTTCGACATCAGAACATCTTTTCACATAGTAGGAATTATGCCAATGAGTTTTGAAGACATGAAAACTATTATTTTCAGCATTTTGGAGCAGATTCAGCAAGTTTTAGTAGGAGCAATAAAAAGTCATCTTATCTCTTTATCCATGACTCCTCTTGTTCAGCCACTTGAAGAAGAATATGATCAGAATTTTGCAGCCACCACACATACAACTCATCCACATTTAAGGTAAGTGAAGGTATGTTGTTTTCTAATTTTTAGTCATGTAATTCATTAGAATGCTAAAATTGTAACTTTGGAAAAATTCTTCACTCCCTTTTTCACATTGTCATATCTTTAGTTGGGGGGGGAAGGGACATCATTTCATATCCACATGTCATACACTATCACACATTTTCATTTAATTTCCACCCACATATACTTCCCAACCAACTATTATTGCAACATGATCCAAAAGATTATATGCCTTGCAAATGATCAATTTATTGATGAAGTAATTGATTTTAAATGTTTTCATGAACTTTGATGCAACAAAGAAAATAAAGCATTGTTACACAAGAACCATTGCTAAAAAAAAATTGGTTGTCACACAAGAACCAACCATTAAAAAAAAAAAAAAAATGTTGCAATCAAATGTATTATACTTTGCCAAAAAGGAAAATATCAAGAAGCAAAGTTTGGAACAAATCTATATGAGTCAAAACTCATAAAAGATCAACTCATGGACAAATGAATCATTGCAATAGTTGCATGAGGACATGCAACAACTTCAGTTGGGGGGTATGTTGAGTCTCAAAAGTGTTTTCCATATTCATACATATTTCCATTATGTCATAACCATTTAGCTCTTATTTCATAACCATCTGACCTAAAACCCTACATCAAGTAACCATTTTCATAAATATATGGGTTAGGATCCTTGTTTTCCAAAGTTATTTATTTTATGTATTTAAAGTGAATTTATGATTAGAAACTAGAAAATTAACATAGTTTCATATATCTATATAGTTTTGTGACATGTGTAGGTCAAAAAGAAGACTTTTAGAAGACCCTTATGTGGCACTCTAAGGACAAATTCGAATTTGGTTGGAGAAGATCATGGGATCATGAGGATATGTGTCTCATTTCCTTATTGTATTGAAATTCTAAGAGGATATGTGTCTCATTTCTTAGTTGTGTTGAAACTCTAGAAAGACATGTGTCTTATCATTTCCTATTTTGATTGTAACTCTAGAGATGGAGGGAGAGATTCATGGACTCCCATTAATGAGATAACTCCTCATATTTTGTATAAATAGGAGAAGATTTCTCCTATCATGGGTAATGAAAAAGTAGTGAAAAATAGGAGAAGGAGAGAAAGGAATAGAGATTCTTTTGTAACAAAGCTTAAAATGGAATGGGATGTAGATTTGTGAGGTTTTCAATAAAGAAATTCAGTTCTTTGATGTTGTTTTGATTACAATTTTAAGGAGCTGAAGCTAAGGATTTCACCAAATTGGTAGCAGAGGGCCCTTGCTATCCAAGGAGGCTTCTACATGCTTTCTAGATAAGTAGCTTTTAATTCATGTCTTGCATTATTTATTTAACTAAAAGATCATCATTATCTTACAATCATTCTTTTTCTTAAAACGCTCTTCCAACATATCAATATTAGATGAAAGAGATTTGGTTGTATTATGTTGAGTTAATTAGCATTTTCTGTTTTGCAATTAGATTAAAAGATCCTCATTATCTTACAATCATGCTTTTTATTAAAACGCTCTTCCAACATATCAATATTAGATGAAAGAGATTTTGTTGTATCATGTTGAGTTAATTAGCATTTTCTGTTTTGCAATTAGATTAAAAGATCATCATTATCTTACAATCATTCTTTTTCTTAAAAATCTCTTCCAACATATCAATATTAGATGAAAGAGATTTGGTTGTATTATGCTGAGTTACATTTCATGTTCATTCACAAGCTAGGATATCCATGGATTAGAATGTTCTGTTTTTGACCATTTTCCTAATTAGGGATAGAATTTACAATTACATTCTGTTTTGAGTCTAAGGTTTCATTTTCTTTTCTTTTTGACATAGATTTGATTTCATCTTTTGAACATAAGTACTAAAAAGACAAAACCCCCAAAAACATCAATAAAATACATACAACGAAGTAAGGAAGAGGTCACTTAAGCACATATAGTGCACCACACTTCATCAGTTTACTAGCCCTGGTTGATAATTTATGTTAGAAATTTAGGACACTAAATTGACTACACAGATGGCACCAGTGCAACATCCTGCCGAGACGGAGGTGGCAGCGCCATCACAAGAAATCCCCGAACCACTCATCCCCGTCGTCCGCCACTTTTGATTCAAAGGGCAGCCCAGCAGGCCGAAAGATTACATGTGGGACTCCAGCAGCAGTATGTCGAGTAGCAACACCAAATTGCCGCGCTTACTGAACAACGCGACCAACTCCGAACAACACGGGAGCATATGGAAGTAATGATCACCAATGTCACCCGGATGTTCTCCGAGTTCTGTCCCTCCCTAAAGCCTCATTACCCCCTGCTGCCTCCCGAAATCATTGCGGCCAGCCTCTCCGAGCAAGCTATCCACCTCCGCATCACCATTCATGACTTATACAGGGATAATCACGAGCTTCGTGTGGCGTTAGCGACTCGTCCCATGCCGCCCGAGCCCGAGGTCGACTATTCAGCCAAGGTGGCCGCCAAGCAGGGCCAGGCAGCTCAGATGTGGGAAACACTTCATTCCACGGCACGAGAGGCTCGTGACCTCCTGAAGGGCCTTCAGGAATTCTCCCTGGCCCTCACCGTCAAGACCCAACTGATTTCAGCCCAACTCCAGCAGGTTTCAAGGGAAATTCAAGAGGCTACGGACCCCGCAAGGCTGGATCAATTATATGCCCAGGCTGATGAACTTGAGGCACAACTCCAACACACAGAGGCTTGCTCAGCGGAGGCCAAATGCGTCATTTGTGAGCTTCGACCGCCCCTTCAATCTAGCGCCCGGACCATACAACAGCTCGCAACAGCAGCCGAGACCCAGATCAGCACAATGTTCGGAGCTGTCCCAACGCCCATCGAGGAGGCTGCTGTCACCAAGCTCGCTGAGGAAACAGACTCACTCATCTAGGGGTGGCAGCAAGCTGTGTCGGCTTTTACTGAGCTTCGAGCTACAACGTTCCAAAGGGTCCCGGAGTTGGGGCCCTTGTTTGAACAGTGGCCTGAAGGCGCACATCAGGAATGAGCACAAGATGAAGGCACACAGGGCAAACAGGGCATGAGTTCAAGCAAGGCAATGGAGGTAGAAACCATGATTTGTGATTGACTCGGAGATGAGTCAAGGAACTGTGGTCGGGGCCTGTTGGGGCCCTTGTTTTGAAAAACCTTGTTTTGAACGTTTTGAATTGAAACAATGGCCAGATTTTGGGGTTGCGGAACGAGGGCACATGGCAGCCGCAACCAAGTCGCAACCACATCAAATGACGAAGCTACCAAGGTTGCGAAGGAACAGGCACATAGTGGAGGAAACTAGATGCATAAGTACAAATAAGGAGAAGATACAACAGAAGAACGCAAGCGGAACACACAGATGATCAGAGAAAATCTAGAAGCAGCTGAAGAAGGAAATAAGAAGAACTAACAGTCGCGACAGCGGGTGAATAAATAGCCGTCACTCGGAAGAAAGCGGAGAGAGGAGAGCGACTGAAGGAGAAGAAACGCATGCTGCAGCAGGAACCCAGATTATGGATGAGGTCTCTGTAGTTCCTAGGGTTCTATTGATGTACATCTCTGTTATGCAAGGCATATGTATCAGATTTGTAAGCCCATTGCAAAGCTATGTAACTGTGGATTTGGCCAAGAGCTTAATATAATTGCAGAGTAGGGTGATAATGCCGGCGTGATCCTAGACTATAGCGGATTCCTGTGTTGGCTACAACTCCTGAACCTGGGTCTTGCCTGTGATACCTGATCACTCGCCAACAAGGAGCATTGGTTAACCCAAATGGCATGACCACAAACTCAAATTTCCCATAGTGGAACCAGAATGTTGTTTTTTGCACATCTTTCTCTCAAAATTGGATTTGATGATAACATGATCATAGGTTAATATTTTAAAAATATACTACCCAATATAGCTCATATAGTAACACATCAATCCTGGGAATAGGGTACCTTTTCTGGATGGTTTTCTTGTTGAGAGCTCATTAATCAACATACATTCTCCACGTACCATCCTTCTTTTTCACCAAAACCATTGATGAGTTGAATGAACTTGAGATGGTTCTAATGTGTCCCATCGCTAACAATTCATGTATGGTATTTTTTTATCTTGTCCTTAAATTTCTTTGGGTGTCGATTTGGTGTGGTGATCTTCTAGTTCTATCGTATGTTCAAATTCTCTTTTAGGAGGAAATCCTGGGGGACTGTCATCAAATACCTAACCATGTTTTTCCAACACTTATTGAATGTATTCTTTGTATAGTGGTTTTCCACTGTTGGGAGTATTTTGGTTTGTAATATTTCATTCTAATTCATGTGGTACATATCCATGCCTAAATATGGCCTCCATTCTTCTAGAAGAAATGAACTACGTGTCACCATTTTCCATACCTCTCAAAACTACCTTACTACCATTTGGTGCTTTAAATTCTATTTCCAATGCTTGGTAGTCCATAGTGTTTTTCAAAAAATAATATAACCATTGAACCCCCAATACCATATTAATATATACAAGACATATGATGTAAAATTCACCAGTCAAAGTATAATTACCAAGTGTTACACTCAAACTCGGAATCATTTGTGTGCAATCCAAGTTGTACCCTTCTGCTACTATGACATAAAGTCCTTCAAATTATTCTATGGGAAGCCTTCTTTTTACTACTAATGTTGGATCAATGAAGTTTTGTGTAGCTCCACCATTAATCAAATTTGTGATGTGTTGCCCCTTGATGACTCCCCTGACCCTAAAGGTGTAATGTCTAGGTGTTTTTTATAATTTCACAATATTAACTTGTGGTTTAGATTTATTCTCTTCATGGGGTTTCTCCTCCTCTTTATCTTATTCCCCTCTTTATCTTATTCCCATGGTTTTTCTTCCTTGGGACTATTTCACTCAGTGGGTTCTTCATTTCTAGGTTTGAGTTCCTCGTAATCAAAGAGCACTTCAATATAGTGAATCTTTCCCTTACCTAAGAAGCGATGTCCAGGTTCCCAGGGTTCCTTGGAAGTAAAACATGTCTTCTTCCTCCTTATTTAAATTTAGGTATCCTCATTTAACTTGTCTTTCCTCGGTAAATCATGTTGAGGACTTATTTTTCTTATCTTTTTGGAGAATGAAGGGCTTGGATGGAGCCTTTGACTTAGTTGTTTCATTTCCCATATCTCGAGTCTTCTTTGTAGCCTCCTGAAGGGTGGTAGAGTTGAATGCCTTGACTCAAGTTTTTATGTGTTCAACTCATTCCTCTATGAAAAGAACGACTAATCATTCTTTAGATATATCTGTCACCATGACTACAGTTCACTTGAATTATGCGATAAATTCTTCGCACGGTCTAGTTTGTTTGAGCTATGCCAATTCTTTGAAGTGTATGTTTGGGTTCTTACGATCAAATATATCTATCAACCTTTTTGTAAATTCTTCATATGAAGTGATGATTGTATGCACCAATGTAACTAGACCATGGTACCACCATTCATGTGCTTCTCCCTCAGGATGTATATTGGTGAATTGGATAGTATCTACCTCTGACATAGGGTTGAGCCCGAATGAGGTGTCCAATTATTTCATCCACGCTCTTGCTAGACATTAGATGATCCATCAAATGAGGGGAGGGAAATTTGAATTACGTTGAATGTGAGCTCAGAATTAGGTTTTCCTCAAGGTCTATTTATGTATGTGAAGTTATTGTATTCATTGAAATTCATGGTTGCTTGCGTGTTTTCTTCTAGTGTTGTATACTCCTGAAAGTATTTGTCCAACAATCTATTTGGATCAACAACTTCTTGGTTTTCCACAATTTGATTATTTGCGAATTGAGGAAGTAAAGGTATGTGACTCCTTTAGTTGGTCATCTTGGTGTTAAGGTGTACAAGGGGGTCAAGGTTATGATTCTCGCTTCTGTCAGCGGTGGTTTTGTTGTTGCCAGTGATATTTTGGTTTCCTATGAGATGAGTTAATAACTGACTAAGTTTTTGTTGTATTTGGGCCAATGTATGCATCATTTATTGTCCTTGTTGTTTCCCTTGTATTAATGCATGCGTCGTTTTCTATTATCTCCGGAGTATTTTTGTTAGCATGACGCTAGGATCTTGTGGAGCCACATGTTCTCCTTGACCATTTATATTGTGTATGTCTAAACGACTGGTATTATGTTTTTTCCTTATTGCGACGTTGCTTGTATATATCTTTTAGAAACATACAATGTTCATGTATTCACAAGCTGGTATGATGTATTCTTAGATGCCACTATAATGGGTCAGGTCAAATTTTCCCTAGGATTTCTTAGGGTATTAAGGTTTTTAATCAGAATCAATAATCACTTTAATATTTGGTGACAAGCAACCACAGTTTCTCAAGAAATCAAACAAAAAAGTGTAGCATAATCAACAATCACAAAGTAGTGTAACAAATTCATACAAAGTAATGCAATGTCTCCATACAATTAATAAATAAATTATGTCAATACAATATCCATAAATTAATCAACTCTATTGATTCAACGACCCAACACCTTAGTTCCAACTCACAACTATTATAGCTGAACTTATCATAACTTTAGTCTTGATCAACCCTAATTGCACGCATATAACAACTGGACTATAATAATGTCAATTCTGTTTTAAGATCCGATTGTTGTAGGATCTAAAATCTACTATAATATCTGTACTTCGGCTTGTAGCAGCTCAGACCATCTATTGGAATGTCCACAAATTATCCCAGGAAGGGTAGGCTTCTACCCTGGAATGCTACTGTTCTCGGCTATCTCAAGTAATAATCTTGCTCAGGTAATAATCTCGGCTACAGACCTTGATGGTATTCTGATTAGGTTTTGTCCTGAAATATCCTTGCTCTACCCAAAAAAAATTGTAATGCGTTCCTCCCTGACCATCCAGGATACACTCACTTCAGAAATTACATATTACGGTTTGTACCACAACCTTCATTTCTACTCTGTCTTCGACAAATCCAATTGCTTCAACAATAACTCGTTTAGATATTGTATTTTGAAGGGAACCTTGACCATATTTTCCTTCACAAAACGGGTGGTAGAACAAACATAAAAAAAACAAATAGATACCATTTCCTTGTAGTTGGTATTCCTAGCACAGAGAGAAAATACAAAATAGTGTTGGTGAAAATTTTCACCACCAAAATTGACAAGAAGAAAGGGGTCTTAAAACCTTTTGAGCTAATACTCAAGAAATAAATGAATTGATCCACACTTGATGCTCATTAGATCTCAACCCTTTTCTATTTATATATTTCCCATGGGCTCCAACAATGTGAGGAGTTGTGTGCGTAACCCCTAATTTCGCCCCAGTTGACCCAATTTTTGCCCAATGTTGCCTCAACATACGAAAAATTGGATTTTTACCCCTTCAACAATAATATAGCCTACTAGGTTGCATAGGCCATTACTTCCTCCATAATCCCTCAATTTGGAGAGGACATTACATATAGAGTTTTTCTTGATTGAAAGTTTAGTATAATTTGATTGATAGGAAGTTTAAGATAATGGGAAAAGTGATGAGTTATTCAAATTTTTTACATAAGATTGAAATTTTTTTGGAAAAATATTTTCTTTTAGTCATAATAGAAAATATTTTTTATTAAAAATCTATACTTGGGATGATAATAATACCACAAATATACACAAAATTTTGATGTTCATTACCATCTTTTCTTTTATGGTGATATCATAACAAAATCTTGTTAAGGAGTATGTTATATATTCTAGATGTATAGATTCTCTAGTACAAGGCTAATAATACCAACTAATTATGCATATATTGATTATCTTCCATTTGGAATTTCTCTAGTACTATTGTAGGAACAACAATATTGAATATTCAAGTCACTTACTAATAAATTAATGTTGCTTATAGAAGTACTGATAGAAGGAGAGTACTAAGGGTCCTGAGCTAAGCTTTGTTGAAGGTCCTATGTTTGATGTTGAAGGATACTTATCTCATCTTCCACCCAATAGAGTTGCACACTTTCATCAACCGTGTAGTATACCTAGGGGGAAAATATAGGGTACAGAGGGAGGTACCGAAAGGAATAATATGATGTAATAATCTAAGAATGATAAATATATGGGACATAGTTAATAAATAAAGTGGTTAACACACATTATGCAAGGAACCACATGTAACTAGGGAATAAAGTGATAAGTCCATTGTCTTGGATGTATGGTCTTGAGAGGCCCATGGTAACTACCCATGGTATTGCATGTATGGAACCTATATATAGGCTAGATACTCTCCATTGAGAGGGGTGAAGGATTATTGTATTGACAAGCATATGGCTTGTGGAGTGATCTCCTTCCTTAAGGAGTGAATGTATGGTGTTGCCCTACTTCAAGGGTTTTGATATTAATGAAGATCTGAAGTTTTATCTTCTATGGTGTTATTTCTTGGGCATAGTTTTCATTTTTATACATTTTATTTTTAGATTTAATACAAGTGGTATTAGAGCACTTTCGTGGGCAGAATTTGGAAGATTTTGTTTTTTCAATTTTTGCAGGAATTTGTTGGGCGAAGAGTTTGCAGAGAAGATATGAAACTTTTGGCACAACATTTTTAGAAATAAATAGAAGCTCTAGATTCATTGCACAAAAATACCCAATTTCAAAAAAAAAAATAGTCGAATTGGCGTCCGTGTGAGGGAGATATCACTGATTTAAATTTAGCTCTGTTGCAGAAATTTTCTGATGACAATTCGTGGGCGGAAACTCTCCTCACATTTTTTGCAGTTTTTTGTGTAGAATTTTAGACAAATAATTATATATCTGAGCTCCCCTTTAAAAATCACTTGATTTCAAAGAAACAATTGGTCAAATCGGAGTCTAGATGAGGGAGTTATCGCTGATTTAAAATTAGCCATTTTTTTTCAAAAATTTTGTGACGGCGGGACAGTTACAACGCAGATATGAGTTTGCAGAGTACCTAGATCAGGATTTTAATCACACGAATAGATGCAAAGTGACTATTCCATTTCCAAAAACATGCTATAATAAGGATTCTGAGTTATATTGACTGAGTTATGCCCATTTTATTTTTTTTCCAAAGTAAGTGATTTTCTTCAAAACTCTTACTCTGTTTTAGGGGTTCTCGCAAGATGAAGTTTACAGGAAAAGATGATGGCCCTATTATTGAATAATTTTTACAATATCGCAAGGCTCAATCCCCATATTTTTTATATGCTCCATAAGGCTTCATATGAAAGATGAGGCAGATAAATGGTGGACCTCACTTGACAACTCAATGAGGAAACTTCTTGAGAAAAAACTTGAAAAATTGCTTTTGGACAAGTGGTATCGAGTTGGAAAGAAGGACACTAAGAGCCATAAAGAATTATTTTCTACTAATCTTTCCATATTACATGTTCATGGAAGTATTTAGAAAAAGAGAATATCATTGTGTTTATCATTCCTAGTTGCAAGCATAATTGTACCAATGTTAATTTGACTAAAAAATTGCAAGTTCCAGCAAAACATATTGAAAACACACAGGTTGATAATGAAGATGCTCAAATTTATAAATATTTGAAGATTTATATGGACAAGTATGTGTTGCATTCTGATTTTTATGCTTTAGATATGGCTGTTGTGGATATTGTTTTGGGACACCCTTGGATGGAATTTGTTGGTACTGTCAATTTTAATGTGCAAAAGAAATTCATAAGGCTCTGGTATAAAAAGAAGAAAATTACATTGCGGGATATTTGTATTAGGAACCATGAAGAGACTAGGGAGGAATAAGCACAAATCTCTAACGACACACACACATGAGATGATGAGCCTTTGATGGAAGACAACCAAACAAAGACATCAAAGTAGGTACCAGCAAAAGCACCAGATACCACTCCATTAGGAGACTGGGTATTTTTACGGCTACAACCATACAAACAAATGTCCCTCAAGCAAGCTAAGAAGGATAATAAATTATCACCAAATTACTATGGTCCTTACAAGGTGTTGCAGAAGATTGGTACTATGACATACAAATTGGAGCTTCCTGCTTCGTCTCGAGTGCGCCTAGTTTTCCATGTTTCATGCTTAAAGAAGGTTATAGGTGACAAACTTCCAGTTCAAACAATATTTCCATAAATTGATGAGGAAGGAAAAATCATATTAGAACCTAAAGCAGTCACGGAAACAAGAACTCGACAGCTATGAAATCGATCAATTTTAGAGTATCTCATCAAGTGGAAGAACTTACCCACTGAAGATTCAACATGGGAGGATGAGAATTTTATACAGAAGCATCCAGAGCTACTCAAGTGTTGAGGACAACACTTTTTTGAATGAGAGGGGCATGTTAGGTCCCTATATTACTAGTGTATCCCCTTATTGTTGGTAGTGTAACCCCTTTATTATTATTGTTGTACCCCTGTAGCCCCCATATTGTTATTATTGTGCCCCATAAACCCCACTATTGTTATTTTTGTGCCCTTCCATTATTATTGTTAGGTCGGATAAGATTATATTGTGACCCCATGGACTCCTATATATAGAAATGAGGTTTTGTCATTTGAATCATCGAAGAATTGTTCATTTATGTAATGTAAAGGAGGTTGCCCCCTCGAAGTGGCTGAATTCTAAGGCGTTGATCTCTCTTTTCTTCTATTTTTGGAGCTGGTTTCATAACAAACCATCATTGAACATAAAGTGAGATTGTGAATTTAAGAGAATTGGAGGTGGTTTCTAAAGCCGCAATTCTTGCCTTTGCAATCCAATTTTCATTCAAAAGTGGTTTTTATAAGTAAAATTTTTATTTAATTTAAAGAATCCTTGAAACCCCATCCATTGTAATTGAGAATAAATAGTGAGAAGACACATGGAAATATAGAAAAGTAATTATAGTCAATATTTTTTTATCTAAATATAATACCTATGCATCGAAGTGGATTACTAGCATTAAAGTTGATTCAATAAAACATTCCTTTACCATTTCTATGAAATTTTGATGGAAAATAAAGGTTGCAACGAAAATACTAAAAGGTTTGACACCTTTGTAGAATCGTAACATTTATGCCTCCAGTCTAACTAGATACCACTATATCATAGTAGGAAAATCTATACTAGAAATTGTTAGGAAGGGATGATTGCAAGTTTTAGCACTAAATCAATAGAGGATGAATATCACAACCCACGTGGCATAAATGGAACATTGATGACCATGTTAGACATAGAATGGATTCTGAGCTAGGGATATAATGGAGAATACTTTCCTTAGCTAGGGGCTGGCCAAGGAAATCAAAATTTTCACTGAAGCTTAAGGCCAAACAGAATAGTCTTAGACTAATATTATTTCATACCCCAACCCCCTATTTACTATTAGGATGTTGGGAGTAGGAAAATTTCATGGATTCCCTTAAATCCACTTTTTCGAAAACATAACCTTGATAGCCATTCCCAATTTTAATCATTTCTCTACTACAAGTGGTATCAGAGCACTTTCTTGGGCAGAATTTGGGAGATTTTGTTTTTTCAATTTTTGCAGGAATTTGTTGGGCGACGAGTTTGTAGAGAAGATATAAAAACTTTGGCACAAAATTTTCAGAAATAAATAGCATATCTGTATTCCTTGCGCAAAAATACCCAGTTCAAAAACAAAATCAGTCGAATCGGCATCCGGATGAGGGAGATATCACTGATTTAAATTCAACAGTGTTGCAGAAATTGTCTGACAGCAATTCATGGGCGGAGAATCTCGTCACATTTTTTGCAGTTTTTGTGCAAAATTTCGGACAAATAATTATATATATGAGCTCCCCTTGAAAAATCACCCGATTTCAAAAAATATATTGGTCAAATTCGAGTCCAAATGAGGCAATTATCACTGATTTAAAATCAGCCATTTTTTTCAGGAATTTTGTGGTGGCGGGACAGTTACAACCCAGATATGAGTTTCCAGAGCACCTAGATCAGGATTTCTAACTTGAAATAGATGCATAATGTCTATTCCATTTCCAAAAATGGGTTATAATAAGGATTCTGAATTATATTGACTGAGTTATGCCCATTTTAATTTTTTTCCAAAGTATGTGATTTTCTTCAAAACCCTTACTCTGTTTTAGGGGTTCTCGCAAGATGAAGTTTACATGAAAAGATGATGGCCCTACTATTGAAGATTTTTTACAATATCGCAAGGCTAAATCCACATATTTTTGGATATGCTCCATAGGGTTTCATATGAAATATGAGGCAAATAAATGGTGGACCTCACTTGATAGCTCAGTGAGGAAACTTCCTGAGAAAAAACTTGAAAATTTCCTTTTGGACAAGTGGTCTCAAGCTAAAAAGGAAGGACACTAAGAGCCATAAATAATTATTTTCTACTAATATTTCCATATTACAGGTTCATGGAAGTATTCATAAATAGAATATCATTGTGTCTATCATTCCTAGTTGCAAGCATAATTGTATCAATGTTAATTTGGCTAAAAAAATGCAAGTTCCAACAAAACATATTGAAAACACACAGGTTGATAATGAAGATTCTCAAATTTATAAAGATTTGAAGATTTCTACGGATAAGTATGTGTTTCATTCTAATTTTTATGCTTCAGATATCACTGTTGTGGATATTGTTTTCGGACACCCTTGGATGGAATACGTTGGTACTGTCAATTTTAATGTGCAAAAGAAATTCATGAAGCTCTGGTATAAAAAGAAGAAAATTACATTGTAGGATATTTGTATTAGGAACCATGTAGAGACTAAGGAGGAAGAAGCACAAATATCTAACGACACAAACACATCAGATGAAGAGCCTTTTATGGAAGACAACCAAACACATACATCAAAGTAGATACTAGAAAAAGCACGAGACACCACTCTATCACCAATAATTGATGAATTAATGGAAGACATTCCATCAGTTAAAGCTTCAACATATCACCACTCGCATCACCCAGCAATACAACAACCAATAAGGTGGCAACGAATTAGTAAAAAGGATAACAACCCCAGGATGACACATAGTGGTGCGACGATCCACCCACATCACATCAACACAGAGGAACCACCAGAACCCACTTCCATCTCAAGTGGGCCACAGGCACTGACTAGATCGAGTGTTCACCTTTCTCTGGGATGGCTAGATGCATGTGAATGATACCAATGGAATACTCTTTTGAGTAGATATTATTATTTGTGTTCTTCTCATGTTTCGGGGATAAAATATGTTTAAGGGGGGTGCAATGTGGTATACCTAGGGGGGATAATATAGGGTACAGAGGGAGGTACCGGAGGGAATAATATGACATAAAAAATGTAAGAATGATAAATAAATGGGCCATAGTTAGTAAATAAAGTGGTTAACCCACATTATGTAAGGGACCACATGTAGCTAGGGAATAAAGTGATAATCCCATTGTATTGGATGTATGGTATTGAGAGACCCATGGTAACTGCCCATGGTATTGCCTGTATGAAACCTATATAGAGGCTAGAAGCCTCCATATAGGTTTCATACAGGCAATACCATGGGCAGTTACCATGGGTCTCTCAATACCATACATCCAATACAATGGGATTATCACTTTATTCCCTAGATACATGTGGTCCCTTGCATAATCTAGCCTCTATATAGGTTTCATACATGCAATACCATGGGTAGTTACCATGGGTCTCTCAATACCATACATCCAATACAATGGGATTATCACTTTATTCCCTAGCTACATGTGTTCCCTTGCATAATATGGGTTAACCACTTTATTTACTAACTATGACCCATTTATTTATCATTATTACATTTTTACGTCATATTATTCCCTTCGGTACCTCCCTCTATACCCTATATTATCCCCTCTAGGTATACTACAGACCAATATTGCTATTATTGAAGTCAAATTTTTGCCAATTGATTGTACCTATAACTATGGTTGAAGAATATATTCTTGTAGATTTTAATTTCCTACTCCAGTCAATGATGATTACTACTTTTGAACATTTCACCATTAACAATTTATTCATAAGAAATTCCACTAAGAAAAATGCTTTGTGGTCCCCTCAATACCCATAGCATGCGACCGCAAAGCGCTTGGTGAGGGACACCAAAGCCTTCCCTAAAAGCATTATATCTTGTACTTACCTTGCAAAATTTCCATACATAGCAATTGAAGATAAATTCCTTACTAGAAGAAAACAAATCACTGTCAAAGTGCCAAAAAATGATTGTCCTGCCAACATTCCTTTATTTCCCCTTGACAATATTGGAATGTTATGCATATCTACGTTGGATTTTGTATTACATATCTAATAGATTGAATGAATCCAAATGATAAGAGCATATAGTGTGCCTTCCTATCCCTCCAATCCCATATCCATAGTCACTACAGACTATTGGATGCCATCCCAGTTGTCCAGACAAAGTGGGATTTAATATTGATGGTTGTTTTAATAATTTTTACACCATATGGTCATTAAATTACCCATAATACTCCGTGCATATCCATAATTAATTATGAAGTAAAAGAGTGGTTCCAAATGCCAAATCTCCCCCATTCAAGGGGAAATTTTAGAATAGTATCTCCCATTCCTTCACCTAGAGTATTTGAAGGTCGATGGAGCTCATTCCATCTAATAACACGATCTCCCACTATAGTCCTTAACATGTTATGCGACTTTTTTTAATTATCAATATCTTATCCAATTGATTTAACCATAATCACCATTATACTAGGGTGCATGGAGTCAGTAAGGTTACAACAAAGAGGCTTTCGAAGACCTCATGCCCCTGAATTTGAGCTATTTTTTTACTGAGCCATCATCCAACTCAATAAAAAATATCCTTGACATGTATTCTGACCTCCTCAACTTCCCCAACATGGTTTATTGTTATTAAGGTATATGGAGATAACTCACCCTCTTATCAACAAGTACGGTATCAAGTTCTAATATAGTGCCTTTCTTTGCTAGGAGGTCTACTTCATTGTTGTTTTTAAACAAAAAATGGATCACTAAATTTTTAATCAACCTGTTGAATAATGATTTAATCGATTTGGAGATAATATGTAAATTGAGAGTAGCATGATTATAATATAATTGATGATGTCAAATTATGCTTATGGAATCCCCCACTATGATAATTGTACTAATATTTAGCAAGGAATATTGGAGCAACCCCTAAAAAAGGGCATAACCCTCTACTTGGTTGTTAGTAACATGCCTAAGGCTCCGTGAAAATGATATATCAACTTTTCCACTGGGGCAATTATCACCCCCCTACAGTTGCTAGCCCTAGATTATGATTAGAAGCTCCATAAAAAAAAAGTACATGTTCTTTTGTAGACAAAATTGATAGTTTAAAATCCTTTGGAAACATTCACAATCGCCAACTAAGAGTATAAGAAGTGGGATGAGAGGAAATAACTTGAATATTGAAATTTGACAACCACAATTCTTCCATCTCATCGAGCTACTAAGGAGGGGAGTTTTATGGATTTAGAATTTAAATTCTCATCTAGTAAAGAAATATCCCTATACATTATTATTTGAGGTTGAGGAAATTCTTCTTGGAAAATAACAGGATTTTGGGCCGCTCATATTTTCCAACAAAGAAATTTTGGCAATGCTAGCCAAATTCTTCTTCACATTGATATTCCAACAAAGGTTTCCAATTAAAACTTCTCACATGACTCAACCATTTTTGAGAGATAGTTTGGCCATAGAAGCCTAAGAGTTATCTTTTATAGAGATAACTCCCACACAAATTTATAGAATTTGTGTTAAAAATATAGATGTAAAATGGATTCTCTACTTTAAAATCATAAAGAAATCCTTGAGGGGTTGTGGATTTTCTCTAACCTAGGTTCTGTATTGTAAGAATGTTTTTATGGGCTAATGTCCAACATAAAATATTTATCTTTGGAAGACCATTGGAATTCAGAAATTTAGTCCAAATTCCCACTTTGGGGTGTATAGATCAAGAAAGAAGAGAGATTTATATCCATTTTTTATCGTACAATTTGACATGCTCCAACCCCTAGAATATTCCTCGATCTGATGACTTAGAGTGCATTCTAAAAGAATAACATACAACTCCATTGCTAATGGCTACAAATGGGGTGGCCACCTTGTCCAATTCCAATCCTTTCCATTTCCCTTCATTGTCCATTTAGAACAAAATGAGTGGATTTCCCTAATTTGGCCTAATACTCTTGAAGAGGGATAAGTGAAGAATGAATGTCGATTATAGGACAATCCATTATTCCATTATTCTATAAGTTTATCTTCTTCCCATTTCCTAAGATCCAAGTCAACTTAGTCTCAACTAGGAATTGCTATCGACATAAGTCTCCAAATCTAAGAGTCCCCTCTATTAACAGTGGGGTAGCCCACGTATTTTTCTCTCACCATTGAAATATTTTCGATGAATTACTTTCTTATAATAATCATTTTGTTCAGTAGTGAGTCTCCATAAAATATTTTTTCTGAGAGTTAGATTCATTAGGGAAGAATCCTTGATCCTTAACCTTCCATGAATCTTTTTTTATGAAATAAACTCAAAAAATAGAAGAAATGAGAGATCAATGCCTTAGAAATAAGCCACTTTGAGGGGGAAACCTCCTTTACATTACATAAATGAAAAATTCTTGGATGATACAAATGAAAAAACCTCCTTTCTACATATAGGAGTCCATGGGGTCACAATATAATACTAGCCAACCTAACAATAATAATGTAAGGGCACAAAAATAACAATATGAGGGTTACAGGGGTACAACAATAGCAATAAGGGGCTTGCACTAGCAACAATAAGGGACTACACTAGTAATATAGGGACCTAACATGATCCTCCCCTTCAAAAAGGTGTTGTCGTCAACACTTGAGTAGCTCTTGATGCTTATGTATAAAATTCTCATCCTCCCATGTTGAAGCTTCAGTGGGTAAGCTTTTTCACTTGATGAGATACTATGAAATTAATCGATTTTGTAGTTTTCAAGTTCTTGTTTCTATGACTGCTTCAGAACCTATTCCACTGCGATGTCGATATTCCTCTTGTTTTCTTCAATTTTGAACCAAAGTTAGGAGAACTTGTTGTTGATGCTCGATGTGATCTTCCACTACTTTATCATCCATATTAGCTTTCATTTGATCCTTCAACCCTCCAACTTAGCCTTCATTTATGCTTTTAAACCATCTATGTCATATTTGATTACTCTTTCTAAGATTGAAAATTTTTGCACTTGGTACCGTAATTTTGATATATCATACTATAATTCTTCCTCTTCATGCGACGTCATAGTATAGATTTCTGAGGGCTTAATAGGTGTGGAATTATTTTTAGGGGGAATTTTAGAACCCAATACTGATATATATGCTTCAATATGCCCTTGGAATCACTTCAAACTGATTTTTCAAACAAGATTTATGCACTTTGAAAAACAATACACACCTTTTTATTTCTTTTAAGGAGATCGATATTGAAACTGAATTATCTCTGTGATTTTGGATCTTCAATATCTGAAATTCGGTCCCATATTATCCCTCTGAATCTTCTTTGGAATGCCATGGTTTTGACCTGATTTGGATGCTTCAAGGAAAAGTTATGCCCAATCTTCCACAATGACCTAATTATGATCTGGTTTACTAGAGTGCACTTGTACAATGAGACACATGTCACTATTTCCTCCTTCGACTCTAAAATTGTTACACAGGAAACAATAGTCCGTGTAATTTTGGCCACCTTTTACATAATTCCAATCTAATGCTCAAAGAGAGAGTTATGACGATTTTACCAAGGTCACCTCTTTTAGATGAAATTCAGGAGCCTTCAAAAACCCTAACTTCCACATATCATATATCCGAAAATATTGCGAACCAAGATCTGAAATTTTTACACAAAGTTTCTCAGGATTTCGGGTTCTTGTTGTAAAAATTTTAGCTTCTAAACCTTCGTAGAAAAAATGTTACATCGAAAATTCCATGATGACCTATTTGGAGCAGCAATACCCTAGAATCCAAAGCTCTGATACGAAATGTTATGAAACCAATTCCAAAAAAAAAAAAAAAGAGAGATCAACGCCTTAGAAATAAGCCACTTTGAGGGGGAAACCTCTTTTACATTACATAAATGAACAATTTTTGGATGATACAAATGTCAAAACCTCCTTTCTATATATAGGAGTCCATGGGGTTAGAATATAATCCTAGCCGACCTAACAATAATAATGTAAGGGAAAAATAATAATAATATGGGGGTTACAGGGGTACAACAATAGCAATAAGGGGGCTACACTAACAAAAATAAGGGACTACACTAGTAATATAGGGACCTAACATCTTTGGTGTTCTCAACACTGCAAAATTAACCAAATGCAGTCTTTTGGTGTTAAGTCTACCCCACTTCCACATAAATTGTTTAATTTCTTGAGCCACTATCAAACAAATCTCAACATGAGTGAGAATGGTAAATAATTGGAATAGGGGAAGATATGATAAACAAATGATTTACTATATTTGACCAATTCACTCCCCACCATGAAAAATATGCTTTAAACTTGGAAGGGAGGGAAATCCATGATGGATGAAGGAATGGTTTAAGACTAATAGGAATTCCCAAGTATTTAAACTCATTCCAAGATTCAACCAAGGAGTTGGAAGAAGAAAACCTTAAACCAATTGGTTAGTATTCCAAGTAGAGAGTTCACTTTTCTCCATATTTATAAGATCTTTTAAGGCATTGACAAATTTATCTAAGAACGTTATGAATCTAGAGGAAATAAGGATCAAGGCTCCCCCTAAAATAAAAGTGTCATCAACAAATTGAAATTGATTTATATTTTGATCCATCTCATACATGATGTACTTGGTAGATATTCCACTCTTCTTTAATGGTATACTTTATACTCAAGGATTCTACCATGATGATCTGAATAATAGGGGAATGAGAACAACACTTCCTTAAACCCCAAGAGTATTTGAAGAAACTAGTAGATTGTCCATTTTCCAAGGGGGAATCCAAGGGCCTTCAATACATGAAAATATACATTTTATAAACCTTTTCTCAAACAAAAATTTATGAAGAACAACATACATGAAGAGATGGATTACCCTATCAAATGTGTTATCCATATCAGAATTAATTATCAATCCCTCCCCCCACCCCCCCACTTATTTTGGAGTGTATAACTTCTTGAACCAAGATTATGTTGTATTCCATTTATCTTTTTCCAACAAATCCTCCTTGGTTTGTATATATCAACTTCAAAATCAAAGATGTTAAGAATGTAGCTATAATTTTTTATAGTATCTTGTAGGATACATTTCTAAAGAGATAGGGAGAAATATTGCAAAGGAAGATGGGTTTACCTCTTTAGGAACCAAAAACAAAAACTTTTGTCTCCTATTTTGGAAAAACAACGCACATAATCAACCATTCTACAATGAGTAAATTTTATTATATGCTATCACTTTTGATAAAAAGGGAATAAAACTTAATCCTACCCAATTGGCTCATCTATATCAAAGGAACAAAGCATCGTCCAAATTTCTTCCTCTATGATAGTATGAACCAAGATACAATTTTATTTTAGTGAATCCATATGTGTAATGTGTTCCAACATTATGTTAACCACTTTGAATTGCATTATTCCTTGTTTCGTATAAATGTTTCCAAAATCATTGTGTGTTTTTCTTTAATTTTATCATATAAACATATAATCTCCCCATTTACTAAAATTGATCTCACATTATTCCTCCATAATCTCATATTGGCCTAGTTGTGAAATAAATTGGTATTTTAATCTCTAGCGCTCAGCCATAGGCTTCTAGATTTCAACCTCCAAACATCTTGTTCTTACCAAAGGGATTTACGAATATATTAAGTTCCTTTTTTTCTCCCTACAATATTTCTTGAGTGATTTTTCATGTTCCATTCTCTAATGAAACTCTGCGAATTTGGATTTATGCATTACTTAATAGTTATCCGGAGAATGATATCATTCCTTAACCCATAATTTAAGTTCCAATTTTGTTTCCTTAGTTTTTTACTCTGAAATGAACACTAGAGATCCACTCACCCATTTCACCACACTTTAGAGACTAATTCAAAAAATACTAGGGATTTAATCCACTATAATGGATTAAACCTAAAGTCAAGGGACCCATAATATTTTTGGGGATGTAGCATTAAAAGAATTGGTCAAGATCTAATCTGCTCCAAGAAAAGGTTTGTGAAGAAAAGGAGAATCGTTGGTCCAAAAAATCATCATTGATAAAAAAACTATCAAACATGGCCACAATATGTCCAGTCCCACGCTTCTATTACTCCATGGATGTTTATTTTTAATGGGCTTATTTAGGGGAATTTTGAGGTCTAAAATGGGCCTCCTAAGGAAATTATAAAATAATAGTGGAAATAATAAAATAATATTAGATTACATCATCAAATTTTAGAGGGAAAAAATAAAATACTAGTTTTTCAACTTGTGTTTTCAACTTATCTCCCTATAGGTTTACTAAAATTTCGAGTGGGAACACTCGTTGGATGAAGAATTTGATTCCTCATCCAAGGAATACCCATGTTGCATAGTTTTGATGGACCTTGCTACATCAAAAATCAGAAATACATGAAAAGCCTCATTGCAATAACGAGTTTTCATGTATTTCTCATTTTTAGTGTAGTAGGGTCCATCGAAAGTATGCAACATGGATATGCCTTGGATGAGGTGGTGGTAATGTAGTATGAATTAAGAGATAAGTTGAAAAAGTAGTTTTATTATTTTATTATTTTTTTTATCTTTCTTTTACTTTTTTACCCCAAAAATGGTGAATCATCCCCCATGGTTGGCATCATCATATTGAATCCTATTGGTTATTATAAATTTTATTTCGGCTGTACATTTTTCTTAGGAGGCTCATTTTAGACCCAAAAAGTTCTCTAATTGAAAATCTATTAAATCTAATAAGGAAATAAAAGCATCCATGCGTTCCTTGAATGGATCTTGAATACGAATTCCTCCCTTTTTCCCCATGGATGGATAATGGTATTGAAGTATGCCCTAAAAATTCTACTTAACCCAAATTCAAATTCACTCAAATTATAAATGGAATACCAAAAAAATTATTTTTCTTGGTAAGAGGAATGTAAACTTCAATAACATTGCATACCTTATTTATATGTAGATGAAGAAGATAGATTTCCAACAAATGAAGAGTTGTTTTTTCTTGAAGAAATTGCAATATTGAGGATGAAAAAAGGGTCCATAATCCCCTAAATGCCCCTCTAGATCTAAATGCGAAGGCACTACTTCCTTACCATATGCTGCTAAATTTATGAAGAAATTCATGTTCTCTCATCTTTGTCTCCCAGAGGAGGAGGATTTGGGGTTTTTCCTCTTTTATGAAGCTCTGAGCTTTTGAGATTATCCCTTCACTTCCCAACCTCCTACAATTCCAAGAGACGAATTTCATTATTTACTTATGTTTTTTTAGACTCACCTTTGAAAATGAGTCGAACTGATTTTCTTCCTTGTGGTCCTTTGGAGTCTGTTTAATATACCTTCAATAGTTGGTTGTGTTATGAAACCATCTCCCAAAATAGAAGAGAAGAGATATCAATGCCTTAGAAATCAACCACTTCGAGGGGGCAACCTCCTTTACATTACATAAATGAAAAATTCTTGGATGACACAAATGACAAAACCTCCTTTCTATATATATGAGTCCATGGGATCACAATATAATCCTAGCTGACCTAACTGTTGGGCCCAGATTAAGGTATGATTATCACCTTATAAATACTTCAAATTATATTATAATTTCGAGGGAATCCCTCTTCAAATTAAAAATAAGGAATAAAAGATCATGAAAATGGGAACAATCAGAATAATGATGAAAAGGATGGTTTATAATAATAAATTGACTCCGTTTTTATTCACGTGTAGTAAATTAAGAATGCCTGGACCAATAGGGACATGAAGCCAACCAACGGACGTGAGCATATGAGGTCCTAGCAATTCCAACGACCGGTAGAAGGCGAACAAGCAAATCTGAGTCCAAGAACTCAAACAATAGCCATGCGTAGCAGGTTATCGTTTGAGAAACACTCTCGAAATTCTCGAAGATCACCTTTAAAAGGGAAAAGGAAGGAGGAGGAAAAGGGAGGAAGAACATGACAGGAGATCCACCCTGTAATAGAGAACACATGAACAATCTCTCTAATTATGTTTTGTAACATCCCTGGATGTGATATACAGTTCTGAATAATCATATTTTAAAGTTTTTACAGTGCTGAGGCTTCTGGTGGTCTGGGCCCAACCTCTGGGAGCTCCACGCACGTTTTCATATCTGAATGGTTACAGAACCAATACTTGTGAATCTGATGCAGTTGTAATGCATATCTCCATTCAATACAAATACAAATTTCTTTCTTTAAGATTGTTAGAAACTGTGTTCTTAGAGTAGGACAAGTGAAATCCTATTTGCGGAAATATTTTGTTAGATAGTTCTAGTTCTTTTGTTGTCACTGCATTTGAATTCCAGATCATAAATACGCTGATTTTAGCATTATTCGTCTCTATGAATTACATTCTCTTTCTATCATAACGAAGCAGTTAACTATTTTATCAATGTTGCTTAATTAAGTCCTATAGAGAACTCCATTACAATATTACTTAATCACTGTGTACGAGTTATTTAATCCGTTTCAGTTATATTGCTGTTTCATTATCACCAGGATTATTTATACTGTTGTTTCATTATTGCACAGCTAGTCATACTGCTGTTTCATTGTTGCTTAGTTAACTAGACCATTGATTCAATTCGATTCCATTTCTGAGTAACTTAGTTAGACTAATGTTCTGTTTAATTCCATTACTGTCATTTCAATGCCTACTTGGTTTATTTAAATTGTTGTTCGGTTCAGTTAAGCTGTTGTTTTTTTCCAGTAGAGAAGCACAAAATCCTTTTGCTCAATATTAGGCTAAATATCCATCCAAGTCACCCTTCATAGGATAAAAAAGTTCAGGAAGTTAGTAATTCCTTCTTCATGACTGACAAAGAGCATCCGTAGACCAGCTGACTCGCATATACTGTGCGGAAACTCTTGAAATAAAAAGACTTACCCCGGGTTGATAATTAAATGAGGGAGCACTAGAGTTGTCAATAAAAATTCACCTCTATCCGAACCAACATTTTGGCGTCATTACCGGGGAGAGTGTTAAGAGTTATCTCCCTTATTTCAACTTTTCTCCATTGCTGTGAGGAATTGGGTATTGAAAACGAGAGGTAAGAACCTGTGTACTGGCAAGCAACATTCTTGCCTTTTAGCCCGCTCACCAGTAAGCTGTACAAAGAACCGTAGGATAGGTGCTCTTGTTTTATGCCTAGGAAAAAGAAGATAGAAGCAATCCAAAATCATTTGCAACCATCCTCACAACCCAAAGGACCGGTGATCCTTGGGAGGACAACATATATAGACGAAATCATTAGGAAAGCTGAATCTCAGGCATCTATAGGACCTAGAACTGTTTCCATCCAAAATCCTAATGTACTCCCTCAAGAAGAAACCTCACCATCTGTAGCCTACGCCGAGATTCACAACAAGACAGAGGGGTCTAAATAAAGCCTACAGACTGTCATTCATAAAGACATTGACCCTTCGAAAGAAGGAGGCTCTTGCAACTTGTAAGAAGGCGGGGGAGAAACTAGTGGAGGAATTCACATAGAAATATCAGAACCTAAATCCCCTAGAGAATTAATCGAAACAGAACTTCTTAGAATCCCAGATCAGGGAAGTGTTGTAAAACCCCCACCGCATTCACCTCCCAAGCCTATTAAAATCTCCCCTCCAGATCAAGAAGTTCTCGAAGATTTCTGGCACCTCTTTGATTATATGGAAAATAATCAAAATCAGAATTAGAGGCAGACATCAACATTAGAGTACTCTATCGTTGATCATGCTTCCAATCCTATATGAAAGCCATTCCCTTGCACAACATCCCCACCTTTCATGGGTTAACCACAGAAGATCCTGATGCATTCCTATTTGAATTTGATGTCTTATTTCCCTCCACCTTAAAAGGGACTGCTCTCCATTGGTTCATGGGATTAGGAGGGGGAACTATAAACAACTGGGACCAAATGAAGAATATTTTTCTTACCAAATACCAAGAATATTGTCGAACCTGAGACCTAAAAGACGAAATCTTTAACATGACTGCAAAAGACAATGAAACATTAGAGGAATACGTAGAAAGATTTCAATACAATTTACAAAGATCCCCATATACCACGTTGTCCAAGGACATTTTAAAAACCACAATGCGTAAAGGGATGAAGGAAGAATGGGTTGAAATGCTTAACATAATGGGGAAGGGAGATATTTATCAGGAAGAATATGATGAGATTATATCCTTATGTATTAGATGCTCCCGGGGTAGCTCAAGCAACAGACCCGTTGGGCTAGATTCTATGAAGAAGGATCTTAAGCAGACCAATGGCAATGTAACTAGGGCAGAATTTGGAAATCTGTTAGAAAATTTCAAAACTGACATCATGGGTAGTTTGAAAAAAAAATTGATGTTTTACAAGCCAAGCAAAAATAAGCTATAGCCGAACAAAACCTGGCCATATTTTTCACGATTTCGGAAGAAGCACAACCAGAGGGAGTGTCCTTTAGACATATTCCATACATGTGATATCTACACTAAGGATCATGCTATGAACCAATGTCCTTCACTTCCCAGGCTGAAAGCCATCTACAAGGAAGCAAAAGAAGAAATAGATCCAGTCTATTTAATGAATCAGCGTCGGCAATGGCCGGCATGACCTGGCATACCGCAAGACCTGCCTCAATACTTCTCGTTTCTGCAGTACAACTAGAAAAACCCTGCAACAACTTGGCAGACTCAAAACCCCTTCCAAAATTTTCCAAACCAAGCATTCCCTAAACCATCTTGGCCTACACAACCTCCATCAGGAAGTAATTATCAAAACTTCCCTAGTTCTCCCCCTTATTGGCAGAATATCCCATATCAAAACCAATGGCCAAACCCTCCTATTCAAAACACCAATTGGAATTGGCAACGACCAACATGGATAGGAAATATACCGATAGGAGCAGGGACCCAATAATTACCAGCTCCCTACCCTATTCAGCATAACCAGCAACCTTCCATACGCCCTCAATTACCAGCCCAACCCAATCCCAATCCCAATAATAGATCAGTTCAACTAATTCATATCATAGAGGATCCAAAACCCAATGACGAAAAAAAACAGTGCAACGAATTGAGGTTAAGATCAAGACATGCCATATTACCTGTAGAGGGCCACAACTCCACCTCATTCCCAAGTTAAAACATCCACAGGGCCTAGCTCAAAAAATATAGCAGAACCAGGTAAAGATAAGGAAAAAAATGACCAACAAATACCTAAAGACCTTAGAGTGACTCCACCACCATTCCCTAAGAGATTAAACCTACCCAGACCTATAATCAACCTAGATTTTTACATCCTGGGGGAATTAAGAAACCCTTGTATTAAAATTCCTCTTCTCCAGGCCATCCAAGACATTCCCATCTATGAAAAGACAATCAAGGAATTATGTGGAAAAAAACAAATTAAGAAAACAATGGCTGCACCTATCGTTCATGTGGTAGGGACGCTATCTGACTTGCTGTTAGGTAGAGAATCACCTGTGAAATATGAAGACTTAGGAAACCCCATTGTAACCATACAAATTTCTAGACACTCATTTCCAAACACATTGGTTGACCTAGGGGAAACCATTAACATCCTAACTACAGGAGCTTGTGAAAAAATAAGCATATCAGTTTTAGAACCTACAACCACACTTCTGGAATTAGTTGACAGATCTATTATCAGACCAGAAGGTATAGTGCAAGACATCATGGTATCAGTGGAATCATGGGAATACCCAGCTGATTTTTTAGTTATTAATCCAAAAAACAGGATGGAAGGGCACCCATTGATTCTCGGGCGGCCTTGGATGGCCACAACAGATGCTTACATAGGTTGTCGAACAGGTAGCATGACTATCACTAGAGGCAATTTTGTAAAAAATATCGTTATTTATCTGCCTTCCAAACCAACTATTCCCACGATAAAAATTCACAAACACCCATATAAATATTGGGAGCAAAAAATCCGTCCACCTCTGACACTAGCAGAAGCCCTCGAATTCAAGGATCAAACCGAAGATGATGTGATTAGTAATGTTATGAATCAACCACCCAAACCTGAAAATTTGAAATGCCAAATGATGAAAACAATCCTCGAACATGAAGGACAAGAGGATCCTATGGCGGACTTTGAGACCCAATATAGTTCCACAACCATTGTTCATAATAGTATACCTATTGAGATCGAACCAGGAAAGATTATGAATATTAACAGTAGCTTGGATGACAACCAAAATCAGAAACTTATAAAAATCCTCTAGAAGCACCAGCGTGCATTTGCGTGGGATTACCAAGACATGAAGGGCTTGGACCCACAACTGTTCATGCACCATATCTATACTGATAGGGAAAAACGCCCTGTTAAACAACCCCAACGAGGAATGAATCCACATCTAAAAGAAATTGTAAAAGAAGAGCTGCAAAAGCTTCTAGATGTAAATTTCATTTATCCCATCTCAAACAGAAAATGGGTCTCCCCTTTGGTGGTCGTCCCTAAAAAGAATGGGACGTGGAGAATCTGCGTAGATTATAGAGAACTAAATAAGGCAACTCAGAAAGATCATTTCCCCCTCCCCTTCATTGACCAAGTCCTTGACACATTGGATGGAAAACAGTTCTTCTCTTTTCTTGATGGATTCAACGGATACAATCAGATCCAAATAGCTTTTGAAGACCAAGATAAGACAACCTTTACCTGCCCATGGGGCACTTTCGCTTACAGAGTTCTACCATTTGGATTATGTAATGCCCCAATAACATTTCAAAGAGCCATAATTAGCATTTTTTATAACCTAATAAATGAAGGACTTGAAATTTATATGGATGATTTTACACCCTATGGGGAAGAATTTGATCAAGCGCTAGAAACATTAGACAAAGTGTTAGAACGATGCATTGCTACTAGACTATGTCTGAACAACGAAAAAATTCCCCATGATGATGACTGAGGGGGTAATCCTAGGCCACTACATTTCTGCAGCTAGAATACAAGTAGACGCGGCTAAAATAGAGGTAATCCTCCTATTGGCCACACCTTGTACACAAACAGAGGTACGCAGTTTCTTGGGATATGCAGGATATTATCGCAGATTTATAAAAAAAAATTCACAGATAGTTTCACCCCTGTATGCTTTAACTGGAAATGTTGAATTCCATTGGACTGAAAAATGTGACACTGCTTTTACAGACTTGAAGAAGCTGGTCTCCACAGAACCAATCTTGCGAGGTCCTAATTGGAAACTTCCCTTTCGTATCTCTTTCGATGCATCTGATACAACAATAGGAGCAGTCCTTGGCCAAGAAGAAGACCGAAAACCTTATTCTATTTATTGTATCAGCAAAAAACTTACTCCTGTTGAACTAAACTATACAGTAATTGAGAAAGAATTCCTAGCTGTAATTTATCCTATCAATGATTTTAGGCACTACATAACTGGATATCAAGTGTTCTTGTACACTGACCACTCTGCTATTAGATATTTAGCTAATAAACCGATCATGAATGGAAGAATAACTCGTTGGCTACTATTATTGTAGGAATTCGATATAACAATCAAAGACCATCCAGGGAAGGAAAATGTGGTCGCAGACTTCTTGTCTAGAGTCCCCAAGACAGATGACACATTAACAGTTGATGATCAATTCCCTGACGAACACCTGTTTGTTGTAGCAGTCAAAACACAGTGGTACGCAGATGTGGCAAATTATCTGGTAGTTGGGAAACTGCCCAGACATTTAACGGCGAGAGAACAAAAATTGATTATACAGCGCAGCACAAGATTCTCTTGGATTGAAGGATACCTATTCCATACAGGGGCTGATATGCACATATGCAGATGCATAAGGGAAGACGAAATCCACGACATATTACACGGCTTTCACGATGAACCCTGTGGTGGCCACTTCACAAAACGACAGACGGGGCATAAAGTGTTGCAATTAGGCTATTACTGGCCTACGACTTTCAAACATGCAATGAAGTATGTATAGGCCTGCGATAGTTGCCAAAGAATGGGTTGCCCAGGCCAAGTTAATGAAATGCCGCTGCAACCACAATTGGTGGTGGAACCATTTGAACGATGGGCGTTGGACTTCGTTGGGCCATTCAATCCACCATCAAACCAGAAAGCCCATATATTAGTTGCCATGGATTATGTCACCAAATGGGTGGAAGCAGTAGCCTTGTCAAAAGCCATGGAAGAATCAGTAATTAAGTTTCTCTTTGAACTATTCGTATAATACAGCCTGCCAAGGAAGTGATAACCGATGGGGGGGCACAATTCACAGGCAATAATATCATATCTACCTTAAGATATCACCATATCATTCAAAAAGTTACGTCTCCTTACCACTCATAGACAAACGGACAAGTCGAAAGCACTAACAAAGTCTTGGAGGCAATCCTTACCAAGACAGTAGTAGCACACCACCAGGACTGGGCCACTAGACTACGAGAAGCCTTATGGGCTTATTGAAGAAACTAGAGAAATACCACTGGATATTCACCATATCAGCTAGTTTTTGGGAGAGAACCTATCTTCCCTATTGATTTCGAAGTTAAAACACTGAGAACAGCCTAGGAAGTGGGATTGGACTTGACAGACACTCAAGCTAAAAGACTCCAACAAATAAATGAACTGGACGAAATTTGACTGCTTGCCTTGCAACGAAAAATGATCATTCAACGACAACGAGCCAAGTGCCATGACAACCTAATAAAAAAGAAGGTATTTCAAAAAGGAGATCGAGCACTCCTCTATGATTCCATATTCCAAGACTTTCCAGGAAAACTGCAAACAAGATGGCTTGGTCCATATGAGATTCAGGAAGTACATAGCAATGGTATCCTCACCTTGACCACTATAGATGGGTCTGGCTCAACATTTCGAGTTAACAGGCATAGAGTATGCCTCTATCACAAACCTCTCACGAAAGAATCTTTATGTCTATAGGCACGAAACGATCCCACCATCCAAGTTGTGGTGCAAGGGGGTGACAACCCCACAAACTCAAGTACATGAGAGGTTTGACAGCATCACTTGTAAATAATGTATATAATTGTTTTGCTTGTTGTACATTTGTCCCATTTTCAATCCATTTTTCATTATAAGATTGTGTTTTTGCAGTTTCTTACTTTGCTGTTCAGTTTTCGAACAGCTGTTGTTCAGCCGAGCTGAACAAGTTTTTGTTGTGTTCTTTTATTGTTGCTGTTCAATACGACAACGACTGTTGTTCAACCGAATTTAACAACTTTTTGCTACATTTTTAAAATTTTGTTGTTCAATTCCAAAACAGCTGTTGTTCAATTATTGAACAACCACAGTTCAACCGAATTGAATAGCTTTCTGTTGTGTTTTTTTCAATTCCAGAACAACTGCTGTTCAATTTGTGAACGGTCGCGGTTCAACCGAATTGAACAGCTTTTTAGTGTGTTTTTTATTTTGCTGTTCAATTCGAGAACAACTGCTGTTCAATTTGTGAACGGAAGTGATTCAACCAAATTGAACAACTTTTTGCCCGTGTTTTTAATTTTGTTGTTAAATTCGAGAACAGTTGTTAATCAGTTTATGAACGGCCGCAGTTCAGCCGAATTAAACAGATTTTTGCTGCGTTTTTAAATTTTGTTGTTCAATTCCAGAACAGATGCTATTCAATTTTTGAACGGTCGTGGTTCAACTGAATTGAACAGCTTTTTTCCCACGTTTTTAAATTTTGCTGTTCAATTCCGGAATAGCTACTATTCAATTTTTGAACGGCAGCGGTTCAACCAAATTGAACAGCTTTTTGCCGCGCTCTTAATTTTGACGTTTAATTCGAAAACAAATTCTATTCCATCTTTGAACAGTTGTTGTTCCTTCAACTAAAACAACCATTTTTGAGCTTTTTTTCCAAACAATCTTTAAACAGCTGCTGCTCAATGTCTTAATAGCCATTCTTTTTATAATTGAGTAACCTTGAGTAGGTAATGACACTTGAAAGAGAGAAGGAAAATAGTAAAATTCCAAATATGATGTCCTTTGGCACTATAAATCTTAAACAGAAAGTTGATATTATGCACAGATGAAGATAAAGGCTAAGACACCCACAGTTCAAATATGATATCAAAAAATTTAGGACCTTATAACAATATGTCTTTTTTCACTATTCAAGTAATATGGCCCTGCAACATGAAGAAATGGAACAAGGGGTATTAATGGTATTAGTTTTTTTGCTTCTTTCACCATCCCTCACTCTTAAGGAGTCAACGAGCCTCCCTTAACAACCATTGTGTGTCATTCAAATCTTTAAGAGGATAGAGGGTCTCATTACGAGCCAACCTACCATGATCATAAGGAATGGACAAGTGACATGCCCATTATGGCTACCACACCAGGGTAATGACCTTCTCATCTATTAGAAGGACAAGAGGTCTCATCACAAGCCGACCTGATCACTCTGTTACAGTTCTAGTGAATGGAATTGTGACTATCTGGCTACCACACCAGCATAGTGACCTCCTAATAGATCAAAATGTTACAATCCAAAAGAAAATACTACATTTACATACAAATCTTAAGAGAGGATAGGGGTCTCATCGCGAGCCAGCTTACCATGTTCATAAGAGTGTAGAAACTGACAAGCCCATTATGGCAACCACACCAGGGTAATGACCTTCTTAGTAACTTGAAGGACAAGAGGTCTCAGCACAAGCCGACCTGATCATTTTGCTACAACTCTAGTGAGTGGCATCATGATTACCTGGCTACCATACCAGCATGGCGATCTCTCCATCAAAGTGGCAAAACAACTATTCTTACATAGGGATCATGGCTCATTTTTTGGGTGAAATAGAAACCCTGTCGAGGCTATGAATGCCTGCTGGTAGCAATGGCTCTGCTTGTGGTATGAAAGAATGCTCCTTTAATAACCAATTGCTGTTACATACACCTTGTCTTCGATTTTCTTTTACCACAAAGCTATTAATCGAATTAGTGACAATCATGACTTACCATAAGAATAAATAACAAACATTTGTTTACATATTTTGAACTTTGGAATGACAACGCCAATCATTAATTGACTAAGTATTGCTTCCGTCATAATTTTTTAATCGTGCAAAGACATCATATTGTAATAATGGCAATACTATTTTCTCTCGTGTTATGGTTATCTCCGCATAAGATACAATTATGAAAACTTCTAAATCTGAAATTTTGCTGCATATGTAGTAATTACTTAATTGTTAATCCTCCACGCGTATATTTACCAAATTCTGACATTCCCATGTCCGCATTCATACCTGGCCAAATTTCTCCTGTACTTGAGGGCGTGGGAACCCTTTTTTCAAGAGAGGGGGTGTAATTGGCCTTAATTCAGCAAGCATGTGAAATCCCTGCACAAATCTCGTTAAACGCATCGATAAACACTACAATTAAGGCATGAATACTATTTACGCAGAGCCATAGTCTCTCTTCTGCCTGGAGACAACACCCAGTCGAAACAACAGAGCCAAGAAGGGAAATAACTAGAGGAAAAGAGCATATCAGTTATGGGAGGAAATACCCTTCGAAGCGAACCTGCAAACTTTCTGATCTCAGAAGCGGCAAGTGCCATCTTCCAGCGCGCTAGATGGCTGATATATGTGCATAGATTACAAGGATCCAACACGAGAATTGCAATTGAATTTCTGCAAAATCTACAGGAAGGGAAAACCAGAGTTAACAGCCGAACTATACCAGTTACAGAGGAAATCATAGCAGAATTTTCTATAATTCTAGAGAAATGCCAAGAAGCCTCAAGCAGTGGTTAGTCACCAGGGCTTAATAAAATTAATCATCATTCATGAGCTAGATAGGCATCATATAGCATGGGACAATTTCATCAACCTAGAAGCACAGGAACCAGAAGTAAACCCCAAGGGAACTGGAACTAAGCCCCCTAGGGTAGATCCCCCAAGAATAAAAAGAACCCGAACCTCAACATCAAAGCCAAACAGGAAAAAACGGCCCAGAACACCCTAGGGAACTTTGAACACCATAGAGGAAGCAGAACCATCCTATGCACCCTTATAATAATTTGAGGAGGAAATGGCCCGAGTCCTAGGGAAAATAAGGACTCATTGGAAGCAGGGGAGCAAGAGGAATTTGTTGATAAAACCGCCTCCCCCAGCAGCTCTGGTCACACTAAAATCCTACCTGACTAAGAGGAACCGCAAGATGATGAGGCTTTGTCTCCCTTTGATAATTACGAAGTATATAGTGATGGACAGGCAGAGGAGAGATTGGAATCACATGATGATTCGGGTGACACTGTCCTTGTGGAGCAGAGCACAAACATAGAGACAACCCCTTTGTCACTAGGAGGTAGCATCGGTCCTCCTAGTCAGGACCCTCATATTTAGGTCAATTCTAAAGAAGTAATTAGAAACACCATTCTAGACGGTATCCCTGAAAAGAGAATTCTACTCCCCTATCACCTACTGAAATAAGAACAGGTAAAGGTTCAGACGTGAGGAGAACTGAGAAATTAAGAAATACCTACAAGAGATTGGAGAAATTGGTGAAATACCTGAGGAAGCAACTGAAAAGAGAAAGAAGGGCTAGGAAGCCAAGAATAGAAACCTCTATTGCAGGGACCAAAATAGAACCAACAAATACTGTTGAAAGTGAAATACAAACTAGCATATCTAGCACTATGGAAACTGGAACACAAACCAATTTGATAACCACTACTGAAATTGAAGTATAGACCAACCTGGTAGACACCACTGAAGCTAAAGTACAGACATAACTGGCAAACAAAATCGAAACATCCACCCAAACTGAGCAGAAGGTTATGGAAGAAAAGGGGTTCCAAATAGAGGAAGCCCCTGCCTACACCCATTTAGTAGAGATAGATGCTAACCAGAGATTACAAAATGAGCTAGTGCAAGTACGACATGAACTGACACAATGCAGAAAGGAGGCAATGCCATTACGAGAATATCAGGCACTCCAAAATAATTTCACTGACCTCTCTGTCACAGAAGATGAGACATTCACCCAGCTTAGAGGAGAGCAGGAAAAGGTTAAAGCGGTGCAAGAACAGGTAGAGCAAGCTAAGAAGCAAATATCTACAAATATGCTTTATCATGCAGAGCTCCGGCAACCAACTATGCCCTGTTCCTAACAGAGCGGTATCTACTCCTGAAAGTTAAAACTGTTAGAGCAGGGAAATCCACTACCTTTAAGACCATAGAAGAATTTGTCCAATGTTGTAACGATCAGGATGAGCAGGTCAAGCGCCTCTTGTGTGAGATCTACATGCATAATTTCTTCTTAGAAGAAGACATTGATAGCAACCCTAGCCCCTTCATAGGGGATGTACAGCTACAAGCCTTCCTTTCATTTGCCAAAAACCATATCAGGTGGGCCAAAGCCTACGAAATCTTCCAGAAAAGAGAACATAGTCTAGATTTATGGGTCAGGGGGGAGCCTACGAAACCCTTGCAACTGATCATCCAACATAAGAACTTCATGAGAAGGCCAGTTGTGAAGTCTAGGCTAGGACCCATCCATAAAGATATCATAGAAAATGCACGAGAATAATTTGAGGATATTCGTGAAGCGGCCTTAGCAGCAGCCAAGCAACGGTGGATGGCCTCCACAAACAATGTGAAGAATAGGGAGCCATTCAATTATAGGGTTTTCAAGGCTACTGCCTCTAGGTTCCGTTCATACAACAACCTAGTCTACAGTATGGGGCCTACCTGGTTGGGATGCAGATACGTGAATCCTCTCCTCTAGCTTCCTCCTGAGGAGTATAATCACAATTATGTATTTCCAGAAGGAGCCATAGGCACCGCCTTTGCACTCATAAAAATAAAAGAAGGCTTCAGGACACACAACGAGAAGGCCTACCCTGCCTACCCTTTAACACAACTACATCTTAATCATCTGTTTGCATGAGGACATGCAACTAGGTAAGCAGGGGAGTATGTTGGGCCCAGATTAAGGTATGATTCTCACCCTATAAATACTTCAAATTATATTATAATTTCGAGGGAATCCCTCTTCACATTAACAATAAGGAATAAAAGATCATGAAATGGGAACAATCGAACTAATGATGAAAAGGATGGTTTATAATAAGAAATTGACTCCTTTTGTCTTCACGTGCAGGAAATTAATAATGCCTGGACCAATAGGGAATGGAATCCAACCAACGGACGTGAGCATATGAGGTCCTAGCAATTCCAACGACCGATAGAAGGTGAACAAGCAAATCTGAGTCCAAGAACTCAAACAACAGCCACGCGTAGCGCACTGTTGTTTGAGAAACACTCCCAAAATTCTCGAAGATCGCCTTTAAAAGGGTAAAGGACGAAGGAGGAAAAGGGAGGAAGAACAGGACAGGAGATCCATCCTATAGTAGAGAACTCAGGAACAGTCTGTCTAATTATGTTTTGTAACATCCCTAGATGTGATATAGAGTTTTGAATAATCATCTTTTAAAGTTTTTACAGTGCTGAGGCTTCTAGTGGTCTGGGCCCAACCTCTGGGAGCTCCACGCACATTTTCATATTCTGAATGGTTATAGAACCAATACTTGTGAATCTGATGCAGTTGTAACACATATCTCCATTCAATACAAATACGACTTTCTTTCTTTAAGATTGTTAGAAACTGCGTTCTTAGAGTAGGACAAGTGCAATCCTATTTGCGGCAATATTTTGTTAGATAGTTCTAGTTCTTTTGCTGTCACTGCATTTGAATTCCAGATCATAAATAAGATGATTCTAGCATTATTCGTCTCTATGAATTACGTTCTCTTTCTAGCATAACGAAGCAATTAACTATTTGATAAATGTTGCTTAATTAAGTCCTATAGAGAACTCCATTACAAGATTAATTAATCACCGCTATACGAGTTATTTAATCCGTTTAAGTTATATTTATGTTTCATTATCACCGGGCTTAGTTATACTACTGTTTCATTATTGCAGAGCTAGTCATATTGTTGTTTCATTGTTGCTTAGTTAACTAGACCATTGATTGAATTCGATTCCATTTCTGAGTAACTTAGTTAGACTATTGTTTTGTTTAATTCCATTACTGTCATTTCAATGCCTGCTTGGTTTATTTAGATTGTTGCTCAGTTCATTTAAGCTATTGTTTTTTTCTGGTAGAGAAACACGAAATCTTTTTGCTCAATCTTAGGCTAAATATCCATCCAAGTCACCCTTCATAGGATAAACAAGTTCAGGAAGTTATTAATTCCTTCTTCATGACTGACAAAGAGCATCTGTAGACCAGCTGACTCGCATATACTATGCTGACACTCTTGAAATAAAACGACTTACCCTAGGTTGATAATTCAATGAGGGAGCACTAGAGTTGTCAATAAAAAGTCACCTCTATCCGACCCAACACTAACAATAATAATTTAAGGGCACAATAATAACAATAATGGCTTTTATGGGGCACAATAATAACAATATGGGGGCTACAGTGGTACAACAATAAAAATAAGGGGCTACACTAACAAAAATAAGGGACTACACTAGTAATATAGGGACCTAACATGCCGCTCTCCTTGAAAAAAGTGTTGTCCTCAACGCTTGAGTAGCTCTGGATGCTTCTGTATAAAATTGTCATCCTCCCATGTGGAATCTTCAGTGGGTAAGTTCTTCCACTTGATGAGATACTCTGAAACTGATCGATTTTGTAGCTGTAGATTTCTTGTTTCTGTGACTTCTTCAGGTTACAATATGAATTTTCCTTCCTCATCAATTTCTGGAAATATTGTTCAAACTGGAAGTTTGTCACCTATAACCTTCGTTAAGCATGAAACATGGAAAACTAGGTGCACTCAAGAAGAAGTAGAAAGCTCCAATTTGTATGCCATAATACCAGTATTTTGCAACAACTTGTAAGGACCATAGTGATTTGGAGATAATTTATTATCCTTCTTAGCTTGCTTGAGGGAAATTTATTTGTATGGTTGTAGTCGTAAAAATACCCAGTCTCCTACATCAAAAATTCTCTTGCTGCGATGTTGATCTGCCTGTTGTTTGATTCGATTTTGTGCAAAATTTAGGTTATCCTTTAAGGGTTGGAGAACTTGTTTTTGATTCTCGATGTGATCTTCCATTGCTTGAACTTTATAATTTTCTCTTAAAGATGATGTGATGGACGACGGATGATATCCATAAAGTGCTATAAATGGGGTCATTTTTGCTACAATATGGAAGGAAGTGTTATACCACCATTCAGCGAGAGGTAACCACTTGACCCGTTGTGTTTATTTATCAAATACAAAATAACGAAGATATCCTTCCAAACATTTGTTCACTATCTCAGTTTTCCCATCGGATTGAGGACGATAAGATGAGCTATGAGCTAGTTGAGTACCCAAACAAAAAAATATTCCATCAAAAAAATTCCAGTAAAAATGAGATCTCTGTCGCTTACAATAATATTTGGGTTTCCATGTAGCTTTTGAAATTTTTCCATAAATGCAGTAGCAACTATACTTCCTTTAAATGGATGAGATAATGCACAAAATTATGCATACTTGGTAAGTCTATCAAATACCACCACAATGACACTCTTCCCTTCGGACTTAGGTAAACCTATGATAAAATCCATTGAAGCCTCCTCCCAACGTTGACTTGGAATGGATAAAGGATGTAGCAGACCCGGGGTCTTACTTGTCTCAACTTTAGTTTGCTGGAAAACCAAACATTCCGCCACAAAATTTTAAATATCAGATTTAAGGCCATCCCAAAAAAAGTATTTCTTCACCATGTAGTATGTTTTTAAAAATTCTAAGTGTCCTCCTAAGGGAGAGGTGTATAATTCCAAAAGAATCTTTTGTTTTAGTTGGGAATTCTTACAAATATATAAGCGATATTTGTACCATAAGGAATCATTTTTCCAAATAAATTTATCAGATGTACTAAGATCTTGTTGCAACATTTTAATGAGTGTCCACACTTCTTCGTCATTCTTCCATTCATCCCTTGCTTCAGTTATCCAATCTGGTTGGATAATAGAAATGGCACAAAGAAATGCTTCCACCTCTTCATCCTTTCTTGGGAGTGCATCTGCAACAACATTTAACTTCCCTTTTTTTTAGATGATTTCAAATTCATAACCCAACATCTTTGTGACCCATTTTTGCTTCTCTTATGAAGATGGTCTTTGTTCTAAAATGTATTTAATACTATCATGATCAGTTTTTACCTTCAAGTGTCTTCCCATTAAGTAAGGTTGCCATTTCTTTAGTGCATGTAGTATTTCTAACATTTCCTTCTCATAAATATCTTTCTGTAAATACTTTACTTTGATTGGATGACTTTAAAATGAAATAGGTCTTCCTTCTTGAATTAAAACAACAACAATTCCATTTCTTGAGGCATCACATTCCAAAATAAATGTTTTTGTGAAGTTTGGAATAGCTAAGACAAGTGCTAGGAACAATGCCTCTTTAATATGTTCAAAGGCCTTAGTTGCTTCAGGATTCCATTAAAATGCATATTTCTTGAATAATGTTGTTAGTGGTGTTGTTATTCTCCCATAATTCTTAACAAGTTTGCGAAAATACCTTGTTGACCCGAGAATCCTCGCAACTATTTTATGGTTGTGGGGACTTTCCATTCCTTAACCAATTTAATTTTGTTAGGGTCTACCTGTTATGAAACCAGCTCCAAAAATAAAACAAAAGAGAGATAAACGCCTTAGAAATCAGCCACTTCAAGGGGGCAACCTCCAATACATTACATAAATGAACAATTCTTGGATGATACAAATGACCAAAACCTCCTTCTATATATAGGAGTCCATGGACCCACAATATAATCCTAGCCAACCTAACAATAACAATGTAAGGGCACAATAATAAAAATATTGGGGTTACAAGGGTATAACAATAACAATAAGGGGGATACACTAATAACAATAAGGGACTAAACTAGTAATATAGGGACCTAACATGCCCTTGTCCTTCAAAAAAGTGTTGTTCTCAACGCTTGAGTTGTTAGGTCCCTATATTACTAGTATAGTCCCTTATTGTTAGTGTAACCCCCTTATTGTTATTATTGTACCCTTGTAACCCCCATATTGTTATTATTGTTAGGTCGGCTAGGATTACATTGTGGCCCCACTAGGATTACATTATGGCCCCATGGACTCCTATATATAGAAAGGAGGTTTTGTAAATTGTATCGTCAAAGAATTGTTCATTTATGTAATGTATTGGAGGTTTCCCCCTTGAAGTGGCTTATTTATAAGGTGTCGATATCTCTTTTCTTCTATTTTTGGATCTAGTTACACAACATTTGGTATCAAAGCTTTGGATTCTAGGGTTTCGCTGCTCTAAACAGGTTATCGTGGAATTTTCGCTATAAATTTTTTTCTACGAAGGTACAGAATTTGAAATTTTTAGGGTGCGAAGTTGAAATCCTGAGGAAATTCTTCAAAACATTTTAGAGCTTGGTTCGAAATATTTTTGGAGATATGATTTGTGGAAGGTAGTGCTTTTTCAGGCTCCCGAATTTCATCTCAAAGAGGTGATCGTGGGAAAATATTAATAACTCTCTCTTTGAGCATCGGATTGGAGTGGCGTAAAAATTGGTTGCAAGTACATGGACTGTAGTTTCTTGCCTATTAATTTCAGGGCCGAAGGACAAAACAATGACACGTGGAAAGTCGTACAAGTTCACTCTACTAAACCAGTCCATAATTAGGTCATTGTGGGAGAGTGGACACAACTTTGTCTTGGAGAATCCAAATCAGGTCAAACCTATGGCATTCGAAAGAGAATTTAGAGGGCTACGTCGGTACCAAAATTCAAATATTGAAGTGCTGCAATCACAGAGATAATTTAATTCCAATATCGTGCTCCTCAAAAGCAAGAAAAAGGTATGTATTTTTTTTTCCGAATTGCATAAGTCTTGTTTGAAGAATCAATTTGAATTTATTCCAAGGGCATATTGTAGAATAAATATCAGTATTGGGTTCTAAAATATGCACCGTAAAAGTAATTCAACACCCATTAAGCCTTCAGAAGGCTCTACTATGACTCATGAAGATGAAGAATTGCAACATGGTCTATCAAAATTACAAGAGCAAGTGCCTCTCGCAAAGAGCAACAAAAAATGAAATGGAAGTTTTGAAGAAAGACATGGAAGCTAAGATGGATGGCATGGAGGCTGGCATGGAATCTAAGATGGATGACATGGAAGCTAAGATCGATGAGAAAATGGAAAACATGAAGAATTTTCTAAAAGCAGACATGGAAGGTTTGACAAAGTTGATACAAGAAAGGTTTCCTAATGGTGAAAAGATAGTAGAAAAACCTCATGATGAGAACAAAATAAATGTTAATCATGATTTCATAAACTCTAATGTTGGCGGGAAGAACCACCATATTCCAAAAATGGATATGAGGAAGTTTGATGGAAAGGATCCTGTAACATGGATACTACAGATGGAGCAATATTTTGATCTCCATAATGTGCAAAACACACAAAGGTACGCATTGCAACTTTACATTTAGAACAAAATACATTTGTATGGTATCGATGGCTTTGCTCCCGTAAAAAAATTGTCACTTGGTCAATTTTTACGGAGGAAATGATAGCACATTATGAGGATACAAAGAGCAACACCTTCTTTAGCCAATTGATAAATCTCAAACAAAAGGGCTTAGTTGGGGAGCACATTGAGGGCTTCCAAAAATTGAATATAAGGGTAATTGATGTTCCAGAGGAACATAGGATTGATCTCTTCATAGGCACTTTAAAGGATAACATCCAACATGAAGTTCACGTTTTGGAACCTGATTCATTGGAGAAGGCATTCAGGTTGGCAAAAAAAAATGAATGTAAAATTATGGCGACAAGGAAGCCTACCACTCACTTCTATAAAGAAGGAAGTGTTGCTACGCCTAGATTTCCACAACCTACAAGGTTGACACCACAACAATTGGAAGAAAAAAGAGCAAAAGGGCTTTGCTAAAATTGTGATATAAAATACACTAAAGGTCATAAGTGTGTTGAGAAGAAATTATTTTACGTAGATTGTGAAGAGGAAGAAGAAAATGAACAAGAAGAGGATATACATGAGGAACCAGCCATAGAAGGGGAAGAAATGAATCCGACCATATCGTGTAATGCACTGGCAGGAATTACCACTCCTCAAACTCTCAAGATAGAAGGACATATCAAGAAGAAAAAGGTAATAGTGTTGATTGATTCGGGTAGCACCCATAATTTTATTCATTGTAAGGTAGCCAAGGAATTAAATTGTTTCCTATACCCAACACCAGAATGTCAAGTGATGGTTGCAAATGGAGGAACTATAAATTGCCCTGGAAAATGCCATAATATCAAGCTAACCATGGGGGAATATGTGTTGACTAGTCCAATGCTTTCCATTCCTATGGGAGGTGCTGATGTTGTACTAGGAGTACAATGGTTAAAATCTTTGGGGACGGTAGCTTTTAATTTTCAAGAAATTTTCTTGAAATTTTTTTCAGAAGGAAAGGAAGTCGAATTACGGGGTATTGCGAGGAAGCCAGGAAGGATAATAAGTTCTAATGTCATGACAAAGCTTCTAAAGAAAGAACACCGAGGCGTAATTGCACAATTATGCTCACTAGAAGTTCCAACATCAAAATCATCTATTTCTGCAGATCTCCAACAAGTCTTGGACAATCATTCCAAGGTGTTTGAAACTCCCAAAGGACTCCCACCTATTCGTGATCATGATCATGCTATTCATTTGATTCCAAGAATTGTTCCTCCAAACATCAGGCCTTATAGATATCCTTATGTCCAAAAGAGCGAAATTGAATGTATTATTGCAGAAATGTTAGAGGCGGGTATAATTCAACCTTGTGAAAGTTCTTTCTCTTCTCCTGTAGTAATGGTACACAAGAAGGATGGATCATGGCAAATGTGTCCGGATTATAGGGAGCTCAATAAGCTCACCATTAAAGATAAATTTCCCATTCCTGTGATTGATGAATTATTGGATGAATTACATGGAGCAATTTATTTTACCAAGTTGGATCTTCGTTCAGGATATCATCAAATTAGAATGGAGACTGAAGATATTCCAAAAACAACATTTCGAACTCATGAGGGTCATTATGAATTTTTGGTCATGCCTTTTGGGCTTACCAATGCACCTTCTACATTTCAAGGGTTGATGAATACCATTTTCAAACCCTTCCTTAGAAAAATTTTGCTAGTATTTTTTTGATGATATACTAATCTATAGCAGGTCTTGGAAGGATCATGTTGAACATGTTGATAGGGTGCTCAAACTATTGCAGGAGAAACAAGTATATGCAAAAAAATCCAAATGTTTCTTTGGAGTACAAGAGGTGGAATATCTGGGTCATATTGTATCTCACGAGGGTGTTAAGGTAGACCCTAACAAAATTAAAGCCATTAAGGAATGAAAAGTCCCCACAACCATAAAGCAGTTGCGAGGATTTCTCGGGTTAACAGGGTATTATCGCAAGTTTGTTAAGAATTATGGGAGAATAGAAACACCTCTAACAACATTACTGAAGAAATATGCATTTTTATGGACTCCTGAAGCAACTAAGGCCTTTGAACATCTTAAATAGGCAATGTGTCGAGCATCAGTCTTAAAGACGCCAGACTTCACAAAAACCTTTATTGTGGAATGTGATGCCTCAGGAAATGGAATTGGTGTTGTTTTAATGTAGGAAGGAAGACCCATTTCTTTTGAAAGTCGTCCAATCAAAGGAAAGTATTTACAGAAACCTATTTATGAGAAGGAAATGTTTGCAATACTGAATACACTAAAGAAATGGCGAACTTACCTAATGGGAAGACACTTCAAGGTAAAAACTGATCATGATAGTCTTAAACACTTTTTGGAACAAAGACTATCTTCAGAAGAGCAGCAAAAATGGGTCAAAAAGATGTTAGGTTATGACTTTGAAATAATATACAAAAAAGGAAAGCTTAATGCTATTGCAGATGCACTCTCAAGAAAGAATGAAGAGGTGGAAGCATTGATTTGTGCCATTTCTATTATCCAACCAGGTTGGATAACCGAAGCAAGAGATGAATGGAAGAAGGACAAGGATGTATGGACACTCATTCAAACGTTGCAGCAAGATCCTAGTACATCTGATACATTTATTTGGAAAAATGATTCCTTATGTTATAAAGATCGCTTATATCTTTGTAGGAATTCCCAACTAAAACAAAAGATTCTTTTGGAACTACACACTTCTCCTTTAGGAGGACACTCAAGATTTTTAAAAACTTACCACAGGGTGAAGAAAGAATTTTTTTGGGATGGCCTTAAATCTGATATTCAAAATTTTGTGGCGGAATGTTTGGTTTGCCAGCAGAATAAAGTTGAGACAATTAAGACCCCGGTATTTCTACAACCTTTATCCATTCCAAGTCAACGTTTGGAGGAGATTTCAATGGATTTTATCATAGGTTTACCTAAGTCTGAAGGAAAGAGTGTCATCATGGTGGTAGTTGATATACTTAGAAAGTATGCACACTTTTGTGCATTATCTCATCCATTTAAAGCAATTACAATTGCTACTACATTTATGGACACAATTCAAAATCTACATGGAAGCCCAAGGGTTATTTTGAGCGACAAAGATCCCATTTTTACTGGAAATTTTTGGACGGAGTTATTTTCTTGTTTGGGTACTCAATTAGCTCATAGCTCATCTTATCATCCTCAATCTAATGGTCAAACTGAGATAGTAAATAAATGTTTGGAAGGATATATTCGTTGTTTTTTATCTGATAAATAAACACAATGGGTCAAGTGGTTTCCTCTCGCTGAATGGTGGTATAACACTTCCTTCCATACTGCAGAAAAAATGACCCCATTTATGGCACTTTATGGATATCACCCACCACCCATCACATCATATTTAAGGGAAAATTGTAAGGTTCAAGCAGTGGAAGATCACATCGAGCATCAGAAAGAAGTTTTCCAACTCTTAAATGATAACCTGAATTTGGCACAAAACCGAATGAAACAACAGGCATATCAACATCACAGCAAGAGAAGTTTGATGTAGGAGATTGGGTATTTTTACGGCTACAACCATACAAAAAAATGTCCCTCAATCAAGCTAAGAAGGATAATAAATTATCGCCAAAGTACTATGGTCCTTACAAGGTGTTGCAAAAGATTGGTACTATGGAATACAAATTGGAGCTTCGTGATTCTTCGCTAGTGCATCCAATTTTCCATGTTTCATGCTTAAAGAAGGTTATAGGTGAAAATCTTCCAGTTCAAACAATATTTCCAGAACTTGATGAGGAAGGAAAAATCATATTGGAACCTAAAGCGGTCACGGAAACAAGAACTCGACAGCTACGAAATCGATCAATTTCAGAGTATCTCATCAAGTGGAAGAACTTACCCACTGAAGATTCTACATGGGAGGATGAGAATTTTATACAGAAGCACCCAGAGCTACTCAAGCGTTGAGGACAACACTTTTTGAAGGAGAGGGGCATGTTAGGTCCCTATATTACTAGTATAGTCCTTTATTGTTGTTAGTGTAACCCCCTTATTGTTATTATTGTACCCTTGTAACCCCCATTTTGTTATTATTGTGCCCTTAAATTATTATTGTTAGGTCGGCTAGGATTACATTGTGGCCCACTAGGATTACATTATGGCCACATGGAATCCTATATATAGAAAGAAGGTTTTGTAAATTGTATCATCCAAGAATTGTTCATTTATGTAATGTATTGGAGGTTTCCCCCTCGAAGTGGCTTATTTCTAAGGCATTGATATCTCTTTTCTTCTATTTTTGGAGCTGGTTACACAACATGAGTAGCTTTGGGTGCTTCTGTATAAAATTCTCATCCTCCCATGTAGAATCTTTAGTGGTAAGTTCTTCCACTTGATGAGATACTCTGAAATTGATCGATTTCGTAGTTGTTGATTTTTTATTTCCATGACCACTTCAGGTTCCAATATGATTTTTCCTTCCTCATAAAGTTCTGGAAATATTGTTTGAACTGGAAGATTTTCACCTATAACCTTCTTTAAGCATGAAACATGGAAAAATGGATGCACTTGCGAAGAAGCAGGAAGCTCCAATTTGTATGCCATAGTACCAATATTTTAACACCTTGTAAGGACCATAGTACTTTGGAGATAATTTATTATCCTTCTTAGCTTGCTTGAGGGACAATTGTTTGGATGGTTGTAGCCGTAAAAATACCTAGTATCCTACATCAAAACTTCTCTCGCTACAATGTTGATCTGCATGTTGTTTCATTCGATTTTGTGCCAAATTTAGGTTATCCTTTAAGAGTTGGAGAACTTCTTGTTGATGCTCAATGTGATCTTCCACTATTTGAACCTTATAATTTTATCTTAAATATTATGTGATGGACGGTGGATGATATCCATAAAGTGCCATAAATGGAGTCATTTTTGCTGCAGCATGGAAGGAAGTGTTATACCACCATTCAGCGAGAGGCAACCACTTGACCCATTGTGTTTGTTTATCATATAAAAAAAAACGAAGATATCCTTCCACACATTTATTCACTATCTCAGTTTTACCATCGGATTAAGGATGATAAGATGAGCTATGAGCTAATTGAGTACCCAAACAAGAAAATAACTCCGTCCAAAAATTTCTAGTAAAAATGGGATCTCTGTCACTCACAATAACCCTTGGGTTTCCATGTAGCTTTTGAATTGTGTCCATAAATGTAGTAGCAACTGTACTTGCTTTAAATGGATGAGATAATGCACAAAAGTGTGCATAATTGGTAAGTCTATCAACTACCACCATGATGACACTATTTCCTTCAGACTTAGGTAAACCTGTGATAAAATCAATTTAAATCTCTTCCCAAAGTTGACTTCGAATGGATAAAGGTTGTAGAAGACCTGGGGTCTTAATTGTATCAACTTTATTTTGCTGGAAAACCAAACATTCAGCCACAAACTTTTGAATATCAGATTTAAGGCCATCCCAAAAAAAATCTTTCTTCACCCTGTGGTAAGTTTTTAAAAATCCTTAGTGTCCTTTCGAAAAGAATATTTTGTTTTAGTTGAGAATTCTTACAAAGATATAAGCGATCTTTGTACCATAAGGAATAATTTTCCAACTAAATGTATCAGATGTACTAGGATCTTGCTGCAACTTTTGAATGAGTGTCCACACTTCTTCGTCCTTATTGCATTCATCCCTTGCTTCAGTTATCCAATCTGGTTGGATAATAGAAATGGCACAAAGCAATGCTTCCACCTCTTCATTCTTTCTTGAGAGTGTGTCTGCAACAAAATTTAGCTTCCCCATTTTGTAGATTATTTCAAAGTCATAACCCAACATCTTTGTGACCCATTTTTGCTGCTCTTTTGAAGATATTCTTTGTTCCAAAAAGTGTTTAAGACTATCACGATCAGTTTTTACCTTGAAGTGTCTTCCCATTAGGTAAGGTCGCTATTTATTTAGTGCATGTAGTATTGCTAACATTTCCTTCTCATAAATAGATTTTTGTGAATACTTTCCTTTGATTGGATGACTTTCAAAAGAAATGGGTCTTCCTTCTTCCATTAAAAAAACACCAATTCCATTTCCTGAGGCATCACATTCCACAATAAAGGTTTTTGTGAATTTTGGCGATAATACCTTGTTAACCCGAGAAATCCTTGCAACTTCTTTATGGTTGTGGGGATTTTCCATTCCTTGATGGCTTTAATTTTGTTAGGGTCTACCTTAACAAACTCATGAGATACATTATGACCCAGATATTCCACCTCTTGTACTCCAAAGAAACATTTGGATGTTTTTGCATATAATTGTTTCTCCTGAAATAGTTTGAGCACCCTGTCAACATGTTCAACATGATCCTTCCAAGACCTGTTGTAGATTAGTATATCATCAAAAAATACTAGCACAAATTTTCTAAGGAAGGGTTTGAAAATGGAATTCATCAACCCTTGAAATGTAGAAGGTGCATTGGTAAGGCCAAAAGGCATGAAAAAAATTCATAATGACCCTCATGAGTTCGAAATGTTGTTTTCGGAATATCTTCAGTCTTCATTCTAATTTGATGATATCCTGAATGAAGATCCAAATTGGTAAAATAAATTGCTCCATGTAATTCATCCAATAATTCATCAATCACAGGAATGGGAAATTTATCTTTAATGGTGAGCTTAATGAGCTCCCTATAATCCGGACACATTCGCCATGATCCATCCTTCTTGTGTACCAATACTACAGGAGCAGAGAAAGAACTTTGACTAGGTTGAATTATACCCACCTCTAACATTTCTGCGATCATACGTTCAATTTCACTCTTTTGGACGTAAGGATATCTATAAGGCCTGATGTTTGGAGGAACACTTCCTGGAATCAAATGAATAGCATGATCATGATCACAAATAGGTGGGAGTCCTTTGGGAGTTTCAAACACCTTGGAATGATTGTCCAAGACTTGTTGGAGATCTGCGGAAATAGATGATTTTGATGTCGGAACTTCTAGTGAGCATAATTGTGCAATTACGCCTCGTTGTTCTTTCTTTAGAAGCTTTGTCATGACATTAGAGCTTATTATCCTTCCCGGCTTCCCTTCAATACCCCGTAATTCGACTTCCTTTCCTTCTGAAAAAAATTTCAAGAAAAGTTCTTGAAAATTAAAAGCTACAGTCCCCAAAGATTGTAACCATTGTACTCCTAGTACAACATCAACACCTCCCATAGGAATGGAAAGCATTGGACTATTCAATACATATTCCCCCATGGTTAGCTTGATATTATGGCATTTTCGAGAGCAATTTATAGTTCCTCCATTTGTAACCATCACTTGATACTCTGGTGCTGGGTATAGGAAACAATTCAATTCCTTGGCTACCTTACAATGAATAAAATTATGGGTACTACCTAAATCAATCAACACTATTACCTTTTTCTTCTTGATATGTCCTTCTATCTTGAGAGTTTGAGGAGTGCTAATTCTTTTCTTCCTCTTCTAGGGTTGGTTCCTAGTGTATATCCTCTTCTTTTGAAGATTCTTGTTTTCTGTCAATTTTTATTGCCAACTTGAATGCCTTTTCCAATGAATCAGGTTCCCAAACGCAAACTTCATGTTGGATGTTATCCTTTAAAGTCCCTATGAAGATATCAATCATGTGTTCCTCTAGAATATCAATTACCCTTATATTCAATTTTTGGAAGTCCTCAATGTGCTCCACCACTGAACCCTTGTGTTTGAGATTTATCAATTGGCTAAAGAAGGTGTTGCATTTTGTATCCTCATAATGTGATATCATTTCCTCCATAAAAAATGACCAAGTGAAAATTTTTTTACGAGAGAAAAGCCATCGATACCTTACAAATGTAGATTGTTTTAAATGTAAAGTTTCAATGCGTACCTTTTGCGTGTTTTGCACATTATTGAGATCGAAATATTGCTCCATCTGTAGTATCCATGTTACAGGATCCTTTCCATCAAACTTACTCATATCCATCTTTGGAATATGGTGATTCTTCCATCCAACATTAGAGTTTATGAAATCACAATTAACATTTATTTTTTTCTCATCATGAGTTTCCTCTACTATCTTTTCGCCTTTAGGAAACATTTCTTGTATCAACTTTGCCAAACCTTCGATGTCTACATTTAGATCATTCTTCATGTTTTCCATGTTGTCTTTCATTTTTTCATCGATATTAGCTTCCATGCCCACTTCCATGCCATCCATATTAGCTTCTAAACCATTCATATTAGCTTGCACACCTTTCTTCAAACCATCCATCTTAGTTTCCATGCCTTTCTTCAAAACTTCCATTTCATTTTTTGTTTCTCTTTGTGATAGCGAAACTTGGTGCACTTGCTCCTATAATTTTGATATCTAGTGTTGTGTTCTTCATCTTCATGAGTCATAATAGAGCCTTATGAAGGCTTAATGGCTGTTGAATTCTTTTTAGGGGACATTTTAGAACCCAATACTCATATCTATTATTCAGTATTCCCTTGGAATAAATTCAAACTAATTTTTTTCAAACAAGACTTATGTAATTCGAAAAAAATACACACCTTTTTCTTGATTTTGAGGAGCTCGATATTGAAACTAAATTATCTCTGTGATTTCCGATCTTCAATATTTGAAATTAGGCCCTAGAGTAGCCCTCTGAATCTTCTTTTGAATTCCACAGGTATGACTTGATTTGGATTCTTCAAGACAAAGTTATGCCCAATCTCCCACGATGACCTAATTATGGGCCGGTTCAGTAGAGTGAACTTGTAAAACTTGTCACGTGTCACTTTTTCCACCTTCGACTCTGAAATTGATATACCGAAAGCTACAGTCCATGTACTTGTGTCCAATTTTTACAGAATCCCAATCCGATACTCAAAGAGAGAGTTATGATTTTTTTCCCACAGTCACCTCTTTGAGATGAAATTTGGGAGCCTAAAACAATCCTAAATTCCATAGTTCGTATCTCCAAAAATATTGCAAACCAAGATATGAAATTTTTACAGAGGTTCCTCAGGATTTTAGCTTCACACTGTAAAAATTCCAGCTTCTGAAACTTCGTATACGAAAACATATAGCGAACATTCCACGATGACCTGTTTTAGTTGAAATTCAGTAGCCTGAAAAAACCCTAAAATCCCTAGATCATATCTTCGAAAATGTTGCAAACCAAGTTTTGAAATTTTTACAGGAGGTTCTGCACGATTTCCACTTCGCGCTGTATAGATTTTAGCTTCTGAACCTTTGTAGAAAAAACGTTATTGCAAAACTGCCACGATGGCCTATTTGGAGCAACGAAACCCTAGAATCCAAAGCTCTGATACCAAATGTTATGAAACCAGCTCCAAAAATAGAAGAAAAGAGGTATCAACGCCTTAGAAATCAGCCAATTCGAGGGGGAAACCTCCAATACATTACATAAATGAACAATTCTTGGATGATACAAATTACCAAAACCTCCTTCTATATATATGAGTCCAGGGGCCCATAATATAATCCTATCCAACCTAACAATAACAATGTAAGAGCACAATAATAAAAATATTGGGGTTACAGGGGTACAAAAATAAAAATAAGGGGGCTGCACTAATAAAAATAAGGGAATAAACTAGTAATATAGGGACCTAACACTACCTTAACACCCTCCTGACATACAATATGACCTAGATATTCCACCTCTTGTACTCCAAAGAAACATTTGGAGGTTTTTGCATATAATTGTTTCTCCTCCAATAGTTTGAGTACCCTATGAACATGTTGAACATGATCCTTCTAAGACCTGTTGTAGATTAGTATATCATCAAAAAATTCTAACACAAATTTTCTAAGGAAGGGTTTGAAAATGGAATTCATCAACCCTTCAAATGTATAAGGTGCATTGGTAAGGCCAAAAGGCATGACCAAATATTCATAGTGAACCTCATGAGTTCGAAATGTTGTTTTCAGAATATCTACAGTATTCATTCTATTTTGATGATATCCTGAACGAAGATCCAACTTGGTAAAATAAATTGCTCTATGTAATTCATCCAATAATTCATCAATCACAGGAATGGGAAATTTATCTTTAATAGTGAGCTTATTGAGCTCCTTATAATCCAGACACATGCGCCATGATCCATCCTTCTTGTGCCCCAATACTACTAGAGCAGAGAAAGAACTTTGACTAGGTTGAATTATACGAGCCTCTAACATCTCTACAATCATATGTTCAATTTCACTCTTTTAGACATAAGGATATCTGTAAGGCCTGATATTTGGAGAAACACTTCTTGGAATCAAATGAATAGCATGGTCATGATCACGAATACGTGGGAGTCCTTTGGGAGTTTCAAACACCTTGGAATGATTGTCCAAGAATTTTTGGAGATATGCACAAATGGATGATCTTGATGTTGGAACTTCTAGTGAGCATAATTGTGCAATTACGCCTCATTTTTCTTTCTTCAGAAGATTTGTCATGACATTAGAGATTATTATCTCCCCCATCTTCCCTGTGATACCTCGTAATTCAAATTCCTTTCCTTCTGAAAAAAAATCGAGAATGTTCTTGAAAGTTAAAATATACCATCCCCAAATATTGTAACCATTGTACTCCTAGTACAACATCATCACCTCCCATTGCAATGGAAAGCATTGGAATATTCAATACATATTCCCCCATGGTTAGCATGATATTATGGCATTTTCCAGAGCAATTTATAGTTCCTCCATTTGCAACCATCACTTGACACTCTGGTGCTGGGTATAGGAAGAAATTCAATTCCTTGGCTACCTTACAATGAATAAAATTATGGGTACTACCCGAATCAATCAACACTATTACCTTTTTCTTCTTGATATGTCCTTCTATATTGAGATTTTGAGGAGTGGTAATTCCTACCAATGCATTACAAGATATGGTTGGACTCATTTCTTCTTTCTCTAGGGTTGCTTCATGGTGTATTTCCTCTTATTTTGAAGTTTCTTGTTCAGTTTCTTCCTCCTCTTCACAATCTATGTAAAATAATTTCTTCTCAGCACACTTATGACCTTTAGTGTATTTTCTATCACAATTGTAGAAAAACACTTTTTCTCTTTTTTCTTCCAATTGTTATGGTGTCAACCTTTTCAGTTGTGGAAGTCTAGGAGTAGCAAAACTTCCAACTTTATATATGTGAGTGATAGTCTTCCTTGTCGCCATAATTTTACATTCAATTTTTCTTGCCAACCTAAATGCCTTCTCTAATGAATCAGGTTCCCAAAGGCAAACCTCATGTTGTATTTTATCCTTTAAATTCCCTAAGAAGACATCAATCATGTGTTCCTATGGAATATCAGTTACCCTTATATTCAATTTTTGGAAGTCCTCAATTTGCTCCACCATTGAACCCTTTTGTTTGAGATTTATCAATTGGCTAAAGGTGTTGCTCTTTGTATTCATTTCCTCCATAAAATTTTACCAAGTGACAATTTTTTTATGGGAGAAAAGCCATCAATACCATAAAAATGTATTTTTTTCTAAATATAAAGTTTCATTGTGTACCATTTGTGTATTTTGCACATTATGGAGATCAAAATATTTCTCCATCTGTAGTATCCATGTTACAGGATCCTTGCCATCAAACTTCCTCATATCGATCTTTGGAATATGGTGGGTCTTCAAACCAACATTAGAGTTTATGAAATCATGATTAACATTTATTTTGTTCTCATCATGAGTTTCCTCTACTACCTTTTCACCATTAGAAATCATTTCTTGTATCAACTTTGTTAAACTTTCCTTCAAACCTTCGATGTCTGCTTTTAGATCATTCTTCATGTCTTCCATGTTGTCTTTCATTTTTTATTCCATTTCTTCCATGCCATTATTTAAACCATCTATCTTAGCTTCCACACCTTTCTTCAAAACTTCCATTTCATTTTTTGTTGCTCTTGTTGTTGCACTTGCTCTTGTAATTTTCATATATCATGTTTCAATTCTTCCTCTTCATGAGTCATAGTAGAGCCTTCCGAGGGCTTAATGGGTGTTGAATTATTTTTAGGGGGGATTTTACAACCCAATACTGATATCTATGCTTCGACATGCCCTTGGAGTCACTTCAAACTGATTTTTCAAACAAGACTTATGAAATTTGAAAACAAATACACAATTTTTTTCCTTTTGAGGAACTCGATATTGAAACTAATGTATGTCAGTAATTTTAGATCGTCGAGATTTTATCTTCAGTCCTATAGTAGCCCTATGAATCTTCTTTCCAATGCCATAGGCCTGACCTGATTTTGATTCTTCAAGAAAAAATTATGCCTAATCTCCCACAATGACCTAATTATGGATTGGTTCAGTAGAGTGAACTTGTACGACGTGCCACATGTAATTGTTTCCTCTTTAGACTCTAAAATTGATACACAAGAAACTAAAATCCGTGCAATTTTTTCCATGTTTTGCATAATTCCAATCTGATGCTCAGAGAGAGAGTTATGATGATTTTCCCAAGGTCACCTTTTTGAGATGAAATTTGGGAGCCTACAAAAACCCTAACTTCCATAGATCATATCTCTGAAAATGTTGCAAACCAAGATTTGAAAATTTTACATGACATTCCTCTAGATTTCTTCGCAAATGGGTTTTTTTTTTAGCTTATAAAACTTCGTATAAGAAATGTTATAGAGAAAATTCCATGATGAACTATTTGAAGCAGTGGACCCCTAGAATTCAAAGCTCTGATACCAAATGTTCTGAAACCAGCTCCCAAAATAGAAAACAATAGAGATCAGTTCCTTAAAAATCAGCCACTTTGTGGGGGAAACCTCCTTTACATTACATAAATGAACAATTCTTGGATGACACAAATGACATAACCTCCATTCTATATATAGGAGTCTATTGGGTCACAATATAATCCTAGATGACCTAACAATAATAATGTAAGGGCACAACAATAATAATAGTGGATTTTATGGGGCACAATAATGACAATATAGCGGCTAAATGGGTACACCAATAACAATAAGGGGGATACACTAACAAAAATAAGGGACTACACTAGTAATATAGGGACCTAATAGGTTGAGTCTCCATTTCCTTATTTTTTCTACTTTTTCATTTCTAATCTCTCTATTGGGTTTCCTTCCTTCTTTTAGTTAGCTGCTCCATGGCTAGTTTCCTTTAATTCTCTCCTTATTTTTCATCTATTAACCCTAGGAAGAGGGACCCCTTAGGATTGTTAAGAGCTAAATGAGAGAGGTAGATGTCCTTGTCTTTTTATTTCACAACCCCATCATTCTTGGTTTGGATCGAAACCTCCTTGAGAGGGGGAATTTCTCTCAATATTCCTTGATATTTCATTTTTTCAATAGGGATCAAAGGACTCTTCATATATTCTAGATTTTAAGACTCCTCCAAATTATCTAGGTTCACAAGTGCTTCATATTCGCTACTTAGAGGGCCATACTCTTTGGCTTTTCATTTGATGGAAATTGTGCCTTTCACGGATGGTTTGAAGGGGAAGGGTCCCTTTGACTTGTAGCATTTGACCTATGGTACTTAGGAGGAGCTAATTACTAATTTGGGCCTCTATAATGGTTGGGTTGTTGCCATTTTTATCCTTCCTATGGTTCTTTTGCTACTTTTCAACCTTTGGATGACTCTTAGAAAATTAACCATACTCATGGCATGATTTTCCTTTGAAAGGAATTTGATCATAGTCTGCAGGTTGAATAAAGGTCCAATTGTGTAAAGAAAGTTGCACTACCTTAGGGATATATTTTTCTAGATATACCTTTAAAAAAATCCAAGCACAAGAAAACATTCCATCATGTAGATCGACTTCATTAATGTGCCTCCCCAAAGTATTTCCAATGTTCCTAAGAATTTCCTCATTCAGAAAATGCAAGGGAAAGTGAGGAAACTTAACACATACTATCTTAGCTGAAGGAATGTAATTTTATAGGTTAAAATTAGGATTCCATTTATCTATATACAAACTATTATGTGGATAATTCACTTCTACAGAAAAAAATGAACTCCCTAGATCTAGTGGCCTAATCTAGAAACAACAGAGGCAAAAATATCTATGTTTTCCTTAGAGAGATTAGAATAGAGAACATTAGTGAACTTTTGAGGTCTAAAATAGGTCTCCTAATAAAAATGTACAACCAAAATAAACTTTATAAGAACCAATAAGATTCAAGGTGATGATGTCAACCATGGGGGATGATTCACCATTTTTGGGGTAAAAAAGTAAAAAGATTAAAAAATAATAAAATAATAAAATAATAAAACTACTTTTTCAGGTTGTCTTTTCAACTTATCTCCCTACGTTTTTACTCAAATTTCGAGCGGGATTACTTTTTGGATGCAAAATTTAATTTCTCATCCAAGTAGTACCCATGTTGCATACTTTCAATGGACCCTCCTACATGAAAAATGATAAATACATGAAAAAATGTGATTTCAATCACATTTCTCATGTATTTCTCATTTTGTGTGTAGTAGGGTCCATCGAAAGTATGCAACATGGGTAATCCTTGGATGAGGAATCAAATTATACATCCAATAAGTGTTCCCGCTTGAAATTTAAGTAAACCCATGTGGAGATAAGTTGAAAATATGAGTTGAAAAAGTAGTTTTTTATTTTTTCCATCTAAAATATGATGATGCAATCTAATATTATTTTATTATTTCCACTATCGTTTTATAATTTCCTTAGGAGGCCCATTTTAGACCTCAAAATGCCCCTAATGAAGAGACCTACCTAGAATTTGTCGTAATCCCTCCTCTTCTCCTTGCTTGTAAGCTCCAACTCTAGATCTAAGCGATATAAACGGAACCTCCAAAATAACTGAAACAAGAAAGAGAACTAAAATATCCACATAACATAAAGTAATGTCTCTATTCAATGAGTCAAAAGTAATTTAAATACATAAGCATCAACATGACACAAGTATAGGAAAAAAAAGTTATTTTTGTGTTAATAAATGAAGGAGAGAGATACAACCATTTATGGATGCTTGACTTTGTAGATGTCTCCACAATTGTCTTTTCCTTCCTTGCCACAAAGAAAACCTTCAAACTAAAACCTAGTGAATTAATGGAGGATGATTCCTTAAGCTCAAAGTAGCAGCATGAGGGCACTAATAATCTCCAAAATCCAACCCTAACTCTATGGGAGGCAATGAATTTATAGGGAAGATAGGGTATTTTGGTTTTACCAACCTAGGACTTTGATCCACATATGAGGGATGATAAGCTCTATGGATAAAAGATAATGCCCCTAGAGTAGGAATTTGAGATCTCTATCAATGGTAAATGGTTAAAACCACCTTATAAGCTTTTGGAAAGAGAAGCCTCATAAATATTTTTTAATTTTCCTGAAATTATAGAACCATCACACATGTAAAGTAGAGAATCCTACGTTGATCAGTGTAGGTTCTCAATTATGAAACTTGTAACCATTGAAGGTGGAATGAAGTTTAGGGTGTGTTGGGGCCAAAAAAATCATTGTTTAGATGATTGTGATTCTTAGGGCTCTAAAAAAGCATAATGACAAGGTGTTAAGGATGTTGATTGATATGGTTTTCACGCCTTTTGAGTGAATGTGACAAAATGGCTTGTAACAGATTTCCCCCTAAAGTACAAAGTCAGAATCAGTGGCTGAGGGCTGAATTACTTTACTTTTTGATAGGTCTAGATCAAGAAATTATTGCTTGATATAATCATCTATTACAATACATAAAATCATCATGATATCATTGTTGAGGGAGGCATACCCATGCTCAACATATACGACATTATACATGTAGAATGATTAAGAAGTCTCATCCACTAATGATAGAGTGTGTACCCATGATTGGATTACTATCTGAATGATCATATACATCATACTTTGTAATATTGTATGAATTCTAAAACCGCAACCTAGATGGATGGAACTAAATCTAGGGTCTTCTACCTCATCACTCGATAGTATGAGTCTAGTCATGTGAATAAATAAGTTGGAGTCGTGTGAATGAATGACCTGAAGTGGAACACCACACAATATCTTCCAGTTGAAGGCCAATGATGAGGACTTGTCACTGATAGCGAGGAAACTTGCCATTGAGGTATGTAAGATCTAAGGTACCGAAATGAGTTTCTAAGAAACTTCATGGATAATGAGCTGATGCTAATAGGAAACAACCCATCGCAGGAGGCTCTTGATGTACCCCTCATCAACGACATGAAACTGACATCAAGATTAGAGAAAGAATGATGTTGATGCACATCTGGTTTAGGGGTGGAAGACATGAAAGAAGGCTTAATAGTATTGTAGTAGACATCAACTGAAGGACTTCTCTTGAACATATCGATGACACTTTATGGATTTGGAAGCATTGAATCAAAACTGATTACAAAGGCTTTTGATATGGTGTGATTAACCAAAGAGGAAAGAATATTTACCATCCAAATAGTCACGAAGATGAAATGAAATAATGTCATGTTCAAGAGCAACTTGCTTCCATTAATAGGTAAAATACCCTATTTTTCCAATTTCCCAACCATTTCTGGCCAGTACCTCTTTATTTTTCATAATCTTGAGGAGGACAACATGTGCTTGATCTGTAATTCCATCCTTCGTATGAATCCTTCTGAGTATTTTTAACGAACCTTGAGAAGGAGTGGTTTGATCCCATCATGTTTGATGAGTCCAATGTTATTTTATTATTTTACGAGTCCAAAAGAGGTGTAAATCTAATTATTTTTCATGTTTATATAGTTTTAAAAGAGGAAAAACTGAAAAATCCAAAGGTTCCTTTTTCGTAAATTTAGTCTCGTGAGTCCGAAAAGGAAGAAAATGATACATAGGAGAACCTTTTACCCATGTTCGACTAAAGTATTCATTTTTCGTAAATAGTCTATCTCACGCTAGAAAATGGTTAAACTTATATTGGTCGGCATACATCTTTTCATTTACTTTAACAAGTTCAAAAAGACAAGTGTTAGGCCATCTTTTCATGTTTTGGGAGTCTAAAAAGAGCTAAAAAAAGGACTTCAGGGGGTTCCTTTTTTGTAAGTTTACAGAGCCCAAAAAAGTGATAAAAGTGTGCTCTTTCATCAAAATGACTTGAATTCAACTTAAAATTTGTGTTATATCCTTCAATTATCTTTTAACTTGCTCAAAATACCATTAAAAGATTAAAAAATATGTTATATGGTAAAAATAGGTAAATATATTAAAAATATATTAAAATAATAACTAATTGACCATAAATAGTAAAAAGTAGAAAACAATATTTACCATTTCCATTTTTACCTCTTGTGAGTGAGCTCTAAGTGCATTTTAACCTCAAACTTCAACAGGTGATTGCCAATCTAGTGGACTGTTTCCAGTGCCGTCGGTTCCAAGTGGGAGATCTATCCTTTTTCATGGTTTTTTTTCATTTGCTGCAATTTTTTTAGAGTTCTCAACATTTTAGGGTCTAAAATTTCACCCTAGTCCCATCATACCCTCTCTATATCGAAAGGTGCACTAGTTCTGTCTAATCTACACTAGGAAGAGTGGACCAACACACCTACTAGAAAGGTAAAGTGTGTTGGGTCGATCTGTCCCTTGAAAGTAGGTGAGATGGGCACAATTGGATAATTTTTTTATGTTTTGGAGTTATATTTCTCTCAAAGTTTTGCACAAGTCTATTTATAAGTGTTTTTCTTATGATTTTGCAACTATTCTCTAGAGAAAAAATGGTTTTAAGTTAGAGAGAAAGAGAACACAAATCTCAATATTTGGATGTTGAAAATGACTCAGAAACAATATGAGCTTTAAGGAATTGTAGACTCCTTCAGTTTTTCTAGATTCTAGGCATGAAAGCTCAAATTAATTTAGTGAAATATTTGGTCAGAGCATGGGATATTCAAGGATATTTATTTAGGATCAGAGCACATATTTTTACAATAGAGGTGGAAGATATATATTTTTTGACATGGTTATCTCGGAGAGGAGCTCCTACCTCACTATCTGGCATGAGAAGAGGTGGTGAAACTGTGAAGGACTACATAGTCGCTCATTGTAGGCCTTGTTCTCAAGCAACAAAGGATGGGAAGATAAAAATCAAAGATGTCATTCAACTTCCTCTCAGGATGATCCTTTTCAATATCACTCGATTGGTTGGCAGTGTCACTCTGAATTTTTCTACCAAGTCCCAAATGAAATATGCATCGGAGTGCATAGAACCTAATGTTTTTAACTGGAGTGAAGGGGTATTTATTAACCTAAATGAAAAACTCAGCAGAGCAAAGGATGGACACTTGAAGAACTTTTGGTATGGTTTTATTTTGATTTCTTTTTCTATGGAGAGGATACCATTACTCCATCCTCAATATATTTCTTGCGAGCTTCCGAGACCTAAGGTTCCACATATGAGGAAATATGTAGATCTCATGTCTCATCATGGACATGCAACTGTGATGATATTTATCCCTACTTTATTTCAATTTCTATGGTTACAAATTCTCATGATAGAGGATTATCCATACACCGAAGTTGATTTCTGAGGAGACCCGGAGATTTTTTTACCTGAAGGCGAGAAATGGGGTGATAAGGTAACACAATGTAATTTTGAATGTTTTTTTGTTTTTTGGGTTTCACAATTTTTTTTGTTTTATTAATGTATTAGAGACTAACTATTGGTTTCTAAGGCAAATATTGGACATGTACGACCTATATACTCGTTGTATCTTGAACGACAGGGATACCCACAACTTGCACAGATTGGAGTTGTTCCATGGGAACTAGAGGAGATGGAGGAGTTCAACATAGCTGAGACTCTTGCTGAGTTTGAGCATCATGTTGAGGGTTTGACCCATAGCATTTCAGAGACTTGAATCAATGATATTCCTATGTGATTTCAGTGGTACACTATTGGAGTGTTGAATCACATTAGTGGTTTATTGTGAAAATTTTCCCATGCAATTGTGTATTATCGCAATCATCATTGGGATTAATATATTTGGAGGCCTTTAAGCCACATTTTTTATACATGTATTTTTATATAATAGACCATGTGGCCATATGTGTCTCAGATAATTTTTTTTGTAAAAACAAACCCTATATACAATTATCTATCAATGTTTCTTATTTCCTCTATTCTCTTATTCAATGTGTGATGTTGATTGAATTATTTACATGTGTTGTAAATGTCTATCTAAAACCTAATTGGATAATGCATCAATTAATGTATTTAGAATTCTAGGAATATGTTGATATTGAATGTAATCAAAATTTCGTTGTAGAAGGAAAACTCTTAAAAACATGCGTAGCATAGTTGGACTTCGTACTGAATAAACATTATTTAGATGTAGTATTATCAGTTGTGAATCAATTTTGGCTATTAAATGAAGAATTCCACGATAAATAGCATTAGATAAAAATTATATCACTATGTTATACTCAACGATATTATTATTTGATCGACTGATACAAATTCTTTGTAAACTCACTAAATCGCCACTAGGAGCATAAATAGCCCACATTGCGGAAGAAAGGTTTTGAGTACTATGACTAGTGTTGTAACCAAATCCTCCCACATTTACCCACTTTCATCGGCTTGCCTAGGGTAAACATGAGTTGAGGGTCACTATGATAAGACTCAACCTCCTATATGAATTTAAGGAAATGGAGTCAACAAATTAAGACCTTATTGACTTCCCTCAAGTGTTACAGGACCTCTAGGAGCAACCCAACCCCTCAGGTGTCCAACCCTCAAGATAAATATATTTTTCATTGAACTAGAGCCTCAGCCACTCCCTTTCCAAGGCATGCATGTGACTATAGGCCTATATTCTCTCCCATAGGCCTACCTACCAGTGACTGTGGACTTTTCTAGATAGTTCTATGCTAGTGACCCTCAATTCTAAGCCACCCTTTCGGGGCTAGGACTCAGGCCTCTACCCAGAACTCAGTGAAACTTCCATAACTGATGAATGAAATAGAAACAAAGCTTATAAACCAGAAATTGAACCAAGACTTGACGTAACCTCACCAAATTGGGATAGAATTTCTATCAAACACTTGGTAAACATGAAACCTACATGTCATGAATGCATATCTGAACAAAATGATCTGAAGACTTATTTGAGTTTTAACAAGAAGGACCAATTCCTTCTCACAATAGTTTTCATGACACTTATTAGGTATTGTAAAAATTATTCATTCATTTACAAGTAAAAACATGAAGAGATCCATGCCTAAGATATGTCATAAAACCATGCTAATAACCATCATATAACGAGATAAATAACAATCATATAACAACCATAAAATCCACTTAATAACAAGTACATTTACTCATCAAAATCAAGAGAAACTTATATCTTATTAAACATATGCAAAATCCAACCAAGTCTGGGATTTTTGTGTACCACTCGACCATAGATTGGGTTGAACCACATAACTCTTTAACTCAATCACCCCTGTGCCATATTCCAAGCATGAATGTGGGATCTCATGGGATAAAACAATCCAAAAATAACCAAGGGAATCCAAAGGTTAAAGCACCTCCACCCTCACCATACCGTGATCTCACCTAAACCGGTGTCGAGATCAAAAAACCAAACCTAGATTGGATGCCTTAGAATTCCTTCACCATCCCTTGAGAAATTTTCCTGTCTCCACCCACCTATTGAGGGCTTCCTGGAGAAAAACATCTCCACGCACAAACCTTGGGATTTTCCTGAAACCACCTCATCTAGATCCAAAACCTTCCAGAAATCCAAATCTTAACCGAGAAATAATCCCATCACACCATGGCTATGTGGGAATGGAAATGCAAGGCTAAAACCACTGTCAAAACCCAAAAAAATCCATTCCACCAACAACAAAATAACCAAATGCCAACATGCACATACCATGCATGTAAAACACATCTAGGAAATCATACATGCAACATGTTACCTACAAGTATTCCTGTTGAAGTTGCTTGATCCAACTTTTCCTTGCTTGATCCTTGCTTCCCTTTGCTTTCCTTGTCCTTCCTTGTCCTTCCTGTGCTTTATTGATTTCCTTTTCCCTTGGTGCTCTTCTCATATCTGAAACCAATTTCAAAACGGAACCGACAAAAGGATACTAACTGATGCTATGAGGTATTTTTATTCTTTATGCCTTTAATTTATTCGTTTTCCCTTAATTTTCCTTCAATTTCCTCCTCACATGAAAATGATGACCTTTCACGTTCCTTTTCTCGAAATTTCCTTTATTTTCATAAAATAAATGCCAAAAAAACATTTTTTCCTTTTCAAATCCTTTTCCATTGCCTTGCCAATTTCTCTTAGCCATAAACACATCAAGTGATTCCCACTAGGATATTTTTCCAAAAATTCATCTTGGAATAATTGTGCATTGACCATGGTCTTATTTTTCCTTTATTAACTTTTATTACATGAAATTTTAACCCAAGGTTGTTACAGACCCCTCCCCTTAGGGGAACTCCATCCTTGGTGTTCAATGACACCTAAAACTAGAAAAACTACTGAAAAGTAAAACATATTGATTATGTAGATTTATAACTTAGTTCATTGTGGTATTTACAATATCAACCTAGTTAAAGAAAAATCATCATGAAAAACATGAAAACATGGCAACCATACCTATTATTGGATCTTTATAACACAACTCATTGCGATATTTAAAATAGAAACCATACACAAATATGTACCAATACCAAAAAATAATTTTCCTCCATCGGTAAAGAAATGAAGGATACATAGCCCAGATTTGATCAGCCATCTCCCATGTAGCTTCATTAGGCACAAAGTGCTTCCACTGTTCTTCAACTTGTTTGATTTCTTGGTTCCAGAGCATGAGTTGTTTCTGCTACAATATGCATTAATGTTCCTGTTGGAATTTTCCTTCTGGCTCCACCTGAAATACAGACCAATCAATCACATGATCAACATCCTTTACATATATTTTAAGCAATAAAACATGGAAAAATCATGGAATTTTACTGTTGGAGGAAGTACAAGTTTGTAGGCCACTGGTCCAATCCTCTCAAGGATCTCAAAAGGCTGACAATACCGTTGTACTAACTTGGCACATGATCTGATCCTTAAGAATCTCTTCTTGGGCTTGATGCGCAAATACACATGCTACCCAACCTGAAACTCATTAAATTCCCTATGTTGTTCTGCATAACTCTTATGTATGTCTTGTGTTGCTTTTAAATTCTTCTTTATAACTTTCATTTCCTCTTCCGTTTTTTCCAACATATCCAGTCCTATCAATACCCTGTTTACTAGATCACTCCAACTGATAAAAATATTACAAATCCTCCCATACAATGCCTCAAATGAATTCATCCTCAATGACTCGTAATAACCATTATTGTAAGAAAACTTGACCAATGGAAGGTACCCCTCCCATCTCCTATGTTGATGCATGACATACATAATCAACATATCCTCCAAAATATTATTGACCCTCTCTACCTGTCCATTTTTTTGTGGATGATAAGTTGTACTGAAGGCCAAGTTTGTCCCCAAACCTACAAAAAACTCCTTACAAAATTTTTAATTGAACTTAGCATCCATTTCCAACACAATATTCTTCAGAACATTATGCAATCTCATGATCTCCCTGATGAATACCTGTGCTACCTCACTAGCTAAATAAGTAGTCTTCACTGGAATGAATTGAGCTACCTTCCTCAACTTATCAACCACAACCATGATAGAATCATGCTTCCTCGATGTACTCAGAAGACTTGTAATGAAATCCATGGAAATTACCTCCCATTTCCATTTTGGAATCAGAGTAGTTGAAGCAACCCACCTAACACTACTTTCACCTACTGACAGTCCAAACACCTAGTGACAAACGCTACCACTTCCTTCTTTGGATTCATCCAATAGTAGAATTATTTACTATTGTCAACATCTTCTTATATCTTGGGTGACCTGAATATTTCTTAACATTAAACTCCCTCAAGATAAGCTTCTTGAGTTCACTGTCATTCGACACATAAATCTTATCCCTGAATGTCACCAAACGATATTCTATGAGATGATAGTCCACATCCTAATCATTTTTGTAAGTTGTGCATAAGATCTCTGTACTTTTCATCATGTTTTCCTGCCTATAAGATTTGGTCCTATAAATCTGTCCCGTATGAGCTCACTATTGCAACATGGTTCAACTGCACTTTCCTCATGAAAGATTCTGCAACCTTGTTCTCCTTACTCTTGATGTATTTTATCTCAAATTTAAACTCACTAAGGGTAGACAACCGTATAGCTTTCCTGCAATTCAGATTTGGTTAGTTAAATATATATCTCAACCCACTCTAATCACTCATCAATATAAACCTCATCCCAAGAACATAATTTCTCCACATTTTAAATGCATGAATAATAGCTTCCATCTCAAGATCATGAATCACATAGGTTTCCTAATGCTCATTTATTTTCCTGTCCCTCCTGCATAAGAACTCCACCAAGCCCTCTCTTGCAAGAATCTCTATACACTACAAACTCTTTTTTTGGATATTCAATCTTAAGAACTGGATCATTTGTCAACAACTGCTTCAATTGTTCAAAAATGGTTGCACATACCTCTGTCCATTCAAATTTCTTACCTTTTCTCTGCAATGATGTAATAGGATATGAAATGTGTGAAAATTTCCTGATGAAACTCTTGTAGCAAGCTGCTAGTCCCATGAATGACCTGAATTCATCCACATTTCTAGGAGCTTCCCATTCCATGATATATTTTATCTTTTCTGGATCTATTGCTATGCCTTCCTTGGAAACAACTGTTAGGTCCCTATATTACTAGTATAGTCCCTTATTGTTGTTAGTGTAACCCCCTTATTGTTATTATTGTACCCCTGTAACCCGCATATTGTTATTATTGTGCCCTTAAATTATTATTGTTAGGTCGGCTAGGATTACATTGTGGCCCAACTAGGATTACATTGTGGCCCCATGGACTCCTATATATAGAAAGGAGGTTTTGTAATTTATATCATCCAAGAGTTGTTCATTCATGTAATGTATTGGAGGTTTTCCCCTTGAAGTAGCTTATTTATAAGGCATTGCTGTCTCTTTTCTTCTATTTTTAGAGCTGGTTTAACAACATTTCGTATCAGAGCTTTGGATTCTAGGGTTTCGCTTCTCCAAACAGGTCATTGTGGCATTTTCACTATAACTTGTTTTCTACGAAGGTTTAGTAGCTAAAATTTTTAGAGTGCGAAGTCGAAATCCTGAGGAACATTGTCGAAACATTTTAGAGCTTGGTTCACACTATTTTCGGAGATATGATCTGTGGAAGTTAGGGCTTTTTGCAGGCTCCTAAATTTAACCTAAACAGGTCATCACGTAATTTTCGCTATAACGTTTTTTCTACGAAGATTCAGAAGCTGAAATTTTTAGAGAGCGAAGAAAAAATCCGGAGGAACATTGTCGCAAAATTTCAGATCTTGGTTCACAATATTTTCGGAGATATGATCTATAGAAGGTATCTCTTTTTCAGGCTCCCGAATTTCATCTAAAAGAGGTGATCGTGGGAAAATCTTCATAACTCTCTCCCAAAGCATAGGATTGGAATTCTGTAAAAAGTGGCTTGAAGTAAACAGACTATAGTTTCCTGTCTATAAATTTCAAAGCCAAAGAAGAAAACAGTGACACGTGTCAAGTCATACAAGTTCTCTCTACTGAACCAATCCATAAGTAGGTCATTGTGGGAGATTAGACATAACTTTGTCTTGAAGAATCCAAATCAGGTCAGACCTGTGGCATTCAAAAGAGGATTCAGAGGGATACCGTAGGGCCAATTTTTAGATATTTAAGATCCAAAATCACATAGATAATTCAGTTTCAATATCAAGCTCCTCAAAAGAAAGAAAAAGGTGTGTATTTGGTTTTTAAAATTGCATAACGTTTGTTTGAAAAAGCAGTTTGAAGTGATTCCAAGGGCATATTTTAGAATTTTTATCAGTATTGGGTTCTATAATTCCTCCAAAAAATAATTCCATACCCATTAAACCCTCAAAAAGCTATACTATGACGCATGAAGAGGAAGAATTGCAGTATGAGATATCAAAATTACGGTACCAAGTGCAACAAATTTCGATCTTACGAAGAGCAATCGAAGATGACATAGATGGTTTAAAAGAAGAAATGGAGGCTAAGTTGGATGGTTTGAAGTATCAAATAATAGCTAATAAGGATGATAAATTAGTGGAAGATCACATTGAGCATCAACAACAAGTTCTCCAACTCTCAAAGGATAACCTCACTTTGGTGTAGAATCTAATGAAACAACAGGAAGATCAACATCACATCGAAAGAAGTTCCGAAGTAGTCACAGAAACAAGAAATTGAAAAGTACGATCAATTTCAGAGTATCTCAACAAGTGGAAGAACTTTCCTGTAGAAGATTCCACATGGGAGGATGAGAATTTTATACAGAAGCATCAAGAAATAATCAAGCGTTGAGGAAAACACTTGTTTGAAGGAGAGGGGCATGTTAAGTCCCTATATTAATAGTTTAGTCCCTTATTATGTTAGTTTATCCCCCCTTATTATTATTGTTGTACCCCTGTAACCCCCATATTGTTATTATTGTGCCCTTACATTATTATTGTTAGGTCGGCTAGGGTTACATTGTGGCCCCATTAGGATTACATTGTGTCCCCATGGACTCCTATATATAGAAAGGAGGTTTTTTCATTTGTATCGTTTAAGAATCATTCATTTATGTAATGTATTGGAGGTTTCCCCCTCGAAGTGGCTTATTTCTAAGGCGTTGATATCTCTTTTCTTCTATTTTTGGAGCTAGTTTCACAACAAGAACATGTCTTAATTAATGTACCTTCCTCTGAAAGAAAATTCATTTACTTAGTTTAGCATACAACTTATGCTCTCTCATCAATCTCAATACTACTGCTAAGTGTTCAACATGTTCTTCCTCATTCTTAGAATATATCAAGATGTCATCAATGAATACAATAAAAAAATTTTTCCAAATAATGACACAACACATTATTCATCAAGCATATAAAAGTAGTTGGGACATTATTCAAACCAAATGTAACTACAAAAAACTCATAATGCCCATACCTGGTCCTAAAGACAGTCTTGTATATGCCATATTCCTTGATGCGTACATGATGGTATCGTGATCTCAAATCAATATATGAGAAATTTTGTAACTCTAGGAGATAGTTCCTAGTTGTGGGGGAACCAGTGCCCGAGACATATTAATATTGATGGAAAATTAATAAAATTAGTGGATGGAGGAATTGTCTAGAGAGTAGCAACGAATATTCTAATTAAAAAACCTAGTCTTCAAAACCAGAATGGCCAAAAACACTGAGGATTACAGGGTGTTTTAGCTAATAAATTATTTATAAAGAAAATAAAGAAGGAAAGGGTTTAAGCTTAGGAAATTAAGAATATAAATTCAAACCTTTGTATAAAGAATTATAGATAGAAGAGATAGTGTGAGTGAGTTTATGGAACATGGAGTGCCCTTTAAGGGTCTCAAATTTAAATTACATGAGTACTAACAATTAAATTCATGAAAGATTAAATTGAGATAACCTGATGCATCATACACCATTCCAAAAGAGGAAAAAAACATAAATGAACTACTACAAACAATGGGGGAAACAACAATTGCAACCATCCCAATGTTGGAATAAAAAATAGTTACTATTATTAAGTTTTTTAGAGACTCCTTCGTTACATGTCCTCCTTCCTTTTCTGACTCTGAAACCCTTCAAAATATAATTTATCCACTTTTATCTTCTCCTCTATTCTAACCATTCCCGAATTGGTTATGGCACTAACTCATAGACAGTTACTTAAATGTATCTTTTCACTAATAATAGATCCTTATTTTAAATATACGAGAGTTGTTTTGGAATGCTTTTATAAATTTAATATTCTGTGTATAACATAATATATATAATATTAATTTATATCCTTTATATGTTAAGAATAAAAAATAAATTCCCTCCTTTTATCATGATATTTTACATTACAATTCAAACATATCTTTGAGTTTTAAATCATATAAAATTAGATTTGGATCATAATAAATTATGTGTGGGTCACATGGAAAACCGTACATGGTTTTTGCAAATCCAAATCCGTCTACGGGATCACCTCTTAGCAGTTTCCATAAATGAAGATAGTGATGTTGTAATCAACTGGAGTCGTAGATTTTTAGATGAGTGGTTTTACATTTCCCCTGATTTAGGGGGGGACTCCTCATATTAAGCTTTGTGCAGTTTGGGCCATCGGGACTCCATTGATTTGGAACTAAAGAAATCTTAGTTGCCCATCTAGTTTTATTAGAAACAAAAAATAATTTATTGCAAGCGTTTACAAATTATTGGGCATATACCTGCTAGAATAACTAGCAAGATCTCTTAAACCACTTCAAATTTTTGAAAATTCCCCACTTTAAAGTCAATTGGGGCTATTCTAAAAAAAAACCAGATCACATATTTTTAAAACCTGACAACATTTGGTCAAACTTTGAGCCCGAAATTCATGACCTGAAGATGCATATGTTTTTTGTGTATGTGATCTCAACATTTGAATCTTCTTATGGTATAGGGAGATAATCAAATTTTCTATTGGGATTACCCTTGCAAGAATATTTACAAGAGGTTTCATCAATAACAATTAAATGACCACTTCCATAATCCTCTAATGCACTATCCACTTCTAGAATTAAATTTAAATTAGCCAATGCATTTTCTCCTTTGAGTTTGTGTGGTAGTATAGTCAATCTAATTTTATTTTTTATCTAAATTTACTCACACACAATTCCCAATAGTTGCAACCTCTTTGTTTGCAAAAGTTGCAGTCTCTCTATTGATAAATTCCAGTGTACCTCTCTTTCTCTTCATTAGCTTCTCCATTTCAAACTCCATTTTGATTAGTTTCATCCCAAACAACATGGAGTTCATTTTTGCTTCAACATCCCTCGTGACAAACTCTTGTAGAGATGTATCCTTTCATCCCTCTCCTTCATTTTTGACCTAAAATCTTGTTTCAAATTCTCCAACAAGTTTTGCATCGTCTCAGAACACTTTACTTGTTCTGATTGAGAAAATATCATGGATGTTGAATATTTTTCCACAATGTCTGCCATGTGAGACCACATATTTTGAGAAAACTTGAGTGCTTGTTTTTCCAACATAAGTTACCTTGCAACTAGAAGCAGAACATGCTTCAACTTTTGTTTATTATTTCCTTAAAAACTCCACATCTTCCAAGATAGTACGTCAAAAACCGTTGAAATATTTTCTTAATTTATTTGCACTAAAAATATATGTTTCTCCAAGAATGATGGTGACAGAAATAACATTAAACTAGTATTTCACATATGCTTATAAAACATGAGGTAATGATACCCTAGTTCCAGCAATAACATACTTTGTCCCTGACCAAAATTAGCCTTGCAAATTTTGGTTACAACGTGTGGCTCCATCTGGGGACAGTGTTTTGTTTGAAAAATGATGAGAACAACAAACTAGTTTCCTTGGTTGGGCATGGAGTCATAAAACTGGAATTTCTCCCAATTAGCTCTAAAATTGTAAAATATGAAAATATCCCTGAATTTTTTTTTTATCTAGACAACTGATCCTTATTCACCATCTGAAACAAAAACTTTTGCAAGCTAAAATGAAATTTTCAGTGGAAGAGATTATTTATGTACAATTCTCTACCTATTTACAAAACTGATTTTGCTCAAGTATAATCAGTTTTCCAATGATACCACTTCGGCATTTGAGTACTGGATCTCATACCACTTTTTCCTTGGACTTAGAAAATGAGAGCAGACATGAGCAACAAAAAATTTTCAAAAGAAAAATGTAATACATACCCCCACACTGATATTCATTGTTGATCGAAAAAATATACCATATAATCTGCTACATGATCACAAAATCCTTGGTGAACAACTCCAAAATATGTCTTTTATTCAATAAAAGTTTTCTGATATATATTATAAGAATTTTTCCAACTAGGGGTGCCTTTTTCTCTACCATCATAGTGATTTATGGAATTTATACTATCCCTATTTTTAAATTCTTCAACTTTGAGCTCCTCATGAAAATATTGTTGGGTAATGCTCATAACCTTTTCAAATGTTAGTCCCATATTTTTTCTTGGAAGAATATACTTATCATTAAATTTTTTTCGAACCATTTGTGGACCATCTCTTTCCCATTTTCTTGCAAACAAATTTGCATGGGAACTAGTATCCTTACCTCCATCAGAATGATATGAATCATAAATAGGGGCTTCTTTAAAATTGAAAAAATAATTTTTATTTGAAAAAACTTGCAATTGAATACTTTCTTCAGTGAAAAAGCCATGTCATTCATGAGATTTTAAATAGTCTTCAAATAATTTAGAGGGCAGTTCTATGAGCTCTTTTGAAGAGAAAAGCATACAATTAAAACCCAGGAGAAAATCCATATTTCTACTTACATCAAAACCATCATGTTTTTTCATAAACTTTTTTTCAACCAACTCTTTTAATTTGGTAAGGGTCAATAAAAGTTTTCTTTGAAACACACTTATACCGATGCTTCATAACATCCTCTTGAACAACATGTTTTTTACTAAGAACTTCTTTACATATGGAAGTTTGTTACTTGGCTTGTGGTTGTTCAAAAATAACCTCTGGTTTTTCATTAAATTTGTTTGTGAACAAGGATGTTGGAGGACATGTATTTAATTCTTCCTCTAAATCATCTATATCATAAATAGGTGCATGCTTGAAATTAAAAAAATAATAGTTGGAAGAATTACTTTGAAGTTTAATCTCTCCTTCTTTCAAAGGGAAATATGAGTTATGAAAGTTGTGATTATCTTCAAAAGACTCAATGGGTTGGTCCACACATTCACCATAATACATGACATATTCTTGAACAACAATTTTTTCATTTTATTGATAAAAGAGTGGTTGTTCTCAGTGTAAGTCTAAAATTTTCTCATGTTTAGTGCTCCCTTGATTATCTTTAAACCTGGTCAACACATCTTTTTTTGTGGAGTTGCTAAAGAATAATTTTATTTTAATTGTCTAACATCTTTTTTCAGAACAATATTGCTTCTTACATTCAAAAAATTATTTACCAATAAATCTTCTATGGTCCCTTTGAATACTTGATACATTATCAACATTCACCATAAATTATTGAATTTCTTTCTCATCAGTTTCTTCAACAAGATCATCATAAAATTTAATTTGTTTTTGAAAATCATAATACTCACAACAATCTTCAAAATGAAATTGTTTTGAATATAATGTTCTATAGAATGAATTAAATTTTGCATGGAAACTGTTTAAAGAAGAAATACTTGAAAGAGATAAATATCTATACAAAACCCTTTCTTCTTGTCAGGGTGTATTAATCACTATTAAATGAATAAAACAGTACACATAAATTATCAACCTAGGTACTTATTTTATTTCAGTGACAACTGCACTATCTGTGCTGATACACCCAACTAGAAGAAAATCCAAATAAAGGAAATAGTTGCTGAAGTAAATGATGGAAGGAAATCACTCATGCGGAAATAAAATGATCTACAAGACTGTAATCGCACCTCAATTAATCTGTCCTAGTGCACCACACAACAATTACCCAGCTGGTATCTCTGATCTCATGTGTGTAACAGCATATAAAACATTGGAATTGAAGCAGATCTATTCACAGCTAAAACGACAGCAACAACACTTCCACTGATACATAAACAAAATAGAAATACGTATACACAAATACCTTAACCACTGTAATCCCTGTTAAAGAGGAGGGCCCTTCCTCCCTAGCAGGGCGCAGGAAGAGAAAGAACTTAACAGAAAATAAATTAGATAACACATGTAACAACAACACAATATTTTTGTATTATGATGATTGAAAGTTACAGAGTCAAGATGATGATCTCCTCCCATTCTCTCTTTGATTTGTGTTCTTTAAATATACAAGATACAAAAGGGAAATTTCCAACCAACTGATTACAAAATCTAAGAGATCTTTCCATCATGATTCAGCTGTAACAAGTCGAATCTGATTATTGAAATTGAGGAAATTTAGAAAATGTCCACAACAGAAAATTTGTGAATATGTCCTTCAAAGAACCTTGTGTTTCTCCCAATGAAGACCGAATTTTAGAAAACTACTCATCGAAAAACTATTTTGGTCCGTTCTGCACAAAACCTATGTCTCGGATTTTCAATATTCTTCTTCGTTTGCCTGAAATTTCCAATGGAAAATTTTCACTTGTTATTCCAGTGAATTTATGATTTGGAATATTTAGTTATGAACTGAAGATCGGATTTGCAATTTGAAAGAGATCTTGGAGGCTAAAATCATGAGTTATAAAAAATTCATTAAACAAACCATCATTTACAAAATAATTCATAATAATATTCAATTTATTAAAAATAAAGGAGAATAAATAATACTTATCCATAAGAGAATAAATAATTATAAAATGGGATTAAATGATAAATTATGATAAATAATGTGATAAAAGAATTGTAGGAAAGGATGAAATATATGTTAAGAAATGGTAATAATAATGACAATTTAGCGGCCTAACATCTCCCCCAAACTGAACATATTGCATGTCCTCATGCAACCCAATGCCTCTGTATTAGCCAAGCTGTAATTCAAATAATCAAGATGTGTACCCCAACTCATGATATTGATGGAAGAAAATGGTTATTCCCTAAATGATTCCTTAAAATAATAGATGTTCAATTAATGAAGTTGTAATAATTTTCATTTTCAACCAGATGTATATGAAGTTGCAACAAAGTATGATACAAGTAAGAACAAACTTCATTAACCATTTTCTCAAAAATTACAAACCATATTTTTTTGAAATATTGGAAGCAAAACTTTACTATATCAATGCTTCTTGAATCCGAAAATCGAATCTATAGGATGCACGGATCTTGAGATATAAACAAAATAGTTGTAGGTAATGATGTTTAATTTCTTGAAGAAAAAAAAAAATTAAATCAGTTTTTCATGAAATTTCACAGGTTTGTTCTTAATACTTGTCCATACCAAAAATCAAAGCAAACCAATGAACAAATTTCAATATATTAGCAAAATGGTTGTAGGTAAAATTGGTTTCTTGAAACATAACAACTCTTTCTCCCCTAAACTAGAAAATTAGCATGTCCTCATGCTATACTAGAAAACAAGTTGAGGTGGTTTCTATGATCATTGTTGAGACCTTTGCTTGGTGTATAAGAACATAAAATAAGAGATATTTTTTGAATGAATAAGGAGATCAATCGATGATAAATAATATTAATGGGATGTTCATGATAATGAAAGTAAAACTCCCCCAAACTGAAATATTTTGTGTTTCTTAAAAATGGGAAGTGGTAAAGAAGGGGAAATAATGGTTCAAAAATATGGGTGAATAATGCTCAATGGTTTTTCATGACATTCTCCTAAATTTTTAATAAATAATTTTTTTTTGCTATTTTACCTCAATTTTTACCTCTGTAAAAATGTGGAATGACATTTATGGGTTGACATTTGTAGAAGCTGATGTAGGCTGAGCTGATGCTGAAAGTGATGCGGAAGGTGGAAGCCATGCAAGCTGAAAAAAAGTAATCAGAAAGTGTAGTAGTGTTTCCTTCCACCAAACTGATTAGTTTCCACGTCATCTATAAAAAATATCATGAGTATCCTTAATCAGTAATTCAGCACCTCAATTACCTCATTACATATGAAAGTGACATAATCATATTGTGAATGGAATGGTATTATAATGGATAAGAAGAGAAAAGATGCATTCCCTATACCCATAAGCTTTGGTTGTTGTGAGCACAGAAATTATGCTTCTCAAGGTCTGTCCAATTACCTGAGATTCAAAATCAGAATTAGGCCTCTTTATTCCATGTAAAAATAGTAGTGGTGTTGTTAAGATATGAATAAATTGTGGATAATTGGGCAAAGCAACTATCTTTGGTTAAAGATATGATACTTGTAGAATAAAGGAATGATGTATTAGATGATACAAAATGTCAACTATCAAATATCTTAAAAGTTTCATCCCTGACATGTAAAGTAAATATTTATAACTCAATAATAGATATAACACATAACCACCATCATCTAAGAACTGATTAAATATTACCTCATGAACCATGAGTTCTAGAAAACCTTGTATATTCAACAGTCAGATTTATCAGAAATTGGCTTTGAGAAAACAAGGTAACCAAGTAGATTATAGTATTAAATTAACTTATATACCATAGGCATAGCCACTGCTGCCAGCAGGTGTCCATAGCCTCAACAGGGCTACCTTTTTAACCCATTGAGAGGTCATTGTCCCATCAATTAGAAATAAGTACATAGCTACAAAAATCCTTTCAATTTACTTAGATTTCAACTAAATATCATTGTTCTGGCGTTGTAACTAGTTAATAACAATTCCATTCACAGGAGCTAACAAAAGTGAAAAAGTCGGTTCGTGATGAGACCTCTTGTCCCATTACTGTGGATTGGTGACCAACAGTGGTACTATCACTTTATTAGGACCTATGATCATGGTAGGTCGGTCGGTGATGAGACCTCCTATTCTCTATATGACTATTTATGTTTAGAATTCAACTATGGTTATTGTTAATAAATAAAATATTACTTAATAGATGGGGTGGCAGGTCAGCTCCTTAAGAGCTAGGGATGGCATAAAAAGTTGTGTAGTAACTATTTTCAACTTTGATAGTTTTGCTTCTAAAAAAATAATAACCTTCAAAAGACTGTCGATAAATATATTTTTCATTGCTGAGATTGGGGTTGAAGAGCATTTAATTAGATAATGGAGGAAATATTTAAATACAATTTTGTGGTCATCATCATAAATTTTACAATATTAGGGACTTGACACATTAGGAAATTTGAAAGTTGGCCTGATGAAATCATCTTTGCATAATGTTTCCTTAAAAATAAGATTATGTTTATAGATAAACAAAGATAAATTGACTACCCAATCATTATGTCAAAGAGGGCCTAGACCATTAAAAGTATTTCCCATTCACAAAGGAGAAAAACAAATCAGAAAGACCTTCATATGTTGAATTCAACGTGAAAATTGGCCAACAACAATAGTTGTGATATGGTAACAACAACCATGACCTAGGTAATAATAGGGGAAGGGGAAAAAGAATGATTTTAGGAAGGTGACATGAAGGAGGATTAGTCACTTTACAAAATAATGAGGAATTAAGAGTGAATCATTCCTGACAAAAGTTACCATAATAATCATCGTTATTACTAAATACGAGACTTCCCCCCAACTAAACTATGTCTGTCATCAGTCATAGTTGGTCATGTCATAAGTAAAATACCAATGAAATCCACAGAGTCATTCGAGGACGTACCTGGAAACTTAGCTTGGTGGAGTAACAACACTAGAGGAGTAACAACACCAAGTACTTAGAAAAATATCTCCATGGAGTAACACATCAAAAACTTAGAAAATTTCCTGGAGTAACAGCACCGGATACTAGAAAATGTTTCAGAGTAACAACACCGGAGGAGTAACAACAGTGATGGAGTAACAATAATGACAGAGTAACAGCACTGGCAGTGTAACAAAAGTGAGGGTGTAACAACAGTGACAGTGTAACAGCAGTGACAGAGTCACAGCAGTAATGGAGTAACAACATTGACGATGTAACAACAGTGACGGAGTAACAAAACTGACAGTGTAATAGCAATGACGGAGTCACAGAAGTAATGGAGTAACAACTCTGATGGTTGTAACCACATCCAACACTTAGAAAATTTTTCCAGAGTAACAACACCATGAAATTTTAAGAACTCGCTTCTTTTTATTTTGAGAACAAAACAAAAAATGTGACCTTGAAGTAAACAATACATGAAGCATAAAAACATAAGGGAAATCAGAAAATAAATGAATCTTTATTAAAAATCAATAAATAAATAAATAACTTAAGTTACAATGGTTATGATTTTTGTTGCGGAAATGTTGTTTGTGAATGGTGAATGAATGGAAAAATGCTTTTTCGGAAATTGCTTGGATCTTAAAATGGAAATTAATTCCTCATTTCTCATGTTATAAATCCATTAAGTGATAAAAAGTATTCATGTTTTTTTCTCCGTTGGAGGAAACGTTTTTGAAAATGTTCTCATTTCATTATCATTGTTTTCAAAAATCACTTGTTCATAAATTGACCTCATTTATTCTCCTGGGACCTGCAAAAAATGAGAATCTACCTGCAATAAAACATAAAATCATGGAAGAAGAGAGAACCTTGGGCTCTCCCAATTCAAGACATATGCAAAAAAAGAAAATTCATTACTCTGTAAAATAAATCCACGAAAAGATAAACAAAGAAAAATTAATTTATTACCCGCGGTAGAGTGGTAGCCAACCATACTAACCAACAACGTTTCAATCATAACTTCTTTGTTTTTCATCCTATTTGAGTGATTCCAAAGCCAAATGAAATTGAATTCAGTGAAATATCTCCAATAGAAATAGGTTTTAAAAATTTCATGTAATGGTATGTTAAATTTTCTTAGAACAACCTGCATAACAAAGTCATTTTTTATTTTCTAGCTCAGACCAACAGTTGATATTTTAAGCACAACCTTTTCATTTGATGACGGATTGAACTGATTCAAATTAGAGATTCAATTATATTCATTTAGATATCCCCAATAGTAACATGTTTTTAAGGAAAGAATAATTTATGGGTCAAATATGTTAGTGAACAACTGGGAAAACAAAGTTTCAAGAGTGCTGATTTACGATAAACATTCAGTATTGTGGTCATCACTTTCTCATAAAATATCAAAATAAAGTGATTCAAATTGCATTTTAAACTAGATTCATAGGGGAATATCCCATAGAAATACATTTCCAAAATATAGTCATTTAGGCCTCCAAAAATGGACTTTCCCAACTCTCTTCCTGAGCTGCCTACTAGACATCTTGCCATTGTTTTGGTTATAATGTTTTCATTTCAAATCCAAATCGAGTGATTAAAATTGGGTTATAAATTATACATAAAGGGTTATGTAGGATAGAAACAGGCCTTGAAAATATGTCCATTTCGTCCCTCAAAACATTACTGTCCCGATTGTTTTTCCAGAATTTTCATCAAGCCCGCAAGCCATAAGATATGATAATCAAGGAATTTTTCCAAGAAGGTGATCAAAATGAATATGAGTGTTTGTATAAATTTAATTTTCCAATATAACACATCTACATACATAAATAAATTCGAATATTGATCACCGATGTCAAATTTCACAACATGTTGCAACAAAAACAACTATTTTTACATATAAAGAAATTTATTTATTTATGTCTTCATCTATTATATTTTCTACATTACACTATTCTACCTTGAAAAATAAAATATACTTACGTATAGGAGTACCTCCAATGAATCCATTTTCGAAATAAGGCTTCAAGTATGCACATACCCATAATTGAAAGTCGTGTGCTAATAAGCACTAGGGTTTGAGAGACCAACTTCCCTGTTAAGGATGGTACCAAGAATTGCTCAAGTATCGAGTGATGTTTCGAGAAAAAAACAGAGTGAAATCAGTCTTCAATGTAGTCTTGATTTCCCATAGTTTTTATATAGTGAAGTTCTTCGAATGGATTCCAGATTGTGTTAATGCTTTGTTCCTTGACCTCATCCCATGAATTTCGGGGGCTTTTTAGAGTGGGGGGTGTTTGTGGATTTTTATATCATCCTACTGGCACATATTTACCCTATGTGTATCAATTCATCCTACAAGTGCTTTAGTTTCTACAGTGGTGAGCTCGCTAAAGTTCGTTAGAGCGATGCGCAGGTTCTTACCTCTCGTCTTACTGCCTAGAAATTGTGTCGCTAGAGACACGCTAAAAAAACACATGGAAATTGCACCTCTAAGTGCCCCAGTGTAGCATTGGTAAGCCCGCTCAAGTTCATTAGAGCATTGCACAAGTTCTTACCTCTCGTATTACCGCCTAGAAATTGCAGATTGGGCACACTCTATCCTCTAACAAACAACTCTGGTTGATTGGATCGTCACTGGCATCCCTAGAAATGGCGCCAAAATGTTGGGTTGTATTAATGAATATTAAATGACTAAAACAGTACACATAAATTATCAATCCAGGGACGTCTTTTATTTCAATGACAACTGCACTATCTGTGCCGATACACCCAACTAGAAGAAAATCCAAATAAAGGAAATCATTGCTGAAGAAAATTCTGGAAGGAAATCAATCATGCGGAAATAAAATTATCTACAAGACTATAGTCACACCTCAATTAATTTGTCCTAGCGCGCCACAAAAAAATTACCAAGTTGGTATCTCTAATATCATATGTGTAACAACATATAAAATATTGGAACTGAAGTAGATCTATACACAGCTAAAAAAGCAGCAACAACACTTCCACTGATACATAAACAAAATAGAAATACGTATACATAGCTACATTAACCGCTGCAATCCATGCTAAAGAGGAGGGCCCTTCCTCCCTAGCATGGCTCAAGAAGAGAAAGAACTTAACAGAAACTAAATCAGATAACACATGTAACAACAACACAATATTTATGTATTATGATGATTGAAAGTTACAGAGTCAAGATGATGATATCCTCCCCTTCTCTCTCTGATTTGTGTTCTTTAAATATACAATATACAAAAGGGAAATTTCCAACCAACTGATTACAAAATCTAAGAGATCTTTCCATCATGATTCAACTGTAACGAGTCGAATCTGATTATTGAAATTGAGGAAATTTGGAAAAAGGCCACAACAGAAAATCTGTGAATATGTCCTTCGAAGAACCTTGTGTTTATCCCAATGAAGACTCAATTTTGGAAAACTACTCATAACTAAACTATTTTGGTCTATTTTGCACAAAACCCATGTCTTGGATTTTCAATATCCTTCTTCATTTGCCCGAAATGCCCAATGAAAAATTGTCACTTTTTATTCCATCGAATTTTTGAGTTGGAATATTTAATTATGAATTGAAGATTGGATTTGCAATCTAAAAGAGATCTTGGAGGCTAAAATCATGATTTATAACAAATTCATTAAATAAACCATCATTTACAAAATAATTCATAATAATATTCAATTTATTAAAAATAAATGAGAATAAATATTACTTATCCATAAGAGCATAAACAATTATAAAATGGGATTAAATGATAAATTTTGATAAATAATGAGATAAAAGAATGGTAGGAATGGATGAAATATATGTTAAGAAATGGTAATAAGAATGACAATTTAGCGGCAAAACACTTCCTGGTCTAAAGAAAACATGAAAAACTTCATCTTCACATCTTCATGAACGATACTCTGCTGCTCCATGCATTCATGAAAGCTTCTAAGATGTTGGACCAGACTTTCATCTCCATCTCCACTGAATCTTGGAAGATACTCATTCCACTCATGAAATGTAGGCATATCATGAGGATAACCATGGATCCCAGTAAAATCCAATGGGAAAACTTATTTTCTAGAATGAAGGGAAAATATTAAAGCCCATAAAAATAAATGCTCAAAGGTAAAAACACAAGGTGAAATTTTTACAGCCTATCACTAGTTTATGTCACCTTCAAAAACCAGAAAAAAATATTTAAACCCAGGGAATATATTTTAAATTCCATCCCCGATAACGACACCAAAATATGTTGTAACTCTAGGAGATAGTTCTTGGTTGTGGGGGAACTAGTGCCCGAGACATCTTAAGATTTATGAAAAACAAAAACAATCAGTTGCTGGAGGAATTGGCCATGAGAGTAACAACGACTCTTCTAATTCAAAAACCCAGTCTTCAAAACTAGAATGGCCATAAAAATTGAGGATTGCAGGGTCTTTGAGCTAGGAAATTATTTAGAAAGAAAATAAATAAGGATGAGGTTTAAGCTTAGGAAATTAAGAATCTAAATTCAAACCTCTGTAGAAAGAATTACAGGCATAAGAGATAAGGTGAGTGATTTTATGGAACGCGGAGCACCCTTTAAGGGTCTCAAATTCAAATTACACGATGACAAAAAAAGTAAATTCACGAAATATTAAATTGTGAAAACCTCTTTCATCATACACCATTCCAAAAGAGGCAAAAAACATAAATGAACTACTGCAAACAAGGTGGAAATCAACAACTGCAACCATCCAAATGCTAGAATCAAAATTAGTTACTATTATTAAGTTTTTGAGAGGCTCCTTCGTTACATGGCCTCTTGACTTTTTTGAATATGAACCCCTTGAAAATATAATTTCTCCACTTGTATCTTCTCCTCTACTCTAACTATCCCAGAAAATTTGGTTATGGAACTAACTCATAAACAGTTACCTAAATGTCTCTTTTCAATAATAATAGCTACTTCTTTTAAATACATGAGAGTTTATTTTGGAATAATTTTATAAATTTAATATTATATATATAACATAATATATATAATATTAAATTATATTATTTATATGCTAACAATACAAAACAAAAATCTCTCCTTTTATCATGATTTTGTACATTAAAATTCAAACATATCTCTAAGTTTTAGATAATATAAAATGAGATTTGGATCATAATAAAATATGTGTGGGTCGCATGGAAAACCACACATGGTTTTTTGAAATCCCAAACCCACTAGGGGATCACCTCTTAGCAGTTTCCAGAAATGAGGACAATGATGTCGTAAGCAACTGTAGCCATAGAGTTTTATATGAGTGGTTTTACATTTACACTTATTCCGGGGGCACTCCTCATCTTAATCTTTGTGCAGTTTGTGCAACCGTGACTCCATTGATTTGGAACTGAAGAAATCTTGGTCGTCCATCTAGTTTGATTAGAAGAAAAAATTAATTTGTTGCAGACGTTTACAAATTTCAAGGAATATACCTTCCAGAAGAGCTGGAAATATTTATCATGCCGATTCAAATTTTTGAAAAATTCCTACATTGCATTTAATTGGGGCTATTCCGCAAAAAACCCAAATCGCGGATTTTTAAAATTCGACACTATTTTCCCAAAATTTGAGTATGAAATTCATGAACTGAAGATGCCTCTATTTTCTATATATGTGATCTCACCATTTTACTCTTCTTGTGGTATAGAGAAATCAAAAAAATTTCTATTGGGGTTTCTCTAGCGAGAATATTTACAAGTGGTTTCATTAATAACAATTAAATTACCATTGTCATCTACCTCTAATGCATTATCCACTTTTGGAATTAAATTTAAATCAACCAACGCATTTTCTCCTTTGAAGTTTGTGTGGTAGTATAGTCAATGTGATTTCATTTTTTATCTAAACTCATTGGCACACAATTTCCAAAACTTGTAGCCTCCTTGTTTGCAGAAGTTTCAGTCTCTTTAGTGATAAATTCCAGTGTACCTCTATTTCTCTTCCTTAGCTTCTCCATTTTGAACTACATTTTGATTAGTTTCATCTCAAAAAACATGGAGTCCACTACTGCTTCAACATCGCTCCACATAATCTTGCAGAGACAAATCATTTCATTCCTTTCCTTTAGTTTCAACCTAAAATATTGTTTCAAATTATCGAACAAGTTTTGCTACTTGTTGTGCATCATCTAAGAACACTTTAATTATTTCCGTTGATAAAATCTCATGGATTTCGAATCTTTTTCCACAATTTCTGCCATATGAGACCACATAGATTCAGAGGAAACTTGAGTGTTTGTTTTTCCAACATAAGTTCCCTTGCAACTAGAAGTATAACATGCTTCAACTTTTGTTCATTCTTTCCTTAAAAACTCCACATCTTCCAAGATACTACATCAAAAACTGTTGAAGTATTTTCTTAATTTCTTTGCATTAAAAATATATGGTTCTCCAAGAGTGATGGAGACAGAAATAAAATTCAACTAATATTTCACAAATTCTTAAAAAATCAGAGGTAATGATACCCTTTTTCCAGCAATATTAGACTATGTCCCTGACCAAAATTCTCCTTGCAAATTTTGGTTACAAAAAGAACACTATTTCTCCCTTCAACTGGTAAAACAAGTCATCAATCCTCAGAAATGGGTACCTGTTATTTATCCAATGCATAATATAAGAGTACCATCCTTCTTATTCACGAACAATATTGGTGCACCCTAAGGTGATACACTTGGCCTAATGTATCCCTTATCAAGCATTTTCATCAACTGCAACTTCAACTCTACTAACTCTAAAGTGCTCATCCAATAACACGTCTTTGATGCTGGTGTTGCCCTTGGTACCAACTCAATATAAATTTCCACTTCAATATGAGGGGGAAATTCTCGAACTTATGCGGAAAATACATCTTGAAACTGATGCAATATAGGGTACCTCTTGAAGATTTATGCGTCCTCAATATCCTTACCCTTATCACTAGAAATATGAATTGCAAACATCACACACCCCTTTCTACAAATGCACTTATCCTTCATAGTTGGGACCATCCTAATTGATGGAGGGCTCTTCTTTACCTACAAGATTCTCTTTTCCCCATTATTATCCAAGCACTCAATATCCTTGTCATTGAAATATACTTTGGTCCTGTGAAGATACAACCAATCCATACCCAAAATCATACTATATGATCACAATGGAAATAAATTCAAATGTGTTGTTGTAGGTATACCATTCAACTCAAATGAAAAATCTCTCACCTAATGATGAACTCTCTTCTTAGTACCTATAGCCAACTGCACCAACCAAGATTTCACATGCACTTATTTGGTCAATCCACACTTTTCCACAAGGTCAATATTAGCATAATTATACTTATATCCATGATCAATCAAAATAGAAACAACTTGGCCATAGAGATTACCTTCTATCTCAATAATGGATGCCTGATGTTATGCCTGCTTGTTGTCCACAACTTCATAAATCCGAGGAATGTTATGAACAACATCCCCAATTGTCTGCGCCTTCTGAGCACTATAGATATGAGGTCTACCTCCCTGTTACAATGGAAAATCATTCTTGCGGTGATATTTTCCACATATCCAACACTGCAATAGTGCTCTAAAATCACCTCTAGTTTGTTGCGACCCATGTACCTTCTCCACTACATTGAATTTCTTGTAAGGAAACACATTTTCTTTCTCACCTGCATCTTGAGGTCATCCCTACTTTAGTGGCCACTTCCTTTTAAATTTATCATTTCCTTTAAAATCACGTTTAGGTTCAAATTTGTGCTTTGACTACTCATAATAATGCTTCAATTTTTGGATGGCCTCTTCCAATGATCTAGGATCATCAAAATAAATCCGGTCTCTATATGCTACTGGAAATCCACTAGTGAATATTTGAATCTTAGTCTTCTCACCCATGAGATAAGGCACATAACTCAACAACTCCAAGAATTTTCTAGGATACTCATCATCTGTCATAGAACCCAACTACATCTCATAAAACACATTAGCTATGTCATCATAGTACCTCTCTGATAGGTACTTATTCTTTAAGGGGATCTTGAACTCGTCCCAAAAAAATTTGTCTTACAAAATTCCCTTGGAATTCTTCACATATTCCTACAAAATATCTACTTTCCCTTTAATACTGAAGGCAAATATCTTGGCTTTCATGTTCTCTGAGTAGCTATGCAATTTGAATAATTTTTTCATTCCAAGAAAACATGCCTATGCATATTTTTTCTTCTTCATCTCTCCATCAAATGCAGGAGGCTTCAATTTCTTGAACTCCTCAGAAAAATAATCCCTCCTCCTATAAGGATAATGATGATCATCACTATGATGATGTCTCCCAGATAAGGAACTAGAACTATGCCCCTACATAACAGTCCTCCTGTCACGTGTATCTACTGATCTTCCACCTCTAACTATGTTCCTATATCTAAACTGAGATCTGCTACCATAGTCTCCATTAGTTTTCTCTTCCTACTCTTGATTGATCCTTAATTTTCCTTGTTTCTCAAATTCTTAGAAGCTGTAAAGAATCGTTGGATTGACCTCTAACTGCTTCTCATGAGCCCTTGCAAGTATTTCATGAGCCTCAACCAACCTGTCATTGCATGCTTTGCAACTTATAATATCTTCCCTCAAGCTCCTAAATGTATCTTATATACCAGGAGAATAATCTTCTCCTTGTTTCCCAACTAAAATGTAGGGAGATTCACGTGAACTGTAGTCTACCATTTTTCTCATCATATTTGATCCTCTTCTTCCTGCAAGTGTACCATATCAAATAAATCAAATAGATACCAAAATCAAATACATACCTCATTGATATTTAGGGGAGGTTTATCTCATCTGCAATATTTGTCCACATTAGCATGTACATGTATAATCATAAGCATATCCATATACCAACATGTCAAAAATCACAACATCATGCATGACCATACCAGCTGTATACCATGACCCCATGCATGAAAACCATAACCTTGAAAACATCAGACTTTACCCAAAGAGAGTAAAACTTGCTTTGATACTACCATGTAACCCACTCCTGCCACATTTAACCACTTTCACTGGATTTCCCAGGGTAAACATGAGTTGAGGGTCACTATGATAAGACTCAACCTCTTATATGACCTTAAGTAAATGGAGTCAACTTAAGACATTACTAACTTCCCTCAGGTGTTAGAGTGCCTCCATGAGAAACCCAACCCCTCCAGGTGCCCAAACCCCAAGATAAATCTCTTTTTCACTAAAATATAGCCTCAAACGCTCCCTTTCCAAGTCATGCAAGTGATTATAGGCCTTTGGTCACTCCCATAGGCCTTCCAGCCAGCAACTGTGGACATTTCTAGTCAGTTATATGCGAGTGAACTAGATTTTGAGCCACTTTTTCAGGGCTAGGACTCAGGCCTCTCCCAATAACTCAATGAAACTTCCATAAATGATGAATGAAATATAAATAAAGCTTATAAACCAAAAATTGAACAAGGACTTGACCTGACCTCTCCCAACCAAGACCGGCATTCCATCAAACACTTGGTAAACATGCAAACCACATGTCGTGAATGCATATCTGGAAAAAAAAGGATATGAAAATGTATTTGAGGTTTAACAAGAAGGACCAATTCCTTCTCACAATATCTTTCATAACACCAATTAGGTCTTGCATTCATTAGTCATTCAGTTACAAGTAAAAACATGAAGAGATCCATGACTAAGATCTGTCATAAAGCCATGCTTATAACCATCAAATAAAAAGATAAATAAAAATGATAGAAAAACAATTAAAGCCACATAATAACAATTATATTTACACATCAAAATAAAGATAAAATTATCTCTTATTAAACATATGCAAAATCCAACCAGGTCTAGGACTTCCACATACCACCCAACCATAGATTGGGCTAAACAAAATCTCTCTTTTAGCCAATCACTCCCATGCCATATTCCAAATATGAATGTGGGATCTCATGGGATTAATCAATAAAAAAACAACTAATGGAATGTAAAGGTTAAACCATCTCCACACTCACCATACTGTGATCTCACCTAAACCGGTGTCGAGATCACAAAACCAAATTGATCTTGGATGCCTCAAAATTAGTTCACCATCGCTTGATGAATTTTCCTGTTTCCACCCACCTATTGAGGGATTCCTGGGGAAAACCATTTCCATCCCCAACCCTTGGGATCTTCTTGAGACCACCTCACTTGGAAATCCAAATTTGAACCAAGAAATAATCCTATCACACCATGGCTATCTGAGAATGGAAAGGAAAGGATAAAACCACTTTCAAAACCTAGAAAAATCCATGTCATCGACAACAAAAGAAACAAATACCAGCATGCACATATGATGCATGTCAAACCCATCCAGGAAATCATACATGAACCCTATTACCTAAAAGTATTCCTATTGAAGTTGCTTGATCAAACTTTTGCTTGCTTGAGCCTTGATTTTCCCTACTTTCCTTGTCCTTCCTTGTCCTTCCTTGTCCTTCCTTTGCTTGCTTTCTTTCCTTCTCCTCTTGGTGCTCTTTTCCTCTCCGAAACCAATTTTAAAACTAAACTAAAAAAAGGCTACCAACTTATGCTCTGAGTTATTTTTATTCTTGATGCCTCTAATTTCTTCATTTTTCCTTAAGTTTCCTTCAATTTCCTCCTCACATGCAACCAATGATCTTTCACCTTCCTTTTCCTCTAATTTCCTTTATTTTCATAAAATAAATGCCAAAAATACATTTTTTCCTTTTCAAATCCTTTTCCATTTCCTTTGTCAATTTCCCTTAGCCATAAACCCATCAGGTGATGCCCAATAGGATATTTTTCCCAACATTTAGCTTGGAATAAGTGTCCCTTAACCATGGTCTTATTTTCCTTTATTAACTTTTATTACATGAACTTTTAACCCAGGTTTGTTACAAGTGTCATCATCATAACCAAAATATGGTTGAGGGAATGTCGACATATGAAAATAAATTTTAATTCAAGATTAACACAGACGAGAGAAAACTCTGAAGGAAACAAATTGCAAAAAAGCTAACACACATATACAGTGTGTACATAGTGACTATGCAAAGGTAATCTAGGCATAGTGTTTTTTTAGATAAAACCCATTTCTGGGCCACTCCAAATGGATTCTATCAAAATAAATGAGCTCATAAGCCCCTTTTGCAAGTACATGTTTGACTATATATAGACCTAGCCAAATTATTTTGAGCTTCCTAGCTCCTAATTTGCTATATTTATGATCATATAAAATGAATATATGACCTTATGAGAAGGCACAAGGTTTAACATTTATTTCATACTGTGCTTTGATGTGTTTCTTGTGAGCCTCATTGGCCATTGCATAATCACATCGGGTCTCATCTAAGAGAGCTAGATGCAAAAAAAAACTCTTCTTCCATGGAAGTTGTGGGGAGAATATCAATGGAAAGCCTTAAATATGGAATCTAACATTCAAGCGGAACGAGTGCTTCCAAACCATACACCAAATTAAAGGGTGTAAATCCAGTAGCAGTTTAGACATATGTTCAGTATGATCACAATGCAGGAAAAAGAATGAGGTGAAAATTCATATTATGAATCCCTATAATGTCTTGTAGAATTTTTTTAAAAACCTTATTAATGGCTTCTATTTTCCCATTTTCTTGCGGGTAATAGGGTGTCAAGCTATCATGCTGAAGGCCCAACTTGGCAATAATTTCAGGCATCATGTAATTTTGGAAATGTTTACCATAGTTTGTAATGATGTCTTGGGGAACACCAAATATGGCAATGACATGGTTGAAAATAAGTAATGCAGTTGTTTTGTTGTTGTTATTGTATGTAGGCATCACTTCGGCCCATTTCGTAAAATAGTCTACAACCATGATAATGTAGTCATGCCCCCTGTCTGAATGAGGGTTACAAGTCCTGAAGTCAATGCCCCATTTCACAAAGGGTCCAATAAAAATAGCATGATGCGTAGGAGTAGGTGGGGCATGGGCTTTAAGATTATAAATCTGGTAAGTGTGACACTTTTGGATGGCAAGGATGCAATCTAGAAACATGTTTGGCCAAAACTACCTAACTCGCAAAGTATTTTATGTAGGGGAATTGTTAGACATATTTTCGCCACATGCTCTAGGGTGACATTCGTTCAAAGCTTTCTCAGCCTCCTTATGAGTGAGGAACCATACAAATATTATATTGACACCATGATGATATAGAGTGTCACCTAATATAATATAATTTTGAGCCTGGTATTGAATGCAGTGTTGATCAGAGAGAGAGGTGTTAGGTCGGACAGTTTGGGTCTAGAGATAGATAATGATATCTCCATACCAAGGATCGAATGAATCAATAAAAAACAATGAATCCTAGAGAATAGAATCATCAAATGTAGACTTAACTTAAAATGAGGGAAGGTTTTATATTAGTTCAGAGAATACTAAGAATTTTTTTTCTTTGGATTTGACGAATTCCAAATCAAAATCCTGGAGAATATGGATCCATTTAGAGTACTTTCCCTTGAGAATTTGATTTTACATAATGTAATTCATCGAGTCGCAATAAGAAACTGCCATAGTCTTCCAAAGCAGAATATAGTGGCAGAATATCTGGATAGCTTGCACAGTTGCTAAAGATAATTTTTCGATGTGAGTGTATTTAATTTCAGTTTCATTTAAATTCCAACTAAAATAATAGATAGGATGTTAGTCCCCTAGGTCATCTTCTGAGACCAACACCATGGTAATGGTGGTTATAGCTATAATGAGATATAATAAATAGTCTTGTTGATTATCAAGGGCATACAATAATGATGCTTGAACTAGGACATCTTTCAAGGCATTAGAAAATTGTTGGCATTATGGATAATTTTTATCCTTGATGTAAACCCTCCTAATAGAGATATAATTGATGTCAAAATTTATGACTGTGGAATTAATGCGGATTGATAAAGATGTTATAGATGGTATGAATAGATAAATGAAAGTTCAGAGACAAATGGATGATAAATGTGATGTTTAATAAATTATACGTGGATCCTATGAAGAAGCGTCCCATACATACACAGTTCATGTAAGTCAAAGTCGCATACAAAATCTAAACCATGGTAATTTTGATACCAGGGGTCTTTACCATGCTATTGGACCATAGTAATCAGAGCAACAATGATTATTTGATATCGTCAAATAATACTAACCGCATTACCAAGGTATTTATCTAAGGTATTGGCTAAGACTAAAACCATATAAGGAGATGGATATCAAGGTGTTAGGTGTACAAATGAATGTATTATCAATGTGTGATCTAATCTAAAACAAATATGCATGAAGAAGCAAGGACTCGATGACTCAGATCTAAAAAATATGAAGATATGTCGAAATATGATTGATTAATTTATTTGTTGCAAATGTCTAAGTAGCTAATAATGATGAATATGTGATTATGATGATGTTATAATATGAGTGTTGTTATCACTCAGGTTTTCCTAGAAGTTGTGTAAGAGGAAAGTATACCCGAGGTAACCACAAACCAACCTTTTAGATGCAGAATCTAGCCAATCTGCATCCAGAGAGGGCTCTCTCTTTATGATTTATCTTTGTTCTCGGAAGGTTTTAGGCTAGTTATAGATTCAAAGTTTGTTTTGGGAAAATGGTGGAATCCACAAACTAAGGGCAAGGTTGAGAGCTTTCAGTCCATTGGGCTATGGAGTCAAAGGATGGCTTTACTGGATTTCTATTCTAAGCACAAGATGGTATTATAGGGCAAGATAGCTAGACAGAGAACAATCCTTAAAATTTAAAGTGGATGGGATGATCTTGAAGGAATGAAAGGCAGCTAAGAATCTTTCACCATGTTCAAAAGAAAGAAATGAGATGACTACAAACAAAGAGTAATGAAGAATTCTTTATTATAGTAATCAACAGTGTTTAAATTAGCAAAGCAGGAGCATTTAAGAATTCATGCTTATAACTAATTTAGAAGAAAACATTAAGAATAACCACATTTGAAAACAGAGTACAATTAAGAAAATTCTGTTTCAATCCTTTATGTAAATTATTCAGAAATGGATATGATGATATTATAAACTAATATAAAACTACAGACAAAGGGTAGAAAACTTATTGAACTGTAGTCCAACACATGAATCCTGCAACAAGTCCAGTGCTTTAAATCGTCATCCAGTAAGCCACGAATAAATTTCTCCAAAATGCTTTTATTCCGAAAATCTCAATGTTACAGTAGAGTAATAGAATCCACCCCAAATGCTTCCAAGAGTGGAGTATTTATACAAATTCTAAACTAAAATATCTTGAAACAAATATCAAAATTGGTTCACAAATCTCTCCAACTATTTACATAAATAGAACTAAAGTAAAGGACACTCAAAATATTTGGCACTATTTTTGATGGATAGGTGATGAAAAAGAGGAGAATTCGAATTTGATCCAAATCTTATTTGATGATGAGGCATCCAAGTCACTAACTGCTTCCTTTCTTTGTGCAATCTGCTCCAACAATTCTGCAAACTTGGGGTCCAATGATATCTTCGTATTTCTCAATCCGTAATAGATATGTAAAAAGTGAAAGAGTTTATTGTGGATAAATATGTTGGTGAGATAAACCTCTTTCAGTTTCCCAAAATTCCTCTCCAGCTGTACATAATATTCTCTGTAAAAAATATGTGTAAAACAGAGTTTTACAGAGTCTGAAAAATAGCCTCTAAAGATGTGCATGTATCTCTAATTCTGAAATCACTGTGACAAAAGTGAGATAGGTTTTTGTAGATGGGTCCCTTAGGAACACAAAACTCCTTCCGTTTTGTAAAATGTATTTATAATTGGCCACAATATTCTCTGCAAAATGATGACTTAACTGGTATTTTCTGCAAAAAGTGCTTTCCATCATTGTTTAATATTTCCAAAACCATAATAGCTGTTAGAAAAGTGAGAGAGGTTTTTGTAGATAATCCTCTTAAGAACATAAACCTCCTTCATTTTTTCAAAATTAGTCTTGGATTGATCACAATAGTTTCTTCAAAACTATGACTAAAATATGCAATTTCTGCAAAAATGTTCCTTCTTGTTGTATTTTTCATCTTTTCACTTTTTTGTTCCTTTGACTGTTTTACTTTCACTTTAGATAAACTTCAATGTTGGTGAAAGTATTTTCATCTCTTTTTACCAGTTTACTGCCTCTGTAATTACTTTTACTGTTTTACCTTTGACTGCTCTGTAACTTCATTTTAACTTTCACTCTGACTTTTACCTGATACACTTTAACCACTGATACTCTTTAACTGTTATGCTTTTCCTATCCCTGTAATTTCTCATTTTACTTTTACCATTCACTGTGCACATTTCATCATTCTAATCTCTCTCTGACTTTGCATACAAATTGTTTGTTGAATGAAGATATTGAATTAAAATCTGAGAATTTGGAGTAACAATTTTGTCAACTAGTATTGAAATTGTTGGTCCAAATCCATATTCTGATGATAACCTGCTAAAATCAAACAATTTGTTAATGAAATTCAGGTCTCTATGAGGGGCATTCAATGGGGTTACATTCAGAGCTGTCGGGACCTCCATTTTGGTTCTTGTGGATTCAAAATGGAGGTTTTTGGTTTTCTTTACAGGCCGGGCGGGATTTCTAAAATGAAGGAAATTGGCACAATTTGGTGGTTCAGGGAGCAATTACACAGTCTTAAAACCTCTGGGAAGGACTCAGTGACGATTTTTAATCACTATTTCAGCGAAAAACAAAGAACACTGAGTTTTATTTGCAGTCGGGGCGGAAAAGGATAAATACCTGCTTTTAGACGGAAGTTGGTTCTTTAACAGGTAACAGGTAATGGCGGGACTGTTCTTCAACACGGGCGCAGCAGAATTTTGGGGCGAAATGATCAATTACAGTGAAAATTTGAAAATCGCAGCGGGAGCTCTGTCGTTTTTAGAATAACGAAAAGAACAGGAAAAACACGAAAAATGGCTTTATTCGCAAGTTAAAAGTATTTTTTATTTTTTCGAGGTGATGACGTCATCGACGTACGGGGTGACGTAAGCCGACAGTAAGCGGTAAGCGGTAAGTGGTATTCCCACACCGCTTTTGGTCGAGGATGGTTTTTATCGGAGGGGCAGTGATTCCACAGGTTTCTCGCCACGTGGATGGTCTGACTATTCAAAACCACCCATCCCCCGCTGGTTAAAAAACTTACACGGGATGGGCAGCGGGATCAACGCTGGCCGTTGATCTGCGGGAGGCTGATCCAACGGCTGGGGCGATGGGGAGATAGGCGGGGGTTTCATGTGGGCCCGTCGAACTTTTAAAAGAATTTAACGTGTATTTTAATCACCCCGGGGGATTTTTAATAGGCAGAAAGGTTATTAACTAGTCCTGATGACTAATTAATCCCATGTGCATAATGAAAGGGGTTGCGGCGGGGGTTTTCTTAAGTGGAATTCCACGTGGAAGAACCACGGTGGCACAACAATCTGTCGAAGTTTATTCATATTTTTGTATTTAAACATACATCTAGCATGTTTAAAGTTTTCGTGCATATATTTTATTTATATGGTAAATTAATTAATACAACTAATTCACCATAGGGGCGGGATTAATGTATAACGTTATATTTTAACCAAAGGGCTTGTAGAAGCGGGTTTTAATGATTTTTAGGGAGATAAATACTTTGGTTAAAACATTATACTAAAGGGGTTTTGGGGTATATATAAAAAGGGATCTATATACTTAGGATAGGGTATTTGACTAGGGATTTAGTAAATAAAGTTAAACATTAATATGACAAAGGGAGAGGGAAACTCAAAACATTTTTGCATATCCAAGAAAGTGAAAACTTTTGAAGTAAATTGCAATATCTGATCTCTACCACTTAAACTTAGAATAGCAAATTCTCTTGAGGGATTTTTATGAAATTTTGCATCAGATTCCTATGTAAAATAGGATTTTACTTAGGAAAAAATTAAAGATGGAAGATAACAATGATGAATTATCTCAAGTGCTTAGGTCTTTTTGATCATTAGGCCGAGGGTCCGGTCCCTCCAGAAGTCAAGGAAATGCCTTGAGCCCTTTTGATCTCCAAATACCTTAGTACTTTTGGGGGAAATTAGTAAAACTCTTGAGGGGGAAAATGATGAGGGAGGTTAATGAATTTGACTTTGCTTGCTGTGATTTTTCAGTGTATTTCCTTCTTTAGTACTTGTGATGAAAGTAAATGATTAACCAACATGTAGCAGCACCATTCATCAGATAACACTTTGCAGCACCATCTACCTACCCTATCTACTTAACACTACCATTTTCTCTTCTTTATTAGGGTGCATTTAGACTTGCAAACCCTTTTAAATCTTTTTCTTTCTACATGATAAATCTATCTATTTCTACCCTTATTACATCCAAGGGCTCAGATTAAACTGTTGAGCACCTTTTATTCACTCTACCTAGCTACTTATCTGCCAAGATTAAACTGTTTGGCTAGATATTTATTCTCTAATCTATAACATGAAATTGAAATATGACTAAGCCAAGTTTAAACAATTTGACTTATTCATGAATTGTGGCAAAGCTGTACACAATTGCTTTATTACAACAAATGAAAAAGTAGTGGCATTTGGATTTGCACACTTCCCTTGGTCTATTTTTTTTGCTTGGGGTTCATTCCTTTCTCTTTTTTTACCATTTTATTCTTTTTACCCTTTGATCTTTCTTTTAGGGTATACCCTCTTTACATTTTTTTTAAATTTTTTGATTTTTTGGTTTTCAAGAATATGGAACACCTTTGCTCAAGTAAGAAGGTTTGAACATATTCCATAATTCAATCAAGCCAATCATGAAAATGACACCTATTGGTATTAGGAGTCTAACACTTATACCCTCTTTACATTTTTTAAATTTTTTGATTTTTGGTTTTCAAGAATATGGAACACCTTTGCTCAAGAAAAAGGTTTGAACATATTCCATAGTTTAATCAAGCCAATCATGAAAAATGACACCTATTGGTATAGGAGTCTAACACTGGCTCCACTTGGGGATGGCTTTTCCTTGTGAAAAGTCAAGAACAGTAGGTCAGTTGCCTCAAATTGTCTTCAAACTAAACCATGTAATATTCATCTTCTAGTAGCTTTATTGTATATATGATAGTGGAACTTTTGAAGCTTAGGGCCTTCGCTTCGGGCTTCAACTTCAAGAAGTCACCATCCAATCAAAACTTAAAACTTTGTTGCCCAGTTAGGAATTTTCTGCCTTGTTCCAATCCCAAACATGCATTTGTTGTGGTTGAAAATCTTGAACTAAATATAGTCCTTTTTCTGCAACCTGAAATCTGATCTGAAACTAAAACAACACACAAAAATTTTCAAACCAACTTAATGAAAAACTAGCTGAAAATTGAAAACTAAAAAAAATGCTCAAAATTCTAAGCTTATTAGCACTCATTTACCTACTCTAATCTACTAAAAATATTATTGAATCAGGTAATACAAAAATGCCAATGAAGCCAATCAAGTAGCTGTAAAAATAAATGGATAACTTGATTGCTTGTGATCAAAATTGGAAGTATGTTATGATCATGTGCCTTTATAATCAACGATAAGATATGTAAAGGCCACTTTTGATGTATTTGATCCTTATAAAGAAAACATGTTTGCAAATTTGGGCTTAAAAGATTCTCCATATAATCTGATATAGGATCAATAAAAGCATGATGTATGTTATTTACTTCTAGGCCTTCAATGACTAATTGTTCAATTGAATTATGAATATTAGACCATGAACTTATTTCTTCAGCCTTGAGTTTGAAATAATAATCATCTTCAATATGCAAATCAAAAGATAGTACAATTTCCTCTTGCTTTGGAGAAGGAAGATTTTCAAAGAATTCTTTAGGATTTCGGAAATTGTATGACTGAATTTGAGAATGCAAAAGTTTGATTTCATTTTCTTAATTTTCAGAAATTATATCAAGAAGCCATTTTTTAACTTGAGGAGAACATTTTCTTGTTTTCAAGAGAAGAAAGAAAGCTCTTAGAAAATCCTCATCAAACTGAATTTTTGATAACTCATCCCTGAATTCATTTAAAATTTCATCAAATGAAAGATTTTCCACAAACCCTGTCATCTAGTATCATTATTAATGCTTTGGACTATGGATTATTTGGTTGTGGAATTTATCTGAAACTTGAAGCTCTGGATCTCTGATCTACAGTGTCTTGATTGGAAAATGATATCAAAAGAGTCAGAAGAATGATGCTCAAATGTGCATGGAGATTTTATATTTACAATTTTCAAAAGAGATAAATTAAAAACTACTCTAAGTTCTTCTCTAAAATACAATATACATTGGAAAACTCTATCAATTTAGAAAGAACATAATGTCTTGGATAACAATCCAAGTTGAAAGCATGATCTTTCCATATTGTTCTTCCAGGTTCATTCTTCCAGTGGAGTCTTAATAGTGAAATTGATTTTGGAGTCGCCAGGTGGATGATTTTAACCTTTGTGTGTCTGATCCCTATCCACCATCATAGATCAGATCTAAACCTGTAAAACAATTCTGAAGAAAAAGTTAGTTCTTCAGGAAACCAAATTTTGAATATTTTATGATTATTTTATTTTTGTGAATTTTCAAAACAACTTCTACAAACTCTTCAAGAAATTTAAGATTTTTAATTAAAATTTTCTCAAAGATTTATTAAACTAGAGAATCTGATTGAATATTTGAAACTAAGGTTCAGTTTATAAGCTAAACCAGAGATAGACTGAAGCAGCATTTATTTACTATGCAGTTGCAGAGCAAAAGCATTTCAAAAGCTACCTGGCTGATCTTCAGACTCTGTCTATAACTTATAAATCAAACAATAGTAAAATGATTCAGATTCCCCAGTATGGTCGCCACTATGTTATCACTCAGGTTTTCCTAGAAGTTGTGTAAGAGGAAAGTATACCCGAGGTAACCACAAACCAACCTTTTAGATGCAGAATCTAGCCAATCTGCATCCAGAGAGGGCTCTCTCTTTATAATTTATCTTTGTTCTTGGAAAGTTTTAGGCTAGTTATAGATTTAAGAGTTTGTTGTGGGAAAATGGTGGAATCCACAAACTAAGGGCAAGGTTGAGGGCTTTCAGTCCATTGGGCTATGGAGTCAAAGGATGGCTTTACTGGATTTCTATTCTAAACACAAGATGGTATTACAGGGCAAGATAGCTAGACAAAGAACAATCCTTAAAATTTAAAGTGGATGGGATGATCTTGAAGGGATGAAAGGCAGCTAAGAATCTTTCACCATGTTCAAAAGAAAGAAGTGAAATGACTACAAACAAAGAGCAATGAAGGATTCTTTATTATAGTAATCAATAATGTTTAAATTAGCAAAGCAGGAGCATTTAAGAATTCATGCTTATAACTAATTTAGAAGAAAACATTAATAATAATCACATTTGAAAACAGAGTACAGTTAAGCAAATTCTGTTTCAATCCTTTATGTAAATTATTCAGAAATGGATATGATGGTATTATAAACTAATATAGTATTTCAGACAAAAGGTAGAAAAACTTATTGAACTGTAGTCCAACGCATGAATCCTGCAACAAGTCCAGTGCTTCAAATCGTCATCCAGTAAGCCACGAATAAATTTCTCCAAAATGCTTTTATTCCGAAAATCCCAATGTTACAGCAGAGTAATAGAATCCACCCTCAAATGCTTCCAAGAGTGGAGTATTTATACAAATTCTAAACTAAAATATCTTGAAAAAATATCAAAATTGGTTCACAAATCTCTCTAACTATGTTACATAAATAGAACTAAAGTAAAGGACACTCAAACTATTTGGCACTATTTTTGATGGATAGGTGATGACAAAGAGGAGAATTCGAATCTGATCCAACTCTTAGTTGATGATGAGGCATCCAAGTCACTAACTGCTTCCTTTCTTTGTGCAATCTGCTCCAACAATTCTGAAAACTTAGGGTCCAATGATATCTTCGTATTTCTCAATCCGTAATAGATATGTAAAAAGTGAAAGAGGTTATTGTGGATTAATATGTTGGTGAGATAAACCTCTTTCAGTTTCCCAAAATTCCTCTCCAGCTGTACATAATATTCTCTGTAAAAAATATGTGTAAAACAGAGTTTTACAGAGTCTGAAAAATAGCCTCTAAAGATGTGCATGTATCTCTAATTCTGAAATCACTGTGACAAACGTGAGATAGGTTTTTGTAGATGGGTCCCTTAGGAACAAAAACCTCCTTCAGTTTTGTAAAATGTATTTATAATTGGCCACAATATTCTCTGCAAAATGATGACTTAACTGGTATTTTCTGCAAAAAGTGCTTTCCATCATTGTTTAATATTTCCAAAACCATAATAGCTGTTAGAAAAGTGAGAGAGGTTTTTGTAGATAATCCTCTTAAGAACATAAACCTCCTTCAGTTTTTCAAAATTCATCTTGTATTGATCACAATAGTTTCTGAAAAACTATGACTAAAATATGCAATTTCTGCAAAAATGTTCCTTCTTGTTGTATTTTTCATCTTTTCACTTTTTTGTTCTTTTGACTGTTTTACTTTCACTTTAGATAAAATTCAATGTTGGTGAAAGTATTTTCATCTCTTTTTACCATTTTACTGCCTCTGTAATTACTTTTACTGTTTTACCTTTGACTGCTCTGTAACTTCATATTAACTTTCACTCTGACTTTTACCTGATACACTTTAACCACTGATACTCTTTAACTGTTATGATTTTCCTATCCCTGTAATTTCTCATTTCACTTTTACCATTCATTGTGCACATTTCATCATTCTAATCTCTCTCTGACTTTGTATACAAACTGTTTGTTGAATGAAGATATTGAATTAAAATCTGAGAATTTGGAGTAACAATTTTGTCAACTAGTATTGAAATTGTTGGTCCAAATCCATATTCTGATGATAACCTGCTAAAATCAAACAATTTGTTAATGAAATCCAGGTCTCTATGAGGGGTGTTCAATGGGGTTACGTTCAGGGCTGTCGGAGCTTCCATTTTGGTTCTTGTGGATTCAAAACGGAAGTTTCTGGGTTTTCTTCACAGGCCGCGCGCGATTTTGGTCTTACTGAGGGAAATTGGCACAATTGCAGGTTCAGGGGAACAATTTACAGTCGTAAAACTCAGGGAATGATCTTAGGAATAAGATTTAAACACTGATTCAGCGAAAACAAGGAAAACAGAGTTTCATTTGAAGTTCGGAACGCTCTAGGATAAATACCTGTTCTTGAAGGAAAACTGACTTTAACAGGTAACAGGTGATGGCGGGACTGTACTTGAACATGGGCGCAGCGGAATGTTGGAGTGAACCGGTCAATTATAGTGGAAATTCGAAAATCGCAGCAGGGAGCACTGTCGTTTTCAAATAACGAAAATAACAGAAAAACAAGGAAAAATGGTTTTATTTACAAGTTAAAAGGGTTTTTTATTTTTCCGAGGAGTGACGTCATCGACGTACGGGCTGACGTATGCAGGGTCGGGCGGTAAGTGGTAACCCCGCACCGCTTTTGGTCAAGGGTGGTATTGATCGCGGGGGGAGCGATTCCACAGAACGTTTGCCACGTGGATGGTGGACTTTTCAAATACCGCTCGTTCCCCGCTGGTTAACGTTCTCACAAAGGATGGGTAGCGGGGTTCACGGGGATCATTGATCTGCGGAGGGTTGATCCGACGGCTGAAGCGATGGGGGAATAGGCGGAGGTTTCAGATGTGGGCCCGTCGGGCTTTAAACACTTTTTAACGTTATTTAATCACTCCGGGGAATATTTAATAAGCGGATAAAAGGTTATTAATTAGTCCTGATGACTAATTAATCCCGAATGTGTAAGAAATGGGTTGCGGCGGGGTTTGGTTAGGTGGAATGCCAGGTGGACAATCCACGGTGGCGCAAGACTTCTCCGAATTTTTATTCATATTTTTGTGTTTTAAACATACATATCGCATGTTTAAAGTTTTTTGTATATATATTTTTATTATATGGTAAATTAATTAATACAACTAATTCACCATAGGGGCGGGATTAAGGTATAATGCTATATTTTAACCAAAGGGCTTGTAAAAGCGGGTTTTAATGAATATTAGGGAGGTAAATACTTTGGTCAAAACATTATAATAAAGGGGTTTTTTGGGGTATATATAAACAGGGATTTATATACTTAGGATAGGGTATTTGACTAGGGATTTAGTAAATAAAGTTAAACATTAATATGACAAAGGGAGAGGGAAACTCAAAACATTTTTGCATATCCAAGAAAGTGAAAACTTTTGAAGTAAATTGCAATATCTGATCTCCACCACTTAAACTTAGAATAGCAAATTCTCTTGAGGGATTTTTATGAAATTTTGCATCAGTTTCCTAAGTAAAATAGGCTTTTACTTAGGAAAAAGTTAAAGATGGAAGATAACAATGATGAATTATCTCAAGTGCTTAGGTCTTTTTGATCATTAGGCCGAGGGTCCGGTCCCTCCAGAAGTCAAGGAAATGCCTTGAGCCCTTTTGATCTCAAAATCCCTTAGTACTTTTGGGGGAAATTAGTAAAACTCTTGAGGGGGAAAATGATGAGGGAGGTTAATGAATTTGACTTTGCTTGCTGTGATTTTTCAGTGTATTTCCTTCTTTAGTACTTGTGATGAAAGTAAATGATTAACCAACATGTAGCAACACCATTCATCAGATAACACTTTGCAGCACCATCTACCTACCCTATCTACTTAACACTACCATTTTCTCTTCTTTATTAGGGTGCATTTAGACTTGCAAACCCTTTTCAATCTTTTTCTTTTTACATGATAAATCTATCTATTTCTACCCTTATTACATCCAAGGGCTCAGATTAAACTGTTGAGCACCTTTTATTCACTCTACCTAGCTACCTATCTGCCAAGATTAAACTGTTTGGTCAGATATTTATTCTCTAATCTACAACATGAAATTGAAATATGACTAAGCCAAGTTTAAACAGTTTGACTTATTCATGAATTGTGGCAAAGCTGCACACAATTGCTTTATTACAGAAATGAAATAGTAGTGGCATTTAGATTTGCACACTTTCCTTGGTCTATTTTTTCTTGGGGTTCATTTCTTCCTCTTTTTTGACCATTTTATTCTTTTACCCTTTGATCTTTCTTTTAGGGTATACCCTCTTTACATTTTTTTAAATTTTTTGATTTTTTGGTTTTCAAGAATATGGAACACCTTTGCTCAAGAAAAAGGTTTGAACATATTCCATAGTTTAATCAAGCCAATCATGAAAAATGACACCTATTGGTATAGGAGTCTAACACTTATACCCTCTTTACATTTTTTAAATTTTTTGATTTTTTGGTTTTCAAGAATATGGAACACCTTTGCTCAAGAAAAAGGTTTGAACATATTCCATAGTTTAATCAAGCCAATCATGAAAAATGACACCTATTGGTATAGGAGTCTAACAAGTGTGTCACAGTAAAGGTTGTGACATGTTATTTGTGGTTATAGAGAATGTATGTTTCAATGACTTAAAACCTGCATGTTGGTTTGTTTCTAAGTGGTCATGTATATACGTAGATTTGACTCTCTAAAGTTGCCTATATATTTTGAGATCTGTTTTGTAGTGTGTTGATATCTGTATGTAGGTTTTGTGCATAGTATTCATGTAGATATTCTGATATGTTTCATTAATTTCATGTATATATTCTATGGTTTGAAGTGCACCTTGATAATGATATTTGATGAGTTCCGCTATGGTTCTTGTTATCTGTCAATGATATCTCTATCTTGATTATCTATGTCTAGCAGTGTTGATTGGGTTATGGAATGGTATATTGATTGATAAATATGGTACAATGTATTTATTTTTGATTGGTTTAGTAATTTATGATTGGGTCAGTGATTTGTAATTGGTTTAGTAATTTATGATTGGGCCAATGATTTGTGATTGGTGGAATTATCTATGTATGATTCAATGATTGATAATTCAGTGTTCAATATTTTGAGATCTGTATGTAGGTGTGATATAGAGGAATGGTTTATATACGTGGGTATGCTTCATAACAATAGCGTATACATTTTGAAGTAAATTTGGTCACGGTTTTCAGTAACAACACTTTGTTTTTGTGATAGTTAACAACGTATGGATTATTTATGAGTGGTTGGTATTGTATCATTATGATGCTTTATATATGTTATGGATTGGTTTTATAGTTGATTTAGATTCAGTTTAGTGATTAGTTTGCTAATGATACAATGATTCAATTGGTTATGCGATTGAAGTTCATATTCAGTATTCAGTTTTGTGTTGATCATATTTTTGGGTGTGGGTCCTATTTGAAAATTTGATGAAAAGTGGCCTACAGGTTTTGATTTTTTGAGTAAGGTGGATCTAGTATGAAATATTATAAAACGTGGTCCACAAGATATGCTAAGGGTTGGAGCCTTCAGTAAAGGAGTCATAGCTTCCTTCAAGTGGCAGCTAGTAAACAAATTCAGGGGGTAGGTGCTCCCTTTTAGTAAGAGATGATAAACAAGATCATGGGGTTGTAGCTTCCTTCTAGTGGGTGTTGGAGAATGAGTGGAGGTTGTAGCCTCCTGCAAGTGGGTGCCTTCATACTGATAAGAGTTTGTGCCAGTACAAGATGTAATGAAGATTCCTAATAATAAAATAAAAAGACAGAGACAACAACAATGGTGGTTTTCTCCCACATTGGGTTTCCACCTAAAATAATGATTTTAATGTGTGTTGATGATATATTTACTCTTTACCACTCATGGTTTATGCTTAATTAATCAATAATGAAGTAATGATGCACTGTTTAAAGATGAAAAATTTATGAAATATATGAAAAGTTAGTTAACTGGATATATGTTATTGTCTTTCAATGAAATCACGTACACACGATGGTTTCATGAATGATAGTAGTGTTTATAAATTAGAATATGAAATGAAAAGTTTAAAGTTAATTAAAATATTGATACACCCCCCCCCCCCCCCCTCGGTATTTTTCCCAACAATTGGTATCAGAGAAGGTCACTCCAGTAGAAGCCTAATCGCTTGAGAGTGGACCAAGACTATGGGAAAGAAGAAAAAGAAGAAGGAAAATCAAAGGAAGAATTCAACTCAGGAAAACTATGATAGTGAGAGAAATTTATCAGATGCAGTAACCGTAATCGATTCAGGAGCAACTTGGTTCATGTTGATCAAGAATGAATAAGATGGTGATAAATAATTATCAGGTACTGGTTATCATTCTAATTGTGGTCCATTTACTTGTATATGTAATAATGATGATAATGAATCAAATAAAATTCCTCTCATGGGTAGAAGTGAAAGTAATCCTCCTAAAGAGAACACAGAAACAAAAAATAAAGGTATGATTATGCTTAGTGATGATAACTATTAGGAATGGAAAGAGAATATGAAGTCTAAGATAATGAACCTTGGATCAGATGTTTGGAATTTAGTATGTAATTTTTATACTAAAACTCCTCCATCAGATGAAGAATTGCAAAAGAATAATCTGGCATTAAGTGAAATCATTGGTCACATACTTGATTCAAAATTAGATAATATTATACATTATCCAACAACAAATGAATTATGGGATAATTTACATGAAATAAATGAAGGAAAAATAGAGGAAGATTGTTCATCAGGAGAACCAACAAGTAATACTATTTCTAAAAGAAATAATGAGTATGATATGTCAGATGGAGTTATTGATTCATAAGAATATAGGTTAGAGAAATATCTTAATCTAAAAATAAAACTTGTTATTTCTTTGAAAAGGATTAAAAATATTAAGAATAAGTTTAAGAAATATGAGAACAAGGATCATGATAAATCGGTAAATATTGTAGTAGGACTTGAAGCTGAGATCGTCTCTCTAAAGTTGGATCTTGAAAATTCAGAAAAAATAAATGAGGAGATACTTAATTATTTGAGGAACAAGAGAATGGGATGAAGGTCGATATTATCGATTTAAGAAATCAATTGGAAGAAGGAAGAAAGGTTGAAGAAGGAGTAAGGAAGCAGTATCTGGAAAAGGAAGAACAATGTCAAAGACTGGAGGTTGAGGTAAACATCATAGAATGAAAACTAGAATAAAAGGATAAACCTTTGAGATTTCAAGATAGTACTAAGATTTTGATAACATTATTAGTATTAAAAGGTCTCCCTCCATTAAATCTAGTCTTGGTTTTCATGAAACTGTAAAAGGAGAATCTATTTCACAACCTTGTGCAAAGAAATTGAAGGATAAGAATGAAAAGTCCAAAATTCTTGATAAAGGGATAAGAAGTCAACCAGATCAACATCTAAGGAAGATGAATTTTCAAGGGAAATCATTTTCTCCCAATAATAGAAACCTCAATCAGTGCTCTCCTCTAATCAATGATGTTGAATTTTTTATATGTCATAACTATGGACATATTATAGCCAATTTCAAAAGCACACTCTTTCGATCTAAAGCACATAGCCACTTCATTGTTAGATCATCACCCCCAGGTACTCAGGATTATTTAAGGGATATTATTTTTCTTGCAACATATTTGGTCACAGATCTATTTATTGCAATAGAAGGAATATGAAACATAAATATTATGATTTTTCTGGTCCATTTTCTGGTCATATAAGATGTTATACTTTGAACAAGTTTGGGCATGTAGAAAAATAATGCAGGAATATGTCAATGGATCTCCACAAAAAATATGGAAAGGAAATAGATAAGAATATTGTTACTAAAATACCTAAGAAAAATGGATCCATCGACACTTCTCATATTAAGAAAAAAGAAGAAGAACAAATAATGCGTGGCCTTACTCTTTGCTCATTTGAAGATGAAGATGAATGGTACATAGACAATAGATGCTCTCATCACATGTCTGGATATAAGAACAAGTTTGAATCTCTCAAGAAAAATAAAGATGGTAAAGTTATTCTTGGAAATAAGTCTCCAGCAAAAGTTGTAGGAAAATTTAGAACCAAACTTGATAAGTATAGAAGAGTGGTTGATGCATTGTTAGTTCAAGGAATAAAGAAAAATATTCAAAGTGTAGGTCAAATGGTTGATAAAGGAAATATAATTGTGTTTACATAAACCAAATGAAAATTTATAGAAGAAGAAACTAGAAAGGTTATAGCAAGAGTATAAAAAAATCCATACAAATTATATGTGCAAGTAAAGAATAATTTAGAAAGAAATAAGAGTTATAGTTCCTCCTCTTCAGATTCAGAATAAAATAAGATGGTCCCCTCTATAGTATATTTTGCTAACAGTGAATCCACAAGTAAATATTAGGTACATAAGATCATGGAGAGCAGGTGGTGATTATCAGATCCATAAGATCAATATTTTATGATTTCAAGGGAAGCTATGCATGAGTATCTTGGTGATGATTATCGATTATGTTTTGATATTATTTTGATGATGTATATTATTGACATTGCATCTAGTGAAGTAACAGTGAACAAGAACAAACGATACAAGATTCATGGGGAGCTATGGTTATGAAAAATATTCATTTTACATTATGTATGCATTTCTCATGAATGATAGTCATGTGTATACATGAGTTTTTATCTAGACAGACACATATGTTTCTCTGTGATGGAGAAAACGTGACACAAATTTAGGCGGAGCTTCTCATATTTTTTGATCAATTATTATTAGATTTCTAGTTCTGATATTGACTTGTTGTAGAATACTAATAATGTCTGTATGATGCTTATGAATGATTACTTATTCATGATGTTATTGAAAAATGTTATTTTTGTTGGTTGAAATAGTTCTTTAGTGCATTTTTTGGTTGATCTGATGAATATAAGATGATCATAATTTATGGTGAAAAGTTGGCACAATTTCAAGGGGAGCATCTACTATGCTTCTAATAGTTCGTTGTTGGCATTATGGTCCCTGGTTACGTGATGGTGTTTATAATGAGTTCATGACCTTCTCATTGTTTGTTGGCATTGATGAGAATATATATGTTGTTTTCATTATGTCTTGATGCATTAATTGCATGTGAGGATGTTATGGAGGATGCCTATATGTTGCTTGAGTTTCACTTGGTAAAGTTTTTAATGATATGTTAATCTTACTCAATACACTTAATGAGGAGGATGAGTAGTTTATGGTAATTGTTGATGTTGGTTGATGGATTGTGATGTTGGAAGTACTCTTGTTTGCAAATATGTTATTGCTGCATGTACATTGTTTCTTAAGGATTGCAACTCTTCATACGTGTGGACAGAGTGTGTTGACCTTGCTGACATGAGATCAAGAGGATGAGTTGCTGACGGAGCTTGATCTTATGCTACATTTGATTGATAATGCTTGGAAACATTGAATATTTGGCCACATGTTGATGATATTATGATAGATTGATGCCTACATGTTGATAAGGATGTCCATGTTGCTATCTACGATTCTTCTATCAGATGATTATGTTTCAGATTCCTATACGATGCACAGTGGTTGTAGATTTATATCATGATCTTGCTACATCATTATTGAGGTTCCTATTTTGGGCTATAAGGATCATATATGTGTCCTGTTGTAAAGGTCACAAAATACTAATGTTTTAAATCATTTTAAAATTCAGTGATGTATGGGCTATTGGGATCAAGTAATATTATGTATGTAATCCCATTATGTTGGGACATTGATGTAAATTTTTATTCCAATATTTAAAACCCCATATTTTGGGTAATTGATGGAATCATGGGAGTATAGAGTCATTGATCATAGAAAAGGTTGTATTTATTCAAGTCATAAAGTCTTGTACTCTATTGAATATCTTCAGAAGGTTCAACATATGCTCAGGGGGAGCATGATCAGTACGTAAATTTCATGATTCAGATTCATTAATAGATCATATCTACAAAAATAAAATCTACAAGGGAAGTCCTTCATTCATCCTGGTTCAACCCTTTTCCCTTGATGTCAAAGGGGGAGAGAAGCTTGGTTTTTGGAAAAAGGTGTTTAGTCTTGATGATTGCACGAGTGCTTGCAGGTATTTATAGGTGGTGACCAAACACCAAATTAGTTTCCATCGAGTCCAAAGGGGGAGATTGTTGGAATTATTAATAATGTGTTGTCCTTTATGGAAACCCACCTAATAAAGATATACATGATGTCAATTTTTATTACTATGGAATTAATACAAATTGATACAGATGCTATAGATGGTATGGATAGAGAAACGACAATTCAGAGACAGATGGATGATAAAGGAAAGGTTTGAGAAAGTATACACACATCCTATGAAGAAGCGTTAGATACATACACAATTCTTGTAATTCAAAGTCATGTACATAATTTGTGCCAGTCTTTACCATGGTATTGGCCTATAGTAATCAGAGCAACAACGGTTATTTGATACCATCAAAGAATACTAATGACATTACCAAGGGATTACCTAAGGTATTGGATAATGCTAAAACTATGTAAGGAGATGAAGATCAAGGTTTTAGGTGTGAAAGTGAATGGATTATCAATGTGCGATCTGATCTGAAATGGGGAGGCACTAAGAAATAAGGAGATGACTCAAATCTGAAATATATGAAGATATGTTGAAATATGATTGATTGATTTATTTGTTGCAAATTTCTAAGTAGCTAACAATGATGGATATGTGATTATGATGATGTTATAATATGAATGTGTGATAGTAAAGTTTGCGGCATGTCATTTGTGGTTTCCATGAAGGTGTGTTTCAGTGACTTAAGATATGTACGTTGGTTTGTTTTTGAGTGGTCGCGTATGTTATCACAAATAAAATTTCATTTTTCTAATTGATAAGGTCATTAGCATAGGTTTCATTTGTCTCATAAATTTGGTTCATGAAATTGATGAAAACTCATGAATTGGTCATTATTCTAAGTTTAGAAAGTCCATTTTTCATGTCCATCATGGTCAAATCTATTAAAATCCACCAAAGGTCTACATGCATTGGTTTAAAATTAGGTAGTGGCCACCTGTCTATTTTTTCCTGAGTCTGTAGTGAATATAACTGCAAATAGGTTTTTTTCACTGCAAACTCACCTAATCAGTCTGTAGCGAATTTGCCAGATTTATAACGGAAAATGATGCGGAATCATGTTTTTCTACATGAATAAAGGGAATGATGAGGTCTCGAGTTTTTAGAGGTTTAGGGTAAATATGAGGTCACATGATCAGTTATTAGAGTCATCCAAACATGTGTAATCATAAGTGGCATTGATCGTTACACTTAACTCCTCCCATTTGTCACTATCCCTCCCATATTTGTATTTCACCTTTTAAATTCACCTCCAAAGCTACTCTCTGTCATCCTTCCTTCAACCTTTGCATACAATTTTTGAGTGTCATCCTTGAAAATTCCAGCTTCGTTGCAAGCTACTTGTTGTTCAATTTATCTCTTTGTAGGTGTCACAACATCCAGAAGGCAACATAGTAGTAAGGAAGATGGTCATGAAGAAGAAAACAAATAAAGTAGGCTCCTATGTAAGATATGAGCCCATGGATCTCAAGTTACTTAATGAAGACCTTGGCTTTGCAGAAGCTTTCAATAATGTTGGATGCATGAGATTCTACCAAAAACTACAAGGTTTTCATGCCCAGGTCTCAAAATATGTTGTAGTGAATTTCGTGGGTACAACTTCGAAGGTGGGGGTGTTGAGTTTTATAGTGTCACCTGAGACAGTTGCTCAAGCCACAGAGATACCAAGGATGGGTGAAGAGTTGTTCAAAGCCACTAATTTCAAGATACAGAATTGTGATGAATTTATAAAACCCGAAGACATTGGAGCAAACATGACATCTGGAATCCCAAGGAGCTGCATGAAAGAGAAATACTCCAAATTGTTGCTTGTAATTAAAAAATACTTAACTTGTGTGGGGAGGTTCCATATGGCCTGTCAGTACCATTTTAGGATCTTGCTACAATTCACTAGTAAGCACTCTCTAGGTCTTCCATTTTTCTTGTTTAGGAGCCTAGACAAGATTTCAGACAAGGTTCAGGCTAGGCCAGAGAGTAGTGAGACCTTAATTTTCCATCATGGGTTGATCAAAATTTTGGTGTTGGAGGAGTTGAAAAAACTAAACATAGACTGGCCATAATTATTTTTCTCAGTGGTTATGGAGTAGATACATTAACACCCAAGAAAAATCCAAAGTCAAAAGCCACTCCTTCAAGAAAGAGTGAAAAATATGTAGCTGAAATAGAGGGTGTGAATGAGGAGGAGATGGAGCCCCTTATAGAGCCCGTGGATATTGAAGTAGAGACTGCACAAGAGACAGAAATTCCACGGCCTACAACTGCAAGTAGCAAACCAAAGATCAACAAGAAAATCCATGGAAGGATAACCATAAGCCAAACAATTGGGAAAGGAAACCTTTAAGATATTATTCAAGCCATAGAAATTGAGGAGACTCCAATGGCCTGAGTTGAATATGCTAAAGGAAATAAGAAGAAAAATAAGGGTATAAATTCTAAAAAACTTGATTTGTAGGGGAAGATGCAGGGTTTATGTTTTAGCTAAGAAAACCACTCACCAGGTTGCAACTTGCCAAAGGTGTCATGGAAAATAAAATGACAAAGGTTACTGAAAAATTCAAGCAACCTATGACAAAGGATATCATTGTTTTGTCTTCAGCAAAATAGTAGATCATTGTGCAAAGGAAGGGTAAAGAGAAAGTGGTTGAGAAAACTGAAATACAAATTTTAAAGGAACAATTAAGAGAAGATAGAGAGGAGGTTATTGAGGCCAAATTTGAATTGAAGGGAGCTAATATAGACAGGAAACTAATGGAAGAATTAAAAGAGAAGGTAAATGATAAAATCAATCAATATGATGAGTCATTGACCAATGCCAAGAAACTGCTGAAAATGACACTTCCTCTATGAAGGGTAATGCAGCACACAAGAAAGAGAAATATATGGTTGCAAGCTGAAAGAAAGAAACTCAAAAGCCAAGTCAAAGAGCTAGAAGAGAAAATGGATATGATATAGTTAGAGTTAAAGAATAAATGTCTTAAAATCACAGTCATAAATGAACCTGAAGAGATTCAAGCTCCTACTACCAAAGGTGAAGCTTCTAAAGATTGAAGAGTGGACAAAATACCTTTTTGACATTTTTGCATCATTCAACATCAACATTTGCAGATCCATAGGAAAATTTTTGAAGAAGATTTTTTTTTTTTTTAGTTTACTACCAACTAGGCAAGTTCGCAGCGAATCCCAGGCTTGAAGCCCATATTTTGCTACAAACTCGTTGTAGGTGTCTTTTTGTTTAAAATCACAGATATGGTCAAAATCAAGGCAGTTAAAAATTTGTATTAGCTCTTTTGACTTAACAAACAGTTCCAAATCAACAAAGAGAGCTAAAAGATGGCAGAGATAGGTGAAATCAAATTTTCTACAGACTTTCGCTATGAACTTACCTTAACTCCCCCGTTTCCGCAGTGAGCAAGGTTTTGTAGCATTTTTTTAGTTTTGATGGTCTATTGGAGGTAATATAGCCACGTAGAAAGCTTAAAGGGTATTAGAGGAATATTTTGGTGGAGGCATGGTCTTTGACAAGGTTGTTCAGTTCATCAACTCATCATGAAGACACTCATCATTTATCATGACACCACCTCCTTAAAAGTAGGAAGACAAGTCTCCTCACTTGGTGGGGGAAATTATGTTTCGGTCAGGTCAGTGCCACCCAAGAACATGACTATCCTTGATGTAAATAAGCAGTCTTTTTAGTTGGTTGATGTAATAAATAGGTTATAGATTCCTAGTAGGTCTCTAAGTACTAAAGTTAGTAGCTGTCAGGTTTATTTCCATGTAATTTGCTTATTGTTAGATTAGGTGTTAGTAAAGAGACTCAATGATCTAGCCATGTAGGAAGATCCAATGTAAAGATGTTGAAGCCTATTAATAGGAAGAATATCGAAGAGTAGAGGGTTGAATGATTTTGACTACAGAACTACTATTTTAAACATTTTCTTATCAATAATATACAGTGGTTGTTGGCTTTTTCTCCACCTGAGATTCATCTAATGTTTTCAAGAGCACTTTTCTTATGTATCTTGATATTTTCTCCTCATTACTTTGATGTTTGATTACTTAGAGTTCATGTACATCATGCTATAACTTCCTTCAAGCATTATACTACTGTGTATCTGTGTGTATTTCCTTTTCATAAAAGCATCTATATGCCTCAGCTTCCATAAGAAGAACCATGTCACTGAGTTTCTTAACACTGAATCCATACGCCCAATGGTAGTGAATTATATACATCTTTCACCTGCATATAAAAATACTTAAAAACTTTTGTTAGAGTTAGCCATCTGTTGAACTTCATTTGCCTAGAATCATCTTTATTTTTTAGAGAGCCCTTTCAGTCTGGAAAGGCTAATTTTCCGCTAGAAGTAGGTTTGAAAGAGTTACTCTAGGTTGATTGGTGGAGAATCCCATATGTATCAACTTAGTGATAACAACGTACATACGCAAATATAAATCTGTAGGTTTGTGTATATATTATAAGATATGGTTTGCAATATGTTGAGATTTGTACACATGTGTTATGCATGTGATTCACATACATACGTTGATATTTTTCATTAATGTCATGTATATATTCTAGGGTTTGCAGTGCGCCTTGATAACGACATTTGATGAGTTGTGCTCTGGTTGTTTTTGTTTGTTAATGATGTCTCTATCTTTATGATCTGTGCCTGACAGTGTTGATTGGGCTAAGAATGGAATGGTATATTTATTGATAATGGTGCTACAATGTGGTGATATATGATTGGTTTAGTAATTTGTGATTGAGTCAGTGACATGGGATTGGTGGAATGATCTATGTATGATTCAGTGGTTGACTATTCAGTGTTCATTATTTTGAGATCTTCACACAAGTGTGATACAAAGGAAGTTTTTATATACTTATGTATGTTTCAAATCATTAGTGTATGCCAAAGTGAATTTTATTATGGTTTGTAGTAACAACACTTTGTTTTTGTGATGGTTAATAGTGTATGGATTATTTATGAGTGGTTGGTATGATTTTGTTATGATGTGTTATATCTATTACGAATTGGTTTGGTAGTTGATTGAGTTTCAATTAAGTTATTGGTTTTTTAATGATACAATATTCAGTTGGTTCTATGGTTGAAGTTAAAATTCAATATTCAATTTTTTGTTGAGCATATTGTTGGGTGTGGGTCCAGTTTGAAAATTTGATGAAAATTTGCCTATGGATTTTTATTGTTTGAGTCAGGTGGATCCAGTATGAAATATTATGAAATTTTGTCCACAACATATGTTGAGGGTTGGAGGCTTCAGTAAGGGAGTCAAATCTTCCTTCTCATGGTATTTGGTGAACATGTTCAGGGGGTAGGTGATTCCTTCCTGTAGGAGTTGATAAATGAGATCAGGGGGTTGTAGCTCCCTTCCAGTGGATGTTGGAGATCGAGTGAAGGTTGTGGCCTCCTACAAGTGGGTGCTTGCATGGTGGTAAGAGTCTGCTCTAGTAAAAGATGTAATGAAGTTTTCCTAATAATAAAGAAGAAGACAGAGACGACGACAATGATGGTTTTCTCCCACATCAGGTTTCCACCTAAAATATTGGTATTCATGTGTGTTGATATGTTTCTTGCGACTTGATTATCTATCTTCTCTTTACTACACATGGTTTCTATTAAATGAATTAATAATGAAGTAATGATGTACTGGTTAAGATGATCAATTGTTGAAATATATCAAAAGTTAGTTAACTCGATATATGTTGTTTGTTTTCACTGAATTTTCTTACATAAGTTGGTTGTATGAATGACAATATCATATAGAAATCATAATATGAAATGAAAAGTTTAAAGTTATTTAAAATAACGGTTCACCCCCCCCCCCCCCTCTTAGTGATTTTCCCAACATTTGGTTTCAGAGCAGGTCGCTCTAGTAGAAGCTTAACTACTCGAGAGTGGATCAATATTAATTTTAGTTAGCAATGGTATGTTCTATGCTTAGCACAATTTACTTCAATTTTCCTTAGCGACCCAATGACAATTTCCAATTATTTTCAATAGAAATCACATTAAATAGTAATCACATTGACAGTAAATGCATATAAAACATAATACAAAATGCATAAGACAAGACAAGACAAGAGGACACAATATTTGGCAGATGCCAGGGAAAAACCCCAATGTGGGGAAAACCCTTTTATCAATTCTTCTTATTATTATTCAATAGTTCAATAGAGAGAGAGAGAGAGAGAGAGTACATAATTCAAATTCACTTGCCCAAAACAAAGTCAAATTAACCCTGTCAGAAGAACAGTCAACAACAGTAAACTTTTATCCCTAACCAGAAATTCAACACTAGTCAAATCAACAAAAAATAATTTCCATAGTAGCTTGATAAAAGCCAATAAAATCGGTGTCCAAGAAGGTTCAAATTCATCCCAAAACAATCCTTGAAATGATGGTCAAATGCAGTCAAAATTCAGTCAAAGTAGTGGTTAACGTAGGTCAAACTAAGTCAAATGTCTCGATTTATGTGCCAACAAGTATGGCCTGCAAAAATCAAAATTCTTCCCAAAAAACCATAGTCAAACAAGCCTTGGTAAACACTAGTCTACAATCTGGAAATTCAGCCTGCAATTGGTCTCTGAAATTTTCAGCCTCCTTTTGCCACATGTTTGAGAGAGAGAGAGAGAGAACCCAAGTTGTACGAACCAATCTGAAGTGGAGAGAGAGAATAATGTTTGAGGGAATGATGTGAAAATGAGGAGAGAGGTCACTCCTATCTATACACTTCATTGTGGGTGAAGAGATACATCTATTGGTCTTCATGATCCTACATTTGATTGAGGTCGACCTTGACAATTTCTACATGTGTGAAAAAAAAAATCAAAATCATACTTCTGCTTGTTCGAATGAGATGATATTTAGATCAATATTGGAACTATCGAAAAGAGGAATCCAATAAAAATATCATATGCATCATATGAGTTGTCCCAAAGTGGAATTTGGCCCTAGTTTCCAATTTTAACACTCCCTCTCAACTAGGGAGAATTCTACTTGCCAATATATTTGTTGTCACTGATCATCATGCCATCTTGTAATCATGTACCATCTCTGTCATCTCTGCTCTACTCTTCTCTATTGATTCATGATGTAATAATGAAGAAGAATTGATCAAGAGTGAGTCACAAAACCTTACCACTCTCTCGTCTGACACAAGTCATTTTAGAGGTAGAACCTCAATTGATCCTAGATCAAGTTTTTGAACACCATGCACTTAAGCATAGGGAGTACGGTAGTACATGATGCATCCATAGGTAGTTCTATGGTCTCTATACTCATTTCCCAACTCATTGGCTAGATGAAAGGTACTTCCCATGATTCTCAGACTACATGAGTATGATGTATGTTGGTGCATCAACAGGAGAAGGTGAACCACTCATCCTATGCATATGTAAATCATAGGGGAAGGTGAACCACTCACCCTACACACATTTCAACCATCATGGGGTATCACAGGGGAAGGTGAATTAGTCACCCTGTACCCAATGCACCACTAGGGGAAGGTGAACCACTCACCCTATGGTCACTGATAGCTCCAAGAAGTACCCCAAGTCTCCAGGAGGTCCTAGAGATTAGTTTCAAACTCATGCAGGACCCTCATAAGAGGGTCTTTCCATGACTCCAAGTCTCTCATGGAAGGCTAAGAATTTGACCTTCCCCAAGGGCTTCGTGAGAATATATGTGACGTACTCATCAGTCTTGATGTGATGGATCCTTATTGCTCCCCGTTGTACCATATCCCTGATAAAATGGTACCTAATATCAATATTCTTGGAGAAGTCGTGGAACACAAGCTTCTCTTAAAGGATAATCCCAGTTTATTGCCGTAGTAGATCACGGGGGTATCCAACACATGCTCAAATAGCTCACTAAATTTCTTCCTAGACGAAAGAACTGCACAACTGGCCATACTAGTAGCAATGTATTCGGCCTCAGTGATGCTTAAAGAAACTGATTTTTGCTTCCTACTCATATAAGATATCAAAGAAGATCCCAGTGAGAAGAAACATCCAAATGTTCTCTTACGATCCACCACACTTCCATGCCAGTCAAAATCAATATATCCATGTAGCCTCAAATTCCTGGCTTTGTAGCTCAAACCATATTTGATTGTGCCCTAGAGACATCTCAAGATATTCTTGGAAGCAATCCAATGTATGTGATTAGGTTCAACCATAAATTGACTCAATGTATTCACAGTTAAGCATATTTCTAGATGGGATTTCAACAAGAACATTAGGGCCCCCACAAGTTGTCAATATTCATAAGAATTTACCAAATCAGGCCCAACAACACTTCCAAATAGCTTCTTGAAGTTGAGTTTCATTAGAGTAGTCACAAAATTTCATTCCACCATCCCACATCTCTCGAGTAGCTTCAAAATGTATTTTCCTTGAGAAAGGAAAATCTCTCCTAGCTTTTTATACACCTCCAAGCCTAAAAATTAGTGCATCAACCCTAGGTCCTTCATCTCAAATTCAAAATCCAGCTCCCTCTTGCATTGATAAATGATAGGATCTGCACCTGTAAGAAAGAGAACAACCACATAAAGTACCAGATCGAGAGGCATTCCCTTTTCAACCTTGAAGTATAGGTTCTGGTCACCTTTGATCCTTGTAAATCCCAGCTTCATAAGATATTTATCAATCCTCTCATACCAAGCCCTAAGGGATTTCCTCAACCCATATAGGGATTTCTTCAACCCGCATACATGTGTCTTATGGTCTTGAACTTCAAACCCCTCAGGTTGTTCTACATAGACTTCCTCCTTAAGTGAACCATGCAAGAAGGCAGTTTTAACATCCATTTGGTGTAGGCTCCATCCTTGATGGGAAACAAGAGCGATGATAGATCAGATAGTGGTCTATGGGAAAACCGGTGCAAATATCTCACCATAGTCCACTCCTTCCTTTGAGAGAAGCCTCGAGCAACAAACCTAGCCTTGAACTTTTCAGCACTCCCATCAGCTCCATATTTGATTTTGTAAATCCATTTTGAAGTGACCATAGACTTTTCCTTGGGTCTAGGAACCACATCCCAAGCATAATTCTTCATGGCTAATTCATATTCCTCATTCATCACATCCTTCCATACTTGGTGTTTCATGGATTCTTTGAACATACATGGCTTAGATTTAACAATGGTACTCATAGCAGCTAAGTACCCTTGGTACTTGTTCAGCTTCTTACTTTCACAAAATGTCCCCCTTGGTGCAACATGTCTTTCAACATCTTTGAGAGTGTATTTGAGCCATAAGGGTCTTTTTCTTGAGGTAGAGTTCTCACCACGAGGTGGATTGATGGGATCCATCAGGCCTTCAACATCGAGCATCGATTCATCTGTCAAAGGTTTATCATGCTTTCCTGCATCATCCTCATTGTCTTTCCTTGGAATAGGAAGATTTATAGCTTTCCCAAGGGCAACATATTCATCTAAGATGACATCATGACTTTTTCAACTTCTCTTTGACCAGGCACATAGATTCTATATGCCTTTGAAGTTTCTTTGTAGCCCACAAATGTTCATTTCTTCCCAAATGCATCTAGCTTGTTTCTTTTCTCTTTCAACACATGAAAATACACAAGACAACCAAAAATTATAAAATGAGAAACATCGGATTTCTTAATGGATAAAACCTCTTCATGTGTCTTGAATTCAAATGCTTGATGTGGGCATCTATTTCGAACATACACGGCAGTGTTGGCAGCTTCTTCCCATAATAATTTTGGTATGCCTTGGTCATGAAGCTTGGCACAGGTAACTTATATGATGGTTTGATTCTTCCTTTCGATAACTCCCTTTTTCTCAACAGTATATGTAGTAGTGGTATCCCTCTTAATGTCATCTTATATACAATAGTAATTGAATTCATTTGACTCATATTCCATTCCATTATCGGTCCTAAATATTTTTATCTTCTTCCCTCTTTGTTTTTCAATGAAGGCTTTGAAAGAGAAGAACCATTTAAATACTTCAATGTTCTTCTTCAAGAAATATATCCATGTTTTGCGAGAGAATTCATTGACAAAAATAACATAGTTCAAATATCATCCCAAAGATGTTACAGACAACATACTAGATAGATCATAATGGAAAAATTGAAGAATGTTGGAGGTTTGACTCTCACTTGAGGGGAATGGTCCCATTGTATATTTTCCAGCTGCACAACCCTGAAAAAC